>RWGZ01001780.1:416773-503477 GCA_009725065.1 Utricularia reniformis | reverse complement strand
AGTGCATTTCCAATAGGATAACATAAACCAAATACAAAACCAAATTACAGAATTATCCTTTAAAAGATTGAATTATTGATTATGGTATTTCAATAGTTTAATTATTTTTGAAGATATTAAATTCAGTTTATTAATAATTGAAATGTATAACAACATTTTGGCAAATAAAACACGTTTAAAATATGACAACAAAGTGGCCTTTCTGAATAAGCATGAATCAAAACCAACTTCCACGGCAGCAACTAGAACCCCTGGCGGCGTACAGGCGGCGGAACACCCTTCTTCTTCTCCGGGCGTTAAACAAGTCGCCGTTTCTGAAGCTAATCCAGAGTATCTGCAGCAGTTTTCTCAATGAGCTAAGACGAACCCAGATCACCCTTTTCATTCTAAACAAATATTTTTTCATCTTTTGCCTCAAATTCTGCTTCCTTGAGAACTGATAGCTTCTCAGAAAAAGAAGCCTCTTTTCCGCCTCCGTGTACACTGTCTCGCTTCTTAGGAAGTACGCCGGATCTATGGCGGCGTAGCTGACAACCGCCATGAAAAGGACCAAAGGTCAGGAGGAAAATTACGAAGAAATAGAAGAGTGGGTTATGTAATGTAACTGTTTTCTGGTGAATTGGCTTTTATTGGGTGACTGGTGTGGATATTTTAAGTAAATACGACGTCGTTTAGGGTCGGTGTTGATTTATGTTTAGCCATGATCACCAAATAGCATAACGTGGACATATATTATTTAATTACTTTAAAATACATCAATACTTACAATAAATGCCATCAATTTGTTAGTTTATGTCATTATTTGATCCATATAATATTATATATTAAGGTTTAATTCATATTGATGGACCATAAAACTTATGTTACAAAAACCATGATAACGTCTCTTCTTATACCTTTAATATGTACAAGTTTTATCAATTAAGAACTTGTCTCACTATCATGAATATTGACTAGTAGTGCACACATCAACTATTGATATATAGATATGTTGATACATAAATTGTATTAATTTCTATGACCTTTGGTTTTCCAATAATTAAAGGAATAATGAGCCATGAATTGTGTGACTTTTGGTTTATTTCTAGTCCTTATTAATAGAGGACATTCGTGTGGAAATAAACGTATTCTTGTCTTGTAAAGTTCTCCCAAGAGTGAACTCTAGAAATGATTAAGATAGGAAAATTCATCCGAAAATTCTACGAGATGTCTCAAGGTAAATAACGGGTTGTGGAGATAACGTAATTCTAAGGTCATTGACCTTAAAGGTTTGATGAAGTCTTACATTTGGTATCGGAGCATGGTTTTGGATTTACGTATCTCCCATTATAATTCTTTTCCGTAAAAACGTTTTTGTTATGATTTCAAAAATAAATTTCGGCAAAAACTTTTAGTTATTTGCATGTTTGGATATGTTATGAAATCATGACAATTTTTTTGACCTTATTTAACTTTGTTAAATACTTTAACAAAAGCAAAGCATGTGTGTATTATATAATAATAATACATTTTATTAAATAATTTAATTCTTGAAGATCACATTTATCTTTGATTTTCCGTAAATTATTGATGATTGTTTTCCGCAACTAATGATTGTTGATATCTAATTTTAAGTTAATTTGTCTCACCAAAGTGGTCAAATTTATTATGTATTAGACATCTAAATATTTTATGTTTTTAGTGTTTACACAATTAAACCTAAAGGTTAATTTTGTGATCACTAATACTAAAGTTATTTTATTATAAAAATATTGAATATGCTTTAAATCCAAGGATTAATATCATGTTCAATTATTTTTATTCTAATGTATTTTTTTTGTATTTTTGTTTCACCCAAAGGAGAACTTTAATAGATATTAAGAGCTTATAAACATTATTGTTTAATATTTGTTGTTCTTTTGCAGCATCTCTTATGTTTATGAATTTGAATGCTACTTCCATTGTGAAGTTTAACGGGTTGAATTATGTTGATTGGCTGAACAAATCATGTACCACTAAGGTGTTCAGTACCTTTATTCAGCTTTATTAGGTGATAAACCCGTACTTACAGATGCAAGCACCGATGAAGAAAGAATGTTTCATACCTCATGGGATCATTCAAACCTGTTAAGCTTAATGTTGATGAGAATGACTATTGAAGATAATATTAAGCCATCAATTTCGAAAACCGAGAGTGCTAAAAAATTTATGGAATCTGTAAAGTCAAAGTCTCGTTCTGAAATTGCTGACAAATCAGTTGCCGGAACTCTTATGGGGATATTGACTACCATGAAGTTTGACAGTAGTCGTGCTATGCATGAGCACATAAATGAAATGATGAATTTTGCGACAAGACTTGATGCTATGGGGATGACGGTGAATGAAAATTTCATTGTGCATTTTATTATGAATTCTTTACCTCTTCAATATGAACTATTTCAAATCACTTACAATTCCATTAAAGATAAGTGGAATATTTCTGAATTGCAATTTATGTTGGTTCAAGAGGAGACAAGACTTAAGAAACAAGGAATTGACACAATCAATCTCATAAATGGAGTTGACGGAAAGAATGAACGAAAAATGCGAAAGGGGAATTATAGACCAAAGTCTCATGCATCTTCATCAACAAACACCAAGAATGAAAAGAAGATTATGTGCTACTTCTGCAAGAAACAAGGCCACTTACAGAAAGATTGTAAGAAACGTATGGAATGGTTCGAAAAGAAAGATAAGCTTTATGCTTACGTAAGTATTGAATCAAATCTTACAGAAGTTCCTTGTAATACTTGGTGGCTTGACTCGGGTAGTACTACTCACATTTCTAATACGATGCAGGGATTCCGCATGATCCAAACCACAAATCCAAATGAAAACCGATTTGTGCATATGAGGAATCGCGACAAGGCTAATGTTGAAGGCGTTGGAACTTATCGTTTGGTTCTTCATACCGGCCATGTTTTGAATCTTTATGATACTCTTTATGTTCCTAGTATTTCCAGAAATTTAATTTCTGTTTTGAGATTCGCTGATAACGAGTACTCTTTTATGTTTGGAAATAAGAGTTTTAATGTATTAAAAAATAATGTTCATGTTGGTTCCGGTACTCGCCTTGATGGTCTTTACAAACTTAATATTGATAACCATTTTGAAGAAACCTTGTCAATTACGCATCAAGTTAGTGGTAATAAAAAAATTCTAGTAAATGAAAACGCCGCTTCTTTATGGCATAAGCGCTTAGGCCACATTTCCCGAGAAAGGATTCAACGATTGGTTAAAAATGAAATTTTACCAAATTTGGATTTTACGAAAATCGGGGTTTGTATGGGTTGTGTTAAAGGAAAGTTTACAAAACACACACTTAAGAAGAAAGCCACAAGAAGCTCACAACTCCTTGAAATTATACACACTGGTATTTGTGGTCCTTTTGACATTCCGTCCCTTAATGGAGAAACTTATTTTATAACATTTATCGATGATTTTTCACGTTACGGATATCTCTACTTATTGAAAGATAAGTCTCAATCTTTGAATGCATTTGATGTATTCATTACAGAAGTTGAGAGATAATTAGAGATGAAAGTGAAAATTGTACGATCTGATAGAGCGGTGAATATTATGGAAAGTATAATGAATCTGGGCAATATTCAGGTCCATTTGCTAAATTCCTAGAAAAGCATGGTATTGTTGCACAATACACTATGCCAGGCTGTCATAACCAGATAATTCCTAATCGATTAAATGAGAATTTAATACTCGATAAGAATGTAAGTTGGGTTTCTATGACGATACTAGATTTAAAGTGGGTAGTACGTGACAACGCATTTGTAACAAATAAAACAAGTCAGTGTAATATTTAAGATACAATGTGCTAATGAAAAATGAATATAGATATATATGTTACTATTAAATTAAACAATCATTTATATGAAACATATAATATATATTTATATTGATGAGGTGGAAAGATTGTGATAATCTTAGGGTTTGAAATAAGAGCTATTAATTGAATCTAGGAATTCATACGAGAGAGAAGGGGGAGGGGGAATGAGTTTCCATGGCTGGTAGCCGCGGGAGAAAATAGACCAACTCCTTCAACTTCTTCTTCTTCCTACACCAATGCCTTATTGCTTCGAATAGATTGGGGATTTTGACTTCCCTTAGCAAATGTGATATATGCTGCGGTAAAATTCATAGGTATGTTGGGAAATATAAGAATTGTTTATGTTGGTGTTATATGTGTGGGGATCGAGTGAGTTTTTGTTCTAATTGATTGAGTTGGTTCCTCAATTACATATAAGGTCTTTTTCAAGTATAATGACAATATTGCAGCCTGTTTGAGAAGGTGAAAAGCAAGTGCAGGGGAAGAACGAAAATAAAATCCTGGAGGTGTTTTTTTTAGTATATGGGTTCGGTTAATGGTGATTCATTTGAGAGGTGAAGAGATAATCAAGTCTAATCTAGGAAATATGGCGAAGTCTCAAAATGCATTTGATAGCTCCGAGAAGTAATAGCAAATGAATTATGATGATGTTGTGGAAACATGTTTTGTAAGTCTCAAAGTGGGCATGGAATCTGATTAGTGTTCATTGAAGAGAGTAGACAATATGGAGGATAACGTGTTAGATTCGTGGCTTCGAAAAGACAAAAGGAAATAATTATGCATAATAGCGATGGATAAAGTAAGATTCAAAGGTACGCGGGATGATCAATCAAATAATAGAAGGTTCATGCTATTTTATAGTTTTTACGATGAAATGTTTAAATTAAAATGTTTTGAGATACATTGTCCCTGTGGTGTGAGCACCCGCCGGGAAAGGGTGTCCTTATATGATATATTTATGAAATGTTTGAAAGAATAAGACTCGGGGTGAGGAAGGATGGACCGTCCTGCCGAACCCTGCATCGTGCCTCGCACACGAATCGCCAAAGGAAGGGCATGCCTGATGAAGTGAATGAAATGTTCAAGAATGAAATGGTACGTACGGAATGGGCAGAACGGATCCGAGCGAGAAAAGGGGTAGCGCCCGAGTTGAGTCATTCTCATAGCATTGTGGAACTAAAAGAAGTCATTCTCTAGTCATTCTCATAGCAAAATTTATTGAAAATGATGACATTGGTTTCGGTTTTGATCCACGCATTGTGGAACTAAAAGAAGCACAAAATGAAACTCATAATGAAACCGACATTCTAGTCATTGTCTCGAATCACGATGTTATTGAAAGGCATAATGATACCGTTAGAATTCAAGATAATGAAATCATCATAGAAAATGAAAGTGTAATAAACCACAAGAAATAGTTTTACGGAGATCACAACGAGAAAGACGTTCTGCTATTTCTGATGATTATATGGTTTATCTACATGAGTCTGATTTTGACTCTGAATGTTTTGAAGATCCAGTTTCTTATTTCGAAGCCATGAATAGAACAAATTCTGAAAGATGGCTTGATGCTATGAATGAAGAGATGAAATTGATGGCAAACAATGAAACTTGGGATCTTGTCGAATTGCCAATGGAATATAAAAGAGTTGGTTGTAAGTGGGTGTTCAAGACCAAACGTGATTCCAATGAAATATCGAAAGATATAAATCTCGACTTGTTGCTAAAAGTTTTACTCAGAAAGAAGACATTGATTATAAAGAAACATTTTCTCCTGTTTCTAGAAAAAAATTCTTTTAGAATTATTATGGCACTTGTGATTCATTACAATTTGGAATTACATTAAATCGATGTTAAAACGACTTTTCTGAATGGAAATTTAGATAAAGATATTTATATGAATCAACCTCAAGGTTTGAGGTTGAGGGGAAGGAACACTTAGTGTGTAAACTTAAGAAATCAATATATAGATTAAAACAAGATTCTCGTCAATGGTATCTAAAGTTTAATGATGCCATAACTTCATATGGATTCAAAGAAAACGATGTTGATGCATGCATCTATATGAAGTTTTGTGGGAGTAAGTTTATTATTTTAATCTTATATGTTGATGACATTTTGCTTGCAACTAATGATCTTGGATTATTATATGATACCAAGAAATTTCTTTCTAGAAATTTTGAAATGAAAGATATGGGCGAGGCTTATTATGTTCTTGGGATTGAAATATTACGCAATCGATCACAAGACATTTTTGGATTATCTCAAAAAGTCTATATCACAAAAGTTTTAAAAGATACAATATGGAAAAATGTTCCCCTAATGTTGTTCCAATTGATAAGGGTGACAAATTAAGCAATGATCAATGTCCGAAAAATAAATTGGAACAAGATGGCATGAAAGACATCCCTTATGCTTCTGTTGTTGGCAGCTTAATGTATGCACAAACGTGCACACGACCTGATTTAAGCTTTGGTGTAGTATGTTGGGCAGATATTTAAGTAACCCGGGAATGATTCACTGGAAGGATGCAAAGAAAGTTTTGAGATATTTACAAGGAACAAAAGAACACATACTTACGTACAAGAAATCTGATTCTCTTGAGGTTATTGGTTACTCAGATTCAGATTTCGCGAATTGTATAAATTCAAGGAAATCTATTTTTGCTTATGTGTTTCTTTTGGCTAATGGTGTTATCTCTTGGAAAAGTGCAAAAGAATTCATAATAGCAGCAAATACTATGGAGGTTGAATTTGTAGCATGTTATGATGCCACTACTCATGGATTATGGTTGCAGAATTTCGTTTCGGGGCTTGGACTTGTTGAAAGTATTGCCAAGCCATTGAAAATTTATTGTGATAATTCCGCAGCTGTCTTCTTCTCCAAACATGATAAGTATTCCAATGGTACTAAACATATATATATGAAGTATCATGTTGTGAAGAATGAAGTACGAGAAAAACAAGTATTACTCCAGCATATTAGAACTGATCTCATGATTGCGGATCCACTTACAAAAGATTAGCTCCTAAAAAGTTTAAGGAGCATGTCGAAAACATGGGTGTTGTCGATAAAAGTTTATTTATGATGAAATAAAGTTATAATTATTGCATGCAAACTAAATTGAGATCTATAAAATATCTTTCTTATAAAGATTTAATAAATTCTTGATTATGTCTTGGTATACATGTTGTTATGTAGAATTTATTAAAATTATGTGTTAATATGAGATTAATGTATGGTACATAGAATGAAGTATATCGATAAATGATATATAACCGCTATGATCTATATTGATTTTATATTAAGTATGATGAATAAGCCGACATTGTCTTATGATTTAACATTACGATTGCGCACTAATGTTGTTAAATCATAATTATATGGATCAAGTGGGAGAATGTTAGTTTATGTCATTATGTGATCCATATAATATTATATATTAAGGCTTAATTCATGTTGATGGATCATGAAACTTATGTTACAAAGACCATGATGGGGTCTCTTCTTCTACAATTAATATGTACAAGTTCTATCCATTAAGAACTTGCCTCACTATCATGAATATGGACTAGTAGTGCACACATCAACTATTGATATATAGATATGTTGATACATAAATTGTATTAATTTCTATGACCTTTGGTTTTCCAATAATTAAAGGAATAATGAGCCATGAATTGTCATGAATTGTGTGACTCTTGGTTTATTTCTAATCCTTATTAATAGAGGACATTCATGTGGAAATAAACATATTATTGTCTTGTAAAGTTCTTCCAAGAGTGAACTCTAGAAAGGATTAGGAGAGGAAAATTCATCCGAAAACTCTACGAGATGTCTCAAGGTAATAACGGGTTGTAGAGATAAAATAAATTTAAGGTCCTTGACCTTAAAGGTTTGATGAAGTATTACACAATTTATCAGTAGTTAAGGCCTGAATTTTGTGTTCGATCCTTAACCAATTTGTTTCAATAAATCATATTGATTTTGATTGGATCAGTATGAAGTCGAGTGGCGTATATAAATGTGTTGAGCACCGAAGTTTTAAATTTGTTCCCTCCTTTATGATTAGCAATCTACACAAAAGAAGAGATAACTACAATATTAAAGTTATTTTTCACCCTCAACTTTTTTTATTTCACTCTTAAATTTTTACAATTGGATTAAAGAATCTTAAATAACTAAATAAATTATTCATTTTAAAAGAGAAAATTACGACGATGAGCCTCATGTTTAAAATAATGTATAGATAATGCCCCAAAGTTTCAAAATTGAATGCAAACTCCTGAAGTTTTAAAACCGTTAAGAATGACGCTCGAGTAAATATTAACGATTTTCATCATTACTTGAGTGAGCAGTTTGACAATTTATATGTTATATTTTATTTTTTCAAACTTTTGATATATTACACTTTTTTAAGGTTGTGATATCAAATGCAAATCATAGATACATTTAAAATATTAATGAGTATTATGATTAAATATAAACAGTTTTGGAACTTTAGAGGTCAATTACGCAATTCATAAACTTTGAAAGTATATTTTTTACAACTTTTAAAAATTGAGAGGTCAAGAATGTGCATTAAGAATATAACTTTTACACTATTTTAAATATTATATGTAACTTACAAACGCTACTCATTTCAAAATATAAAATAAATTAGATGCATATTCGATATATATATATCTCGGTAACCAAGATTTCTAAGCATATATTTATCATTTGATTTGCAAGTTGAAATATAGAAACTAGCTTTTCGCATTCACAACATGTGAAAATGTGATGTTTTTTTTTCACATCTTCAAACGCATAACGATTTCTAGTAATTCATAATACCAAACATATATGTGTCTTATATATAGATAAACCCATGATTACCTAATTAAAAATATTTATCGAATATATAAGTAGATACCGAATATATATGGTAGATCTCTATGAATATATAATAACAAACTTATGTGAGTTTTATATAAATAAACGAATGATTACCTAACTAAAATATTTACTGAATATATATTGTATATATCTATTATTCGATATATTTACTTTCCAACACTTCCTGTAAGACCCCTCGGGGGTGTAGATCGGGCACCTTGGGCAAATCCCAACATCAACTATAGATGGGGAACGATCGTATGTTAAGTATAATGATTCGTCTTCATTGTACGAGTCATTTTCCCTAGCAAAGTGGCAATGATAACGTTAGAACTGGAAAGTTAAACGTGCTCACCCTGGAGTAATTCAGTGATGGGTGAACTACTAGGAAATGTGGGGGTTAGGGAAAAAGTAAAACCGTGAAGACTAAGTGAGTGTCATTAGGGTCAGCCTAGTCTAAAACGGATAATATCATGCAAGCGGTAAGACGTGTCGTTACATTTTCCCTCAAGCATGGCATGCGTAAGTCTACTATGCAAATTTTCCCGGATAAATAATCTAACCTCTCTCGAGTAAGACCCTTTATCAATATGTGAGCGAGTTGCTCATTGGCCTTGATATTTCTTATGGTTGTCTCCATTGCTTTGTACTTTGATTTGATCTCGATTTTGCCACCAATGTCTGTTTATTTATTGCCATGAGATGGTCTCCATCTAAGCTGAATTAAATAACTCATCATGGATAGTCTGGGCCTAGTTGGCACATTGACATCCAAGGTAGAATATTCAGTTGACTTGATGTCAACTAATGCGCCTTAATTCGATAAACTAGAAATTGACTGAGGTTCTACGATTGACAATTCATCGATCAATATGATTGCCTCTGTACCTTTCACGCCCGACTCAACCATAGGCAAGACATCATTCGGTGCAATCTCAAACGATGTGTTGTCGATCAACATCACGTTGCCCATCGCGATGGTGTCCACATCTTGTCGATCATCGCAATGGTGTTGACATTTTGTCAATCATTTTTTGGTGCTGATCGTCTTGACCTTGTTGACATCTCGCAAACTGAAAACTCTTCAAACAAAACAATGAGACGTAGGTCTGGAAAACGTCAAGTCATTGAAAGGGGTCATGAGATAGGGCACACTCGACTAGTGGCATATTACTTTTTTGTTAACCCAACCTACATTGATTGTCAATTTCAAAGTCGTTTCATAATGTCTCGCTCATTTTTCGAGTGTGTAGTTGCAGTTGTTTTAGTGTTAAATTCTTATTTTCAAGAAAGATTTGATATCACCAGACATTTGTCTTAATCCACACTTCAAAAGTATACATCAACTATATGAATGTTAGCATCTGGATGTTATTTCGATGCCAACGATGAGTATGTACGATTACGTGAAACCACTACTCTTGAGTGTCTTAGAAATTTTGTATATGCATTTTGTATCACGTTCGAGTATAGGTATATGAGACGTCTGACTATAGAGAACGTTCAACAATTATTGGCTTGGGAAGAAGAGTGTGGCTTCCTCGGAATGATTGGAAGTGTAGATTACATACATTGGAGTTGAAAAATTGACTAGTAAATTGGAAGGATCAATACGCTCATAGTGATAAAGGTTTCACAATAATGGTATTAGAGGTGGTTGCTTATGCTGATACATGAACTTGACATTCATTTTTCGGAACACCTAGGATCAATAATGACCATAAAGTTTAAGTCATTCAATGTTAGTCGACGAATTACATATAGAAAGAGCACTGGGAGTTCATTTATGGTGAATGATAATACTTACAATATGACTATTCCTTGGCCAACAATATCTATCTAGAATGACTAGTCTTTGTTAAAACAATCACCCTCACTAAAAGGGAGAAATTTCGTCCATTTGTTGCCCGTCAAGAGTGTGTGGGTAAAGATGTAGATCAAACAGTTGGAGTGCTTCATGCTTGATTTGAAATTATTACAAACTCATGTCGTATATGGGATCAACAAATTTTAGCTGATATCATGTACGCTTGCATTATTTTACACAACTTAATTGTCGAAGAAAGTTGTCAAGTTCTTACTCCAGAAACAATAGAGTTTGAACAAGAAGAGACCATCGAAACACCGAGCAATCATCTTGAACAAGCTAATGTAGCATTTCAAGCGTTTCTTACAAGCTCAATCAATTCGAGTGAGGTTAGAGTTCATTGTCATATTAAAGATGATTTAATCTAACATATGTGAACTCATTTATGAATTTTGTGATGCTTTATATTCTCATCTAAATATTGGCATTTTAACTACTATTTTATTGTGTATTGATATTAATCTAAAAATTATTTGTATAAATATATTATATCCAAACTTCAAAGAAATATTATTATTAAAGTAATATGAATAAATGAAAGTTGAAAATTTAAATGTATGCATAAGGTTGTAAAGATGAAAGAAAAGTTGTTAATAAAAATATTTATTTGAATATTCAAGAAAAAAAATATATGCCTACAAATAAATTTAAGTTTGTCCATGGTTGAAGAAGACCTCTTGTATATTTGTATTTATTTCCACATTTATTTTAAATCTATGAGCCTTATTTAAGTATGTTTTTAAACGAATAACTATGTTTTTTTTATTTTATAAAAAAGCTTTATAATATTACACTCATTTAACTGGACTTATTGATATGTATTAAACGGATACAAGATACACATCTAGACTTCATCTTCATATGTATTAAACAAGAAAGAAATAAAACAAGAAGTCACCCATTTATATAAAAAACTTTAGATAAATTTATTTTATACAAATTACGAATCGAAAAAACAAGAAACAATACCAATAAATTTTATTCATCAACCCTCTCACTTATGTGGAGCACGCAAACGTATATAAAATAACAAAATAGATGAGGATGAACAAATATTACATTTAATTATTATGCATAAAAAGGAAGGTATAAATAAGTATAGAAATTGGGTTATTTATTTATTTACTTCCTTTTGCTATGTCCACTAGGAATTGACAAACTTCATAAGGCTTTGAGATCATAGCCATGTGATCTGTCTGCTTCATTTCTTTTACTTCTTCCACTCCTGATTTTTCAATCATCAAACGTTGGTAATTGACTGGAATAGCCTTGTCTTCATCACATAATATGTACACCTTCTTCACTGACTCGTACCCCTTTTTAGTAAATGCACTCATTGGAAACAAATAGCATGGCCTCATGAGCATTTTTGCTAATTCCACATCCTATTTGAGTTAACTTAGTATATAAGAAATAAAATATAATAAATTATTAGTAGTATTGTACCTCAATGGAAGATAATGAGTAGAGCTTGGATGAGATGAATTCCGGACCAAATAGAAACGAAGTCAACTGACCCTCTGATGTATCCGAATAACAGAAGATAGTGTCCAAGAACTCTTCCTTTGGGGCTTCCCCTAACAACTGCATGTTTTTACGATAGAGTGTAATTGTACGAGAGATTACATAACTAAAAAATGTTCGAATTCGAATTCGAACTAGAACTCGATCACATACCTTTTGAATCCAATACGAGGGTTCATGGACGTAGTTGGCCATAAAAGCTGTAAGAAAAACACCAACATGGACTTTCTCCGGGAACATCTCCATCGCAAGGCTAATATTAAGGCCACCGAGGCTATGCCCAACTAGAACAACTTTCTCCGATGGAGGAATCGTGTCCATTAGATCAAGCAATGATCGAGTATAATCCTCGAACGATTGTATCTCATGTGGATTCGTTGAGTCAACACCTGCAGAAGCAAGATCGAGGGCTGTGACGGGGTGGCCAGCCAACTCGAGAAGAGGCTTAAGCTTGTACCAACACCATGCCCCGTGGCAAGCGCCGTGGACGAGGATGATCCGAAGTTTTTGATCTCGTCCTGTTGCCATCGGGAGTTGAGATTGAACTACGATAGCTGTGGTCATTATATTGTTGTGAAGTCAAACCACTATAAATTTATTTTTATTGATTTTTTGTATTTTTAATTTAAAAAACAATTGAAGAGTATATAGTTAAATTGAATATTTAGTTACCAGTCACTACTGACATTATTGCTTGTCTGACTTATTGTTTATTTATTTATTAATGTTATTTAATTAATTTTAATTGTATTATTTTGATTGGTAGATGTATTTAAACAATATGGAGTACTAGTTCGGTAGAACTAACAAAGATTGAGTGAATGATATGAATTGCTTATGATAATTTAAAACATTATGATAATTAAAAAAATTAGGCGTGACTAGGTACTTTGAAACAAACCAGCTATTTCGGTCAAGCTCGTTTTTTAATCGAATCGAGTACATATCAAGTTTTAACCTTTAACGAATAGAAGATCAAACACTTTCATTGAGCAAGACGTAAATTTGGTGGAAATGTATTTATTTTTCTAGAGAATCTCAGTACTAAAAGATTCGTGTGCTGTTGATGTAGCCTGACTGCGCATGGATCTTGTCATTTAAAATTTAAATGTAGATTTAGAACGCCTTCTCCAGCTGTTCATCGTTATAGTTTAATGATTTTGACAATTTTGATATATCAAGTTTTATAATCTTCAAAGTATGAAGATGACAAATCATCCTTAATACTTTGTAATTTTTGACAAATTGAATCCCCAAGTTTAATGTTTATACATAATTGATCTCTATAATTTTGAATTATTCCAATTAGAATACTCAAACAAAACAAAATTTGGGGATTAATTTCGTCACTAGTGATCTATGTTTTTAAACCTTTGATTATTATCGAATCAAAAAATGAATGGTTCACTAAGAATCGATTTAAACTATAGTTCAAACCGGTTTGAACCGTATAAACCTAAAAAATATTTAATTATATTATAATTTTTATTAAATCAATAAATTATTGTATTATCTTCATAAGCAAATATAAGATATAATAATATACGAGAGATGAAACAAATTCAAAAATATTTTTTAAAAAATAATTAAAATTATTTTATATATTACCACTATCCCTTAAATAATAAAATTTTAATAATCACAAATAAAATTAAAGATTCAAGTAAAGAAAAAACATTGAAAAAAATAAATGATAAAATATCATTAAATTATCGTATCAGTTGAAAAATATAAAAATGAAAACTAGATCAATTCAATTTCAATCGGATCATGAAATAAGCGCTTCACAGTTGAACCAGACAGTTGAATCGTGGTTTTAAAACATAGCTGATGATATGATTTGTCAAATGTTGCAAACTTAAAAAAAATTTGCCAAAACCTTATTTTCAGAAAAAAAAAATGTCATTTTAAATTATGAGGATCAAATTTATTCAAACTATGAAACTTTAAAACAAAATAAGTTTTTAATTTGTTTGTGAGCAAATGAATAGTATGAAAATATATATTACTTTGCTTCCATATTTTAAAATGATTTTGAGATCCTTTGTCGACTACAATTAGTATATACCGCCAAATTTATAGATTTTAGGATGATTGGTCATTCTCATATTTCGAAATAAAAAGTCGATCTCAAGTTGAACATAGGTTTTAACTCGTCAATGTCTTATGTTTTTCGAACTCGAACCAAACTTAATCTATTTCAATGAAAACTCAAATAATGAAAACACTTAAATTCGATTGGATTGCATAAAGACAATTAAGTAATATGACATACATTTCAATCAAAAGATGATAATGATATAGGAAGCATATTACATACTCCAAATTCGAATTTTCTTTGCTATAACTACTAATAATATTGATAAAACTGTATTTTATTATAATGTACAAAATAATAAAATTAATTTTATTATATTTAAATATCTTTTTATTACACATTATCAAATAAAGATCAAGGGTATCATCAAGAAGTCAAAATAATTGATGTGTACTAAAATAATTTCTGAAAGAATATTTAATGTGTATTCAAGATATTACTACTAGTTTTAATACAAATGTGTAGTTTTACTCCTAATCGTTTTTCTAAAAGTTTGAAGAGAATTAGTATATCTTCATTGATAAAGAGTAGTGAAAAGTTGCGTTGAAAATATCTATAATATTAAATTCTTTTTATTGCTTGAGGATTGTTTTCAGTGTGCGATTTTTGTTCCATGGTTGTTTTGTATTGTTGAATGTGGACATGAGAAAAAACGATGAGATATGTGGAAACAACCATGGAGAAACTTAATATATTGGGAGGGTAATTGACGATCATGTTGAAATATTGTCTCACATCGATTGAAAAAATTGAAATATTCTAATTTACAAGGAGAGTGATATAATGCGTAATTGTTTTAACCAAACATTTTCAATATAATCCACTTCTCTTACGAAATAGGCTATACGAACACTCTTTCAATTAATTAAATCTTAAATTTCTACATGGTATTAGAACTCCAATGTAATTATGTTAGAATGGAATTCTTGGTTTCTATTAGTGAGTTCACTTTGGGCTTCTTAAATTCACAAACCGCTTCTTCAAGGTGTACATATTCCTTTGCCATTTTATAAACATATAATCAACACAATCTCCTTTTATGTGGAAACATGAGTAAATCCAGAGAAAAACACTGAGAGCTCTTCAGGTTTCCTTTAACAAGTAAAGAATCAATAGCAATAGTGTTACAATCTATCTAATAGTAGTCAAGAGCAATTCCGAAAGTTGTCTTCTTCTTCATGGAGTGTTCTTGGTCTTGGTGACTCCTCTCTACGGGTGCTGATTGTGTGTGTGTTCGTCTGTGTTATATATCTTCTTTTTTTCAGTGATTTTCAACTTTTTTTTAGTGTCGTTTTCTTCCAATTGTTATGTATCTGTTTTGATGGGCCTCTTCGCTTGGCCCAATTAGTCTTCTTATTCAGTTTGATGGTGGACGACGTGTATAAATCGTTTGGCCAACATGTTTGGGGATAGTTCATACCGATTTTATAAAACTTATGGTAGAAAATTGGATCAGGTTTAGGGGATAAAACTAGATGATCTATGACTCGAGCACTACCGAGACTATTAAAGTATGTTTGAACCAGAATAAGACAAGTTCAACTTCAGCGAAGAGATATTATAAGTAATTGTTAAGTGTGAAGATCGGTATTGTTATTGATCGATCACACTTGGATGATAATTGACAATGTGGTCGATCGGGACACACATGGAAGATGAGATGGTCGGTATTGGTACCGATCGGCCAAGGACCGAAGTACGCAATATCGAAGGTGATAAGGGACCGAAGCACGTGATCTGAAGATATGAGATAGAGGCAATCGGTCGATGACCGAACTGAGATATAGTGGGGCCCTCTTGTCTAGGATATCGACAGTTATGGAAGGAGATATTAAAGGAAACAAGATCATATCAAATCAGTATACATGGACGCATATATGTGATTTGATCATAGATAATCATATATGAGATATGATCAAATATTAGGAATATTTGTTATCTATCTTAATTATACAAACACGGCGCACAATGCCCTAAGGGTTTGTTGAGATGCAATAGTCATGCACTTCAATACTATTGTATTCCGAGTTTCCTCTTCGTGTGTGTGTGGTGTAATATTCTCAAATGATAGTGAATTTGGCCGTTTCCGCCGGTCACGTGGTTTTCCCATTCCTGCTTCCACGTAAAATTTCTTGTATCGTTGTTTTCTCTATACTTTAATTCTAAGGTTCTACTTAATCTATCGAGGTTGTTTGTATATGATGAGAACTTTAGGACCGGGTACTTTGTGATAGGTAAGGCCCATTAACTATTGGGCTAATTCAAATGGTGGAAACGAATCCTCACAGCCCGTTTGTACACTTAAGGAAAAGCGACCCGATGTTTAACGAGAGGACCGAAGATTACCTTAGGCGAAATAAAACGCTTTCTGATAACTGGCTCCTTGGCTCGGTCCGAACGGTTACAGACTCACGTTTTCCAAGCTTCGGGCCTCCACACGTTTACCACGCCTCGGGCTCGATCATGCAGACCACGCCTCGGTCCCAACCTCGTTTTACATCCCACGATAACAACCTTTAACAAACCTGTCAGAGGCTGTTACAGAGCGTGATTTACACACGCCGCCAACTCTATAAATACAGGGCGCGACGACGGAAATAGCAGGACCTTTTAGACGCGTAAGAACAGGCCGTTACCCTGCCGAAGTTCTTACTGCTTTCTTTTCCTTGTCATTTTCATTAAGCCCCTGTTGTATTCATTATGAATTATTTGATTAGTGAACATGCTAAGAGTATAATTTGCTCTTAGTCAAGTGGTTTTCACCCAAATTCCTAGGGTTTCCACTATACATCGCCGTGTCATCGTTTATTTCCAGTTTTTAATCGTTTTCCACAACAAAAACAAATCAGAACCGAGTTCGTTTGCTAAACAAAACGGACGACTGTTGGTACCTCCTAAAAAGAGACCATAACAGTTTGGTGCCGTCCGTGGGGACGATTCTCTAATCCCATTTGAGTTTTCTACCAGGGATAGGATAATCAAAGGCATGGTGACTCGAACTCCGACAAATGATAGTGACGTGCTTCCCGACAGTCTCCCATCACCAACATTCACTTTACATGATCTGGAAGTTGTCGTCAGGAAGGTGGTACTGGAAATTACGTCGGAGAGAAGTGGAATAGAACCACCGGCTGTTTCAAGCCCTATTCCCAAAAGTAGAGGATATGAGAGTGATCCTGACGAGCGCAGTACTGATGATGAAGAAATCATCAGGCGTGGCGTAACAACGAGGAGGCCTAGATATCGGTCTTCTCCTCCTCACCCAGCTAGAGCTCTAACTCCCGCTCCTCGAAATGATCAGGAGCAGATGCAGCAACGAATTGATGAGCTCACCAGGGAGTTGGAGAGCATGCGCGCGTTGAAGGATTGCGAACCTAATCTGGGACGCAATCCTGGCTTATTCAATAGGGCCATGGAGGTCCCAATCAGACGAAATAAGGATGATGACTAGTGGCATAATTTGCATGCTGTCCAGTCATCGTCTCATCAATCTGAAGGTGTATCAGCCGCCTTGGGAGATATGATGCTCCCCTTTTCTGAAGAGATCTGGGCAGCAGTCCCAGATCGGCATTATCGCAACCCCGAGGGGTTGCCGAAATTTCGTGGTGATGGTGATCCAATCGATCACATTGCCGATTTTGAATTACTCATGGGAACGGTTCGGGCCTAGGATTCACTAAAGTGCCGCATCTTCGCTGCAGGGTAACAAGGCGACGCCCGAACATGGTTCAAAAATTCGCCGGCCCGATCCATAGAGTCGTATGTCGGATTTATTTTGGCCCCTGACTTTGAAAAAGATCTGATCCACTTGCTGAGAAGCCACGTGGATATATTCGCATGGACCTCGGACGATGTTCCGGGGATTGACCGATCTGATGGTGACGAAGCCTGTTAGGCAGAAAAGGAGATGCTATTCTCCCGAGAAGATCGAGATTATCCGGGCTGAAGTGAATAAGCTGCTACGGTCGGGATTCATCAGAGAAATCCACTATACTTAATGGGTTGCAAACCCAGTGGTGGTTTCCAAACCGGATGAGAAATGGCGAATGTGCATCGACTTTACCGATGTTAACAAAAGCTGTGAGTCAGACTCTTTCCCTTTGCCGCATATCGACCGACTGGTGGACGCTGTTGCTGGTAGCACCATGATGAGTACCATGGATGCTAATTCTGGGTATCATCAGATCTTCTTAGCTGAGGAAGATCAGAAGAAATCATCATTCATGACCGAAGATGGGGTTTACTGTTATGTGGTTATGCCATTCGGTCAAAAAATGCTGGGGCAACATACCAAAGGTTGGTCAACAAAATCTTTAGAGAATTGATCGGCCATATGATGGAAGTGTTTGTTGACGATATGATTGTTAAATCTATGAATGATGAAGACCACCTTTATTATTTGTCTCGTTGTTTCGAAGTATGCCGAAAATATAAGCTCAAACTAAATCCAAACAAATGCTGCTTCGGGATCCGAAGTGGAAAATTTTTAGGATATTACGTTTCAGAGAAAGGCATAGAGGTTAACCCTGAAAAGGTGCATGCTATCATTGATATGCAACCTCCGAGAAACAAAAGAGAGTTTCAAAGGCTTACTGGCCGGCTAGCCGCACTGAGCAGGTTTATTTCGAAATCCACAGACCGGGCCTTACCTTTTTTCAGAGTGCTAAGAAAAGCATCCCATCTAGATTGGACCGAAGAATGTGATCGTGCCTTCTCCGAGCTGAAGACTTATTTATGCACTCCCCCGGTGATGGTAAGTCCAACTTGTGATTAACCTTTGGGGTTATATCTTGCGGTATCAGAAGTTGCTGTCAGCGCAGCTCTGGTAACCATACGAGACGACATTCATAGACCTGTTTATTATGTCAGTCATTCTCTGATATCTGCTGAATACCAGGTATTCCACCTTGGAGAAATTCATGATAGCTTTGAAAAAAGCAGTATCCAAGCTGAAACATTACTTTGAAGGCCGAACGGTTTATGTCTATATGAATCAACATCTGAAAGTGCTCCTTAAACAGAAGGATTTGAATGAGAGATTGGCAAAATGGGCTTTGAAACTCATGATCCGATGATGAGGTTATATTGCGCCAAAGTTATGGAACTATCCAAAAAGTTCAGTGAGTTCTCTCTTGACCATGTGCCTCGGGAGCAAAACAAGGTTGCCGACGCACTCGCCAGATTAGCCTCGGGCATACCTGACATAGAGCCAAGCACTATTTCGGTCCATATTCAGGACCAACCTTCGTTCGAGATTCCAGTGACCGAACAATCTATTGAAGAGATCGGGGCTCTATGCCATGAACTCTAGGGCTTCAATATTAACGGCACTGAATCTCCGGGAGAACCCAATTGGATGGACTCATTTGTTAAATATCTTTCAAACGGCTATCTCCCTGAAGATAAGTCTGAAGCCAGGAAAATAGAGGTCCGGGCTAAAAGATTCACCTTAGTCGATGGACGCTTGTTTAAAAAGAGTTTTGAAGGCCTGCTTCTGCGCTGTTTATCTCCTATTGAGGCTGAAGCCGTCATGATTTATGTTCATGAAGGGATATGCGGCATTCATTCAGGGGACTCGATCTTTATACCACCGCATCATTAGAGCTGGATACTTTTGGCCAACATTGCTTGCTGATGCTAAGCAGTACACTAAACGTTGTGCCATATGTCAATACCATGCTCCACTCCCGCAATTGCCTGAGGCTCCGTTATCGATTACTCCCGCAATTGCCTTCTCCGTTTGACAGATGGGGGATCGACATCCTCGGACCTTTTCCTCGATCAATAGGGCAAAGAAAATTCTGTATTGTAGCGGTAAAATATTACTCGAAATGGATTGAAGCTGAAGCAGAAGCAGTAGCCATCATCTCAGAGAAAGTAGTCAATCACTTTATACGGCGAAATATTGTGAGCCGCTTCGGGATTCCCCGAGCGCTCGTATCTGATAATGGGACTCAGTTCCGCGGAAAAAGCATACGGGATTTATGCACCAAGTTGGGCATCATCTAGCATTTCTCATCAGTAGCCCATCTCCAAACTAACGGACTTACGGAGGTATCTAACAAGGTTATCCTGAAGGGATTGAACACCAAGTTAGAAGATTTTGCAGGTAAATGGCCCGAACACATCTATGAGGTCCTATGGGCATACCGAACTATACCTCGCTCAACAACTCAGGAATCACCTTTCTCATTGGTGTATGGGACCGAACATGTTAGCCCGGTGGAGGTTGCCATCCGATCACCTCGGATATCTCAATACGATAAGCATATGAATGGTGAAAGAAAATTATTGGACCTCGAGATGATCGAAGAAAAGAGAGATGCAATTTATGCACGGATGCGTGCTTATCAGCGAACTATGGAACGGGCCCATAACAAGCGAGTCCTCCCAAAAGAATTCTTTGAAGGCGATCTCGTCCTCAGATGCATTAAAGTGCAGAGGAACGTTGAAAAGCTAGACAGAAATTGGGAGGGACCGTATCGAATATCAAAGAAATTGGAATCAGATGCGTATAAACTTGAAACATTGGATGATATAGAGGTCCCCCGAACTTGGAATGTTATGAATTTAAGGCGACATTTCTTGTGAATCTTCGATTAATGTGTTTGACTCAAGGAAATACATTCCCTTAAACGTAAGTAGAAAACAAGCAAGTACAATACAAACTATTTCTAATGGAATGATGGACCGATCTTGAAGTTGGGTGACTTAGGACGAATCTGGACTGGTGACCGAAGCTTCTTGTCCGCAAGGCTCCCAAGTTGTAGTGACCGCTCTGACGAGTCAGATGCTCCTGCACTTGCCCAGCCCCATGGATGAGTTGTGATTCTCCCAGAACTCATTACGAACTAAAACACTCCCTTCAATGGCATTCAGTCTTCAGGAATGACCCTTTGTACCTATGAAATCTGCTACGATAAAAGGAATGGTAGTCAGCATATCGAAACATAAGAGCGGTCCTAATATCAGACGTATTATGAGCAAAGCTTATCCAACAAAACCAAAGGGACTTTATTAGAACCAAGGTTCGGCCGAAGCTCATAAAAACTCATATTAAACGCAGACTACGCCTATCCAATCAAGTATTGACTCCAAGGACGGAATAAGAGTGACCCCCACACAATGTAAAATGACCGATCCAATCAAAATTGATACGAATAAACCAAAAATAATGTCTGGGACCGATGGTTAACTCCCTGTCAGCGTCCCCGATCTTACACTTGGTGATTAAAACAACTTCGTTAACATAAAACTTATTAGTTTATTTAGAAGTTGGTTATATTACTTCGTTCTGGCAATTAAAATGATAAGAATTGAATGAAAAGATTTATATTGAAAATAAGAAGTAAGGCAGATACAAAGCATAAATGTAATCTAGATAATCTGCCCCTCTTCTGTATCTTAAATCTCCGGCTCCTGCGGTTCGGTCCCGGCCGCGAGCTGCTTCAGTTCTTCTTCCTGATCGGCCACCTTTCGGTTGACCACTCTCTCCATCTCTTCAAAGAGATAGAAGAAAGGGTCTTCCTCCAGAACAGGTTCTTCCAAAGTTGGAATAACCTGAAACTTGCCATCTTTTTCAACTGGCTCGATCATCTTCCATCGCTCGTCCGAAGGGGAAAGCCCGAACTGCTGAATAACTTGCTCTCGCATGTTATCCAAATACTTAGCAGTATAAACCCCATGTATGTTATCCGCTAAAGCGAATAACAAAGGGGACCGAGCGAAACCCATAATCGCTTCCCGGACCGAACCTTCGGTCGAAGTGCGGGCCCTTGTCAACTCCTCTTCCAAGGTCGTCTTCTCTTCTTGGGCCCGAAGGAGAAGCTCGTTCAGCTTGTACCTCTTCTCCTGGGCCCGACCTTGGACTTCGTTGATTTCTTCTTCCTTGGCCCACAGCTTGGCCTCTAGGTCGGCAATTCACCCTTGAGCTGTTTGTCCTGTCTTCTCCATCTCAGAGACTTTATCGGCTAAGAGCGAGACCTCCGTCCCGGCCCTTAGCAACTCATTGTCCAGTCAGTCACGGTCCTCCCGTACCGTGACCAACTCACTATACTTGATCTCAACTTGTCTTTTTGCAAGGTCAAGTTGATCTTGGACTTGTTGGGATACAACACTACCACCCTGGTTCTTCTCCAGGTGATAGCAGTTATGAAGGCTTTCCTCAACATCTGCATAAGATAATACATTTTAAAAAATGAAACTTCGGGCCTTCATGTTAAGTAAAAGTTACCTTAGTGGTGAGGTCAATGAAGCCTTCCATAATCTCTTCCCCAGACACGTCTGCCTAGACGTTTTCTGGGTTCTGCTCTCCATAAAGGCGGAAGTCTTTCAGGAAAGCACTCCTCCAGGAGGTCAATTTCCTCCCCTTGCTAAACCTGTCCAGCAGACCCAGAGCAACTCCCCAGTTGGAGTTACTCTTCGGGCCCGATGCAGGCTCCTTCAGAACGATCCCCTTAGTGGGGACCGAAGCGCTATCCCCCACTTCAGCCTCTTCAGTTCCTGCGGGACTTCCGCTTCGGTCGCCCTTTTCCCTTTTCCTAAGGGGACCGGCGGCAGGGAGACGTTCGCCTTAAGCTGAGGACCGGGGAGAACCTTCTCCACGGGAACGACTCCCTGCATCAATAAAGCAATAGTTTTAGTACTAATAAAGGAGGCATTTCCGATTTGATAGAGGTTGGATAAGCTCAAAGAACGAATCCGAGCCTTTATCACCTCCTCTACCACTCCAAATACCCGAAACGCAGGCCCTTCTCCAGTTGAAGGCTGCCCTGTGCAGCGAAGGGTCAATGTGCCCGCGCCGGTTGTTTGGATCGAGGGGTTCCCGGACCCCGAAGGGACCAGCGTACCCCCAGTTGCTGATTCACTCTCCTCAGCACTGCCCGATGCTTCACGTTGTCCTTCAGAAGGACGGACCGAAGCAGCTGCCATGCGTTTGAAGCAAGAGCTTGGCATTGTCTCAGTCGAATCTGCAAAACAAATACATAAGGATCAGGAAAGTGTAATATAAAAACATTACTTCGTACCCGATCCTTCTGATTGAATCTGAACTAGAAAATATCCCCTTCGGGGCTGGGGCTCCGGTCCTACCCACAACACCTATTTCTATTAATCTTTTCTCCCGAAGCAGATCTATTCGCCTAAGGCGTGCTTTGGGAGGGGGTAACATCGCAAGCGTATTTGCGGTGTCCGTATGGGAAGGGTTGAACCTACTTCAGTCCAACTGACCTATGCGTGGGTGAGTTAGGCGCGGCCATACTTTCAACAGATCCTCTTTTGGGACTGTTATCCACACATAGCAGGCCTCGCACGCATGGAGAGACTCTTCTTTATCTACAATAGCGTACTCTTTGGTGCGCACAGCTATATAATACAATTTGCGGCAACCTAACAGACCTTTTCCCTTTCGGGATCCTACCAAGAACAGGTTAAAGAAATGTTCTAAGGTCGGGGCTCGATTCTGTCGGTGACAATAAAAAATGAACGCTACTATATACACATAACTTCCCGGGAACAACGCAAAAGTGGCGCAGTGGATCTCTTTAAGCATGGCCGCTACAAAGGGATGTAGCGGAAAACGAAGCCCGCACTTTAAAGAGGCGTAACTAACCAGAATAGCATATGCCGGCACATTCATTTCCGCCGGAAGGAAACAGGGAATATCTTCCCGTCCCTTCCAGATAGAATAATGTGCCGGAATTGAAAATCTAGACCTAAACTCCTCAATATCCAACTCAGACATGGAAAGGTATCACATTTTGTGAGGAGCCATAAGTGTATACCTTAAGGAAAGTGGATTGAAAGGGGTTGAACGTGAAATCGGTTGAGGGCACAGAGGGCTTGCTGCAATTTTTCCATCGCGATAATGACGATGAGGGAAAACAGTACTCAAAATCCCGATTTAAATATTAATCTTCCAGCCAATGGTGAGCCGCCACGTAATACTGCCCAAGACAGTGACAGTACAAAGCGCACTCATCACGCCTCTTGAACTATCGAATGTGAAGAGGCGCAGATCGGGATATTAATATTTAAAGAATAAAAAAGATAAAACTATAACTTAAATATACATTATTTAGTTTTGAACGCACTTAAAGATCGGTCCCCTGGAAACTCACTACCTACAGGTACGGTCCCATGTTCTCATGAATGTGCAAACATCATGAGATCGGCCTTGTATCACCTCTACGATGGCAATCAAGCCCGAGGGGCTAGTGATGAGAACTTTAGGATCGGGTACCTTGTGATTGGTAAGGCCCATTAACTATTGGGCTAATTCGAATGGTGGAAACGAATCCTCACAGCCCGTTTGTACACTTAAGGAAAGCGGCCCGATGTTTAACGAGAGGACCGAAGATTACCTTAGGCAAAATAAAACGTTTTCTGATAACTGGCTCCTTGGCTCGGTCCGAACGGTTACAGACTCACGTTTTCCACGCTTCGGGCCTCCACACGTTTACCACGCCTCGGGCCCGATCACGCAAACCACGCCTCGGTCCCAACCTCGTTTTACATCCCGCGATAACAACCTCTAACAAACCTTTCAGAGGCGGTTACAGACCGTGATTTACACACGCCGTCAACTCTATAAATACAGGGCACGACGACGGAAATAGCAGGACCTTTTGGACGCGTAAAAGAGGTCGTTACCCTGCCGGAGTTCTTACTGCTTTCTTTCCTTGTCATTTTCATTAAGCCCTTGTTGTATTCATTATGAATTATTTGATTAGTGAACAGGCTAAGAGTATAATCTGCTCTTAGTCAAGTGGTTTTCACCCCAATTCCTGGGGTTTCCACTATACATCGCCGTGTCATCGTTTATATCCAGTTTTTAATCGTCTTCCGCAAAAAAAACAAATCATAACCGAGTTCGTTTGCTAAACGAACCGAACGACTGTTGGTACCTCCTAAAAAGGGACCATAACAGTATACGTGTTTAATCCCCAACAATTGGTAGTGGTTGTAGAGTGTTAGTAGTGCAATCGGCGATGGGTGACGTAAAGGGAAGCCTATATAGATGTTGACGGATCTGATTTTGCCTATTGAAAAATACAAATCCGTAATACCTTTTATCGTAATGATTTAGGTGAAGGATTAGAAGAAAAGAAGTCGACAAAGATGGTGGATGTGGATTGGCTGAAATTGGATTGCAAAGCGTTGACGATCGTTCAACTATCGTTGTCGAAGAAGGTGGCGTTTAACTACAGAAAATAGACGATGACGTACGGTATGATGAAGGTGATGTCCAATATGTACGAGCGGCCATCATCGACAAATCGTGTGCCCTTGATAGGGTAGTTGTATACCATGACGATGGGAAATGGTGCCCTCCATTTCTGAACATATGAATGATTTCTGCAACCTGTCGACCAGTTGTCGATGGTTGAACATGTCATGGATGATGACACGCAGGCCGGTTCCGTTCTTGGTACCATGTCCAAAGTTGGTCGACGATGGTTGATATCATCAGTAGTCAATAGGGGAAACTCAATTTTGATGATGTGCGGTCTCGACTCATCAGTGAAGAATTGAGATGAAAGCATAATGGGGATCCACTCTTACTACTCTGAAGACCCATCCGTCACATGAGTGCCGATCGACTGGGGACCGAAGGAGGTTGCTGAAGATGTGGCAGGATCGCCTTGGCCACATGAGTGAGAAGGGAATTAAGATCATGGCTCGGAAAGGCTTATTGCCGACCTTTGAGAATAAAGAAGTCAGATTCTGTGAGAATTGTGTGCTTGGCAAGTAAAGGAGAGTAACCTTTACGAAGGTGAATCGGGATCGGAAAACCAACAAACTGGAACTCCTGCATACCAATGTGTGAGGTATGGCACCTATCGAGTCCATTGGAGGCTCGAAGTATTACGTCACCTTCATTGACAACTGTACCCGTAAGGTATGGGTTTATTTTCTTAGGAATAAATCTGATGTATTCCGGATATTCAAAAGGTGGAAAGTAGAGGTGGAGCTCGTGGCTGGAACCAAGTTAAAGTGTTTGAAATCAGACAATGAAGGAGAGTATGATGGGGAGGAGTTCAGAGACTACTGTTTGGCGATCGGTATTAAACTGAAGCGATCGGTCCCGAACAAGCCGAGGCAGAATGGAGTTGCCGAACTAATGAACCGAATATTGAATGAGTGTGCCCGATCGATGAGATTGGATGCTGGTCTACCAAAGACCTTCTGGGCGGATGCTGTAAGTACGGCAGCATACTTGATCAATCGGAGTCCTTTGGATTTCGAGTTGCCCGAGGAGAAGTGGACTAGGAAGGCGGTGAAGCTAAATCAACTCAAAGTGTTCGGTTACATGGCGTTTGTCCACATAGACCTTGAGAAGAGGGAAAAGCTTGATGCTAAAGCTGTAAAGACTGTTTTCGTTGGTTATGCAGCTGATTATTTTGTTTACCGGTTGTGGACTGAAGGGAAAAACATAATTAGATCGGTCGATGCGACCTTCAATGAAGATGAACTTTACAAGGATACTATCGCCAAGACTAATGAGAAGTCTACCAAGGTGATAGTGGTGATGACATCAAGTGGGAGCAGTTGACTCCCGGACCGATCGGAGGAGCCGATCGGTATCACTTCTGACGAAAAGTCTGATCGGTCCGATTCCGATCAGCAGAATGAAAACCAGGCAATAGATGACAATGTCGAACAAGTCACTCATGTGTTGAGGCGGTCAACCAGGGAGAGGAGATCACCCGATCGATATACTCCTGTAATGTATCTTACATTGTTGACTGTCGATGGCGAGCCAGAGAATTTCCGAGAGGTTGTTGAGTATCGTGAGCAGGAAAAATGGGAGCTTGCTATGAAGGACGAAATTGCGTCATTGTCGAAGATCAAGACTTGGGTCTTGACACCATTGCCGAAGGGACATCGGGCCTTACTCAACAAATGAGTCTTCAGAGTAAGGAATGAGGAAGATGGGTCCAAACGTTACTCGCGAGACTAGTGATCAAAGGATTCTTGTAGAAGAAAGGAATTGACTATTCCAAGGTATTCTCATCGGTCATCAAGATGATGACGATCAGGGTGATTTTGAGTATAGTGGCTGCGGAGAATCTCCATCTTGAACAGATAGATGTGAAGATCGCTTTCCTTCATGGTGATTTGGAGGAAGAGATTTACATAGCACAAGTTAAGGATTCACATGTTAAAGAAAATATAGTTTGCAAATTGGTAAAGAGATTGTATGGATTGAAGCAAGCTTCTCGATAGTGGTACTTGAATTTTGACTCCTTAATGACCGAACGGGGATTCAAAAGATACAAGACATACAACTTTTGTTATCTCTGAGGAGGCAAAAGTACATATTTAATCCTTCTACTGTATGTTGATGACATGTTGATCGTAGGGGGTGACATGGAGGAGATAAAACAAGTCAAGCGGTAGTTTTCCGAAGCATTCGAGATGAAAGACCTTAGACCGATCAAGTAGATTCTGGGAATGAGAATCTCGAGAGATCTTTAGAAGGGTACACTTACCTTGTCTCAAGAAAAATACATTGAAAAAGTGATTGATCGGTATCAAGTGGGAGACTTGAAAGTGGCTAAAGCATCTTTGGGAGCACACATGAATCTCTCAAAGGAACATGCATCGATGACCGGCCAAGAGGCCATAGAGATGAAGAATGTGCCCAACTCTTCAGCGGTCGGAAGTTTGATGTATGCAATGTTCTGTACAAGACCTGACATCGCACATGGAGTGGGATTCATGAGCATGTTCAAGTTGAACCCTAGGAAAGAGCATTGGGAAGCAGTGCTATGGTTGCTACGATACCTCAAAGAGACATCAAGGTGGGAGCTATGTTTTAGAAGGGGACCGATTGAATTAACAGGGTACGTGGACGTCGATCTTGGAAGAGATCTGGAAGATCGAAAAAGTCCATCGGGGTATGTATTTACTGTTCGCGGTACAGTTGTTAGTTGGAAGTCGAAGTTGCAAAAGTGTGCATCACTTTCCTCAACTGAGGTAGAATAAATTGCAATTTCCGAAGTAGGAAAGGAGATGGTGTGGCTCTAGAATTTCCTGATGGAGATCGGTAAATGGATCGATCAGCGTACTTTGTACAGTGATTGTTAGAGTGCCATATGTTTGGCGAAGAATCCGGTATTTCATGTGAAGACGAAGCACATTGAGTTGAAGTATCACTATATTAGGGATTTGGTCAAGAGAAAATCGCTTCAATCGATGAAGATCAAAGGCACTGAAAACCCGACAGATATGCTGACGGAGGGAGTCACTGTGGCAAAGCTAGAGCTATGCATATCTCTAGTTGGTGAGCAGACCCTCTCAAGAGAATATGTATAACATGGTTTTAAAAACCAATCGAACCGGTGGATCGGAAATGTTTTCTACTCGTCGGATCGGTTTGAACCGATTTAATAGAAAAATATATAATAATGTTAGTGAATAAGAGAAATATATTTAAAAATATACTTTTTTACAAAAAACTCTGAATAAATTTTTAAAAAAAAGTAATTATGTAATATAAAAAAGTTTTGATATATATTTATAAAAAATTTAAAAAAAAATTAATATGTAATTCTTTGAAGCGGGGGCGATGCAAGCTCTTGGTAAAGATGTCAGCTAGCTGATCATGACCACAGCAATGCACAAAACACACAAATCCTTCCTTCTCCACTTCCCTAACAACATGATATTTCACTTAATGTGCTTCGAAGCCCGTGTAATACTAGATTCTTGATCATAGAAACGGTGGATTTGTTGTCAAATGAGATTGTAGTTGCATGAGTTTGAGGAAAACTTACAGCAAATAGCAGTTCTATCAGCCAAAGAGCGTGATTTGAGGTAGCAGTGGCAGCCATGTACTCAACTTCAACCAATGATTGGGCAACACAATATTATTTTTTCGATTTCCAATAGAACATGCTCGAGCCAAGTGAAAAGCAATAACCATAGGTGCTCTTGCAATCATCTAAACACCATGCGAAGTCGGAATCAGTGAAACAAAGTTTATTTCAATTCCTTCAGCAAAAAAAGTCCGAAGTTGGTTGTAAACTTCACGTAGCTTAGGACTTTCTTGGCAGCAGAGAGGTGAGTTATTGTGGGTTCCTGCATGTATCTTGATAAAACATTCACAGAATAAGCAATATCAAGTCTAGTAAAAACATAAGTTTAATTCCACCAGTCATAGGCACAAAAGCAACATCATGTATATTGAACTTGAAAATTAACTCTAAGGCATATCTTTGTTGGCTCATAATCACACCACGTGAGGTTTGCATCAGTTCAAAACCAATTAAATACGAAGCAATTCCAAGATCATTCATTTTAAAAATGAAAGCATACCTTCCTTGATAGCATCCACTTTTGAATCGTCATTTCCTAGGATCAGGAGATCATCTACATACACTGTAATTATGGTGATACAGTCAGATGATCACTTGAAGTATAGTGTTGCATTAACTGGACTTTTAAGATAATTTAACTTGATGAGATGTGCGTCTAACTTGGAGAACCATGCTTTTGGATCTTGTTTTAAGCCATAAAGAGTCTTTTTTAGTTTAAGTACCTAATGAGTATGTTTCTCCAACACAAAGCCTTCAGGTTGTTCGATGTATATTGTTTCATCAAGATCACCATTTAGAAAAGCTGACATCACATCCATTTGATACATTTTCCACCCCATTTGAGCAGCCAACGTAATTAGTAACTTCGCGGTGTCCAATCTAGCCACTGGCTCAAAAGTTTCGTTAAAGTCTATTCCTTGAATTTGAGAGTAACCTTTCACCACCAACCTAGCTTTCAACTTATTGACGTTTCCATCGAGATTCAGCTTAGTTCTAAACAACCATTTTGTTCCAATTACTTCTTGAGTTGTTGGCCTGTTATTGATTTCCCATGTATTGTTTTTCATGATAATTTCTAGTTCCTCTTTCATGGCAGAAGTCCATTCCTCGGACCACATGGCTTCAGCTGCTGAGGTTGGTGTCATTTTGGCTGTTAAAGCATATGCTATAAATGTATTGCAATGTTCTTACCTATTACACATAGATTTCTTCTGTGTTAGATTCAGTCATATCATCGTTGAGTTGATCAGTAGGTTGAGACATCTCACCATCAGTTAGAGAATCGACCAAACTGAAGAGTCATTCTATTGAGAGGAGTTAGTGTTTATAATGATGCAGCCTTGAATCCAGTCCCATCTCTTACCTTCATCTATGTTGATGCTACGACTAAGATATACCAAGAGTGTAGTGGGACTCAGAACTCTGAAACCTTTGCAAGTTAGTCCATATCCAACGAAAATCCCTACATTGGCTCTGTTTGGCAATTTGTCCCTCTTTTCACTTGGAATCAAAGTGTAACAAATATTTCCAAAGGTTCTTAGATTTCTCATAGATGGTTTGTGATTGAACAACGTCTGATATTGAGTTTTCTCAGCTAAGGCTTTGGTGGAGAGATGAATCTGCAGAAAGGTTGAGTAGTTTACTGCTTCTGCCCAAGCTTCATTTGGCATTCCATTTTCCAGCAAGAGACAACGGTCATGTTCATCAATGTCCTATTTTTTTGCTCAACTTTCCCATTTTGTTTGGGACTGTAGGGAATTGTGTATTAATGCATAATCCCATTTGCAGATTGAAACGTCTCAAAATTTGAAGATCTGTATTATGAGCCATTGTCCGTGATGAGAATTTTGATGGAGCTATTCAATTGCTTCTCAGTATCAGTCTTGAAGTGCTTGAATACTTTGAATGTGTCACTTTTTTTGGTAAAGAAATACGCCCAGCAGTATCTACTCATGTCATTTATGAAAGAGATGAAGTAGAGTCTGCCATTCAAGGATTAGACTCACATTGGTCAGCATAGATCAGAGTGAATAAGTTCAAGCTTGCTGCTGGATCTCCAGGACAGTCCCACGGGGAAAGGAGTCTTCGCCATCTTGTCTTTGTGAAAAATTTCACACTTTTCATTTGAATGAGAAATGGCAGGAACATCCAACACCATTTCCTTTCATAACAGATTTGCTAATATTTCTAATCTTATGTGTCCCACTCTCTTGTGCCATAACTTGGATGTTTCTCCAATAGCAGACAAGCATACTTCATTTGTGTTGTGAGGGTTCACATAAAAACACCTCATAAGCATGGAAACTTTGCTCAAGTAATTGCTCGTCGGGAAAAAAATGAAGCATGATGAATCTTCAAATATCAGTTTGAAGCCTTCTTCAATGAGTTGCCCCATGCATGATGCTAAGGAGGTTGTAGCCGAACTCTGGAACAAACAATACGTTGGACAGATTGAACTTATCAAGGAGTTTGATTTGACCCTTTCCAGCAATCAGAAGTATGCGATTGTCTCCAATCTCTACGCTACCTCCATAGGTTTTTTCGAAGCTTTCAAACAAGTGTCGATTTCATGTCATCTGGTTAGAGAAACCACTGTCAATCATCCATGTTTGGCTGACATGATTTGTTACCAGACATTTTTCTCCTTCGACCAGAGTCATAGCACATCTGAAAGGGCAGAACGAGACAAGAGCTGAATTCACGTCTGTAATTGTTGGTTCATTGTCTTGATCCACTTCTTGAGTGGTTTGAGCATTTGGCGTTGTCTTGCACACTTTGGTTACATGCCAATGAGTTTGCACTTTTCACAGTAGACACTTGGTTTGTTGAAGCAGTCCTTTTCACGATGATTCGTCTTTTTGCAATGAGGATTATTTCTTGCTGCTTGACTTCCTTGCCCAGTATGGAATTGTGCAATAGCTATAGCAGTTTCATGTTAGTTTTTTGTGAGATCTATGAGAGCTTTCTCATCGGCTCTAGATTCCCACTTCAACTCAAGGTTAGAAGTTCGTCTGCTAACTGTTGCATTGTCATCATTTTTTGTGAGATCTCCATATGAAGATTCCATGGATGAATTTTTTTTATCGTACTTTTCTGGTAAGGAGTCAAGTAATCATTCCATAACCTTTACTTCATCAGATAAAGCTCCCAGAAGTCTGATATTAGCCACAATATTCATAAGCTTGTCAACAAAGCCTGCTACTCGATTGGAGTCAGTCATCTTAATCCTTTGTAGATGGCGTTGCAGAGCATTGATCTTTACTCCATTTTATTTTACACTTTCTTGATAAATTTCCGTTAGAGTTTCCTATAGATATTTTTTTGCAGGTTATTACTCCAACCTGGACTGTTTTCTCTAGACTTGCTTGTAACACTGCTAAGGCCTTGAAGGACTTAGCCACTTGCTCTGTGTGTTTCTTGCTTGAGTCACATGACGATGGCCAGGTGTAGGGGGTAATGCCTCCTCTCCCTGTTCCATATGTGTCCATAAATCCTAAGAACGCAGGTGAACGAACCACCATTTGTTTTGCCCAAAAGTGATAGTTTTTTCCATCAAACCGAGGGCCAATGTTCGATTTTTCTTCTTACATCGTTGGATACTAATAAGTCAGGAACAGCCTAGCAGCTCCTAACCAATTTTGTAGGAATATTGTGATGTTTTGTGAAATGATGTAGATGCAATAAGCACACCTCAATGTGAGTTATTGAAGAAATTCAAAAGCTTTTGGCGATTTGAATGATTTTAAGACTTGCCTTGAGGTTGCATTCAATATTCAAACAAAATAAAAATGAACTTAAAAGTAGCACTTGAATTGAAAAATGAGAGGAGTTTTAACAAGTTCCTAAACAACACAAATCGAAAGCATTCCTAATGATAAAGAAACACACATTTCGAGTGTTAGCCAAAATAGAGTAAAACACAGAACATAAGATTTTCTTGGGGATGCTCTGGCACTTGTTTCATGTCCCGCTGCACACTTCATTAACTTTCAATACTAAGAATCACCTTTTTCATTCTAATGAAATATTTCTTCATCTTTTCCCTCAAATTATGTTTCCTTGAGAACTGATAGCTTCTAGAAAAAGCCTATTTTTCATCTCAGTGTACATCGTTTCTTAGGAAGTACACGGGATCGATGGCAGCGTAAATTGGAACCAAAATACACGTGGTTGAAGAATTACATCCTAGGCTCACAGAAAGCAAACACAACATCATGTGAGGCTGTTAACTATAACTTAAAGTATTTGTGCCACTTACGAATCAGAAGTCGGCTATCTTCTTCAACCACGAAATATGTGGTTGAATTTTATGACTAAGGTAAAACATGATACTTCAATATAATCCAAAAGGCTTACATATTTATTAATCTTACAGAAATATATTTATAAAGAGAGGTTTATTGTTTGTATAATTAGTGCAATAATTTTTCTTCAATTATTTATCTTTGGGTTTTGTTGTTGTTTGGTATATACTTGGGCTTCATTCTTTGGTCTAATTATTAACTCATGTTATCATTTTGCAACCCACTCTTTATTTCTTTTTTTCATACTTAACATCTTTGCAGTAAGCTCCTCTTCAGAAGATTTGTTTGGATTACTTCATGAACATTCATCACTCCGCCTTGATGTGGAAAGTTCAAGTTTATTCTTGTTTCCTTGATGTATGGTCTTCTTTAATCCCTAGCTTATTCCGTAGATAGTAGAATTGTTGAGGGTAAAACAACTTCATCAAGATGTCTGCGGGCTATTCTTCTGACGGTATGTACTCTAATTTAACGATTTCATTTTGTGCATAGTCTCTGTGTATGTGGTATTTGATGTTAATGTGCTTTGCACCTTCCAAATTGAATTGGATTTTTTGTGATACATATAGTTGATTCGTTGTCAATCTACAATGTCATTGGTTTCGTTACCTTGATTCCTAGGTCTTCAAATATTTTCAGTATCCAGATCACATGATTTTAGGTTGTTGCCCCTACCCTGTATTTTGCTTCAGCTGAAGATTGGGCAATGACTATTGTTTTTTTGTTGTTCCAATCAAATGCACTGCCTCCTAGTGCATAGACATAACATGTGGTTGACTTGTAGTCACTAGTGTCTCCTGCAAAGTCGCTGTCAACATAACACTCAAGCGAAAGGTCAATATTTTTTTTGAATGAAAGTCCAAGATTTATGGAGCACTTGATAGACTTAAGGATTTTTATTATTGCCTCTAGATGGTTCTCATGAGGCTTTTCCATGAACCTTGAAATTAAGCTTACTGTAAAAGTGGTATCAAGTCATGTAGCTAAAAGATATAGAAGTGAACCAATTATACTTTTGTATGTTTTTTTTCTTCCAAATTTCCAGGATCTGAAATAATATGGTTTAATATGTGTAGGTTCCGCATAGGGAGATAATGGTATTGAGGCATTTCTCCTTTGTCCAATATATATTTGATTATTAGTTCCTTGGAATATTTGGTTTGTGAGAGGAAAATGTAGTCGTTGTGTTGCTTGATTTCCATTCAAAAAAATAGCTCATTTCTCCTAAATCTCACATTGCAAATGTTTTTAATAGTTTTTCCTTCTGTGATTCTACTTGTTATTTCTTGCTTCCAGTGATGAGAATGTCATCTATGTATTGTGATATAATCACATTCTCTCTATGTTTTGTAGAACATATAGAGTAATGTCATTTTTGCTCCTATTGAAACCCTGCATTCTAAAATAAACATCTATCTTACTATATCATTCATTATCTTTGAGCTTACTTTAATCTATATAAAACATTATGCAATAGTAAGACTTTTCCATCCTCTCTTGCTTTTACAAAATGATGAGGTTGGTTTATATAAATTGTTTCTTGAAGTGTGCTATTTAAAAATGCGGATTTCACATATAAATGAAATATTTTATGATTATTACAGGCTGTTGTTGCAAGAATCAGTTTGATTGTATCAAGTCGTGCCACTGGAGCAAATGATTCAGTAAAGTCTACTCATTCCTTCTCCTTTTGCAACTAGTCTTGCTATAGTTAAACTTTTGTTCTTAATACTCATTTAACTTCAATTGGTTCTCAGTCTCTTGATTTATCAACTAGACTTCAAGTTTGATTTTTCCTTATCATATGTAATTCTTATTCCGTTGCTTTGTGTCCTACCTGTTTCAAAGCTTGAGTTAGTGTGTCTGACTCCTTTATCATTAGGCACCTCTGATAAATATTTGTAAGTTTTCTATACCATCTCAATTATCTTTCTTCACTTTGGTCACTTCGTGTTTTAATTTCATCAACTTCTGGCTCTACTTCAGAAATTTCTTGTTCTAGTGATCATTTTATTCTTCTGTTTTTACTCTTATTTCATGATCATGTTGAGTATGAATTTCTAAGATATGTCATTTGACTCAGGATATTATTTTCTGTATTTTAGTGTTTAGTTTCGACAAATCTTGCCTTTATGTTTCGGAGTCTTCTTGTTCTAGTTGATTATTTCCTTCTTCTATTTCAAGTTTGGCTTTCTGATCATGTGGTGTGCCAGTTTCTGAAAATAAGGCATTTGTCTCATAATTTTCCTTTTCTAAATCTTGATGCCCATTTTCTTGTACGAGTGAGTCTGTTTCCATGTTATCTTTCATATCTTCTCTTTGGCTTGAGACTGACTCGTCAATGCCATGTGAATTATTTTGTATATGTGCATTCCGAGTTTGTGGTATTCCATAGTTAGATATTTCTGGATTTATATCATGACGTTTTCTTGAATTCCTTAAATATTATTTTATTTTGTAAATAGTTGATATACATTGATGTTGATTTCCTCATCTCTGTTGACTTCTTTTCTTTTCTAGTCATTTTCTTCATCCACTACTACATCCCTGCTAATGACAATCTTGTTTGTTTCCATAGCAAGAATTATATAGTCTTTTGTAGTATCACTATAGCCCATAAGAATTCCAACTCTTGTCTTTTGATCCAATTTGGTCCTTTTTATTTTGGTATATGTTTGTAAGAAATGCTTCCGAATATTTGAGATGTTCCACACTTGGAATTCTTTCAAACAATAACTCATATGTGGTTTTAAACTCATCTGTTCTTTTTGTAGACAATCTATTTAGTATATATGTTGATGTGTTGACTGCTTCTCCCTAGAACTTTAAAGCGATATCTTTCTCATAAAAGAGACATCTTGCCATATTCATCAATGTTCATTTTCGCCTTTCATTGACTCCATTCTATTGTGCTGTGTAGTAGGGGGTAGTGAATTGGTGCGTTTATCCTTCTTTTTGCATATGTCTACCAGTTTATACGGAGTATACTGACCTCTATTGTCTATTCTTAAAAATTAATTTTTTTAACCACGCTGATTTTCTGCCATTGCTCTAAACTCTCTGAATCGGTGAGTTACTTGGTTATGCTAGATAAGAAGTATGCCCAACAAAATTTTGAGTAATCATCTACAAAGATTAAGAAATACATGTTTCCAACAGATTTCAGATTTGCATAAGTCCACATACATCTCTTTGTATTAATTTTCATCTACTTTCTCTAAATTGTAATCTGCAGAATTTCCCAACTTGATATGTTTCACATAGATTAGGTATTGCTAAGAGCTTTGGAACTCTATCTATTATTTTTTGCTTCTTACTTTTCGTTATTGATGTATAGTTATGTTGTCCAAATCTCTTATTCCAAAGTTTTGACATACACATAGGGTTTGTTATAGTGCCTGAGTCTTCGAATTTCACCTGGAACAGTCTGCTTTCCATTTTTATCCTTAGGACAACTTTTCCAAAACATGTTTTTATAACGCATTTCATGTTTGCAAAGTGAATGTCCAATTTTTTCTCCATCATTTGCCCCAAACTTAGCAAATTATGTGAGGCTTCTGGAACATATCAGCTTTTTTTATATCGAGAAAAATTTCCCTTGTTTCCAACCTTATGGTCCCAATTCCCAACACCTTAATGGAGTTTGTATCAGTGACTTCTATTTCCTATCTTTACGGTCGCATGTAGTTTAAGTATCTTGAGAAGTCGTTTTTGATATGATTGGTACATCCATTATCTAGAAGTCAAGTTCCTTTTGCTCTTAAATTATTGCTGAAGCTAGTATTTTGTTTTGCGCATTGTGTAAATATCAATCACATCTTTTCATTATGATAGATGCATAGTGCTTTTCAACATTTCAGTATTGACATATTTGTTTTCCTTCATCGTGCACTCTTTTTAGCCTGCATACTCGTTCCATGTGGTCCTTTTCTTTGCAGAAAGAACATTTCTTTTGAGGGTGCCAAAAGCAATTTGTAGATGCTTCATTTTTCTGATTGCAATATAAACATTCAAGATAGCGACCAACTCTTTCTGGTTTTCCGGTGCTTTTCTTATGATAATAATTTGCCTTGAATTCCATTTCCCTTCATTCTTTCACTTCATATGTTTTATGTCTTAATTCAACATTATAGAGAGTGTCCAGCAGTTGATCCGACAAGAAATTGTTCAGATTTCCAGAAGATTCCATGGAGATAATCATGTTGTTGTATGAACTAGGTAAGACGCATATTATTTTATCTTTGATTTGTCTATCATCAATGGATTGACCAAGATTATTGAGTTGGTTTAAAACTGCATTCAAAGAATCTATCAGTATGAGAAAGGACTCACCAATTTTTAAGTTATAGGTTGTCTAGAAGTTTCCATTGTAGGCTTATTCTTTTTCCAGCTTGTCTCATGTTATTGTATATTTCTTGTGCAATATTTCCCATGTTTTTTCGGTGATATGTAGTCGATAATAAGATCAAAAGCATCTCCAGAAACTGCATGCCAAAATATTTAATCCATTCAGCTCCATTTCTTTCTTTCAGTTCAATCCTAGTTGTGGTTTCCTTCTCTTCCTCTGACATCTCAGATTCTCTTGTAAGATTAGAAGTTCCTTCAAAAACTTCCCATAGTTCTTGTTTTTGCATGTGGATTACCATTTTTTGAGCCCATACACGAAATTCCTCTTTTCCATTGAATGTTGGTGGTGGTAAAATAAGAGAAGATATATTTATAGAGTTTTTTCCTTCTTACTTGAGTTGTAGGAGTTGATGTGTGAGCCTCCTCCTTTTGTTTGTAAGACACTCACCTTGTTTTAGTATCTCATAGTTCTCACAATGAAAGGATTTGTGCTACTTCGGAACTGGAATATCTTCGGAAAGGATTTGTCGGCTATCTTCTTCAACCACGAAATATGTGGTTGAGTTTTAGGCTTAAGGTAAAACTTGATGCTTCAATATATATAAAAAGGGTTACATATTCATCAACCTTACAAAATTATATAGAGATAGAGCAGATTGATTGTTTGCATAATTAGTGCAATAATTAATGTACTTTCCCTATTGTAATTTTGATAATAGTTGCCATAAATTATCTTCAACTTTGTTGTTGTTTAGCTTGTAGTTGGGTTTCATTTCTTGGTCCAATTATCGGTATTGCTTGGAACCATGGTAACCGGGACGTGGTTCTATTCAACATTAACAAAACATCAATAATAAGTATTTTCGTACGGATGCAGAAAACAACGGTGAGTTTTTCTCAGTTGATATAACCTAGCGACCAACATAACACACATTTAAAATATAAGTTTTTTCCTTAGTACCTTCTAGCCCAATTCAATGATAAAAGATACATGAGCAATGATAAACTATTTAATCACCGACACACGGACTTACGATCTACAGTGGAGCGCACTATAAGAATGGGGAAGAGTAATTTTTTTGGTGTTACAAATATAAGACGAGGCACAAGCATTTCGACTCAGGTAGCACTTGTTCTGCCAACAATGGCTATTCATAATTTCATTATATATATATACCAAGAGGATCCAGCTTCGTAGAGATGTAACAAGATCGGAATAGTAAAAGTTCCCATTGACCCACCACATGTAGAAGTTGAACTCATACATGATAACTATATGATTCAAGTCAGGAATGAAATATGTGATCGCATTGAACTATCGGGGATGGAAGAATGTCGTCGATTTAGATGATTCACTTTTTCAATGTTTTGTTTTTGATATTTTTGATCAATAACTTCTTATATTCTAGCAAATAAATGTTTAAACTATAAAAATTTATATAAAAATTTGAAAATGTAGTTTTTGAAATATCGAGTTATCATAAAATAATATGAAATATAATTTTTAAATGATACACAATTATTTAAAATTAATGGAAAAGTCATTTTATGAAATCATGATCACTGTACCGATTTTTCAAAGCAACTCTTCTAAATCACGATCACTTATATCACATTCACCTCACACACAGTACAGTCATCTCACATCGCCGCTATTTCTTCAATTTAGTTCCAAACATGACCATTAACTCATGTGATTATATTGCAGACCTCTTTATTCCTTTTTGTCATACTTAACGTCTTTGAATGTAAAGCTCCTCTTTGCCCGTTGGCTTCACAAGATTTGCTTGGATTACTTAATCAAAGTTCATCATAAGTGTCTTCTTTTACATTTTTAATTGATGTTTGAAAGGAAAGTTTGCATTGTATACGTAAAGCTTTTTGCAGAGTTATATATTCTCAAGAATTTTCTTCCTCAATTCAATAAACAACACTCTTCAAATTACAATTCTAGTTTCAATTGACATCCTTCCCTCTGTCATCTCTTCTACTTCTTAGGTTGTTACTCCTTTAGCCGGCAAGCTAAAGATAATTCGTTCATGGTATCAGAGCATGACGATCCTTTGGGAAAGGTTATTCTACTGAATGAAAATGTTATCAAAACAGAGGAGGTGAACTCTCATTTTCATATTCACTTATCTCCGGTAACGATTTCACCCATTCTGAATGGTAACAATTATCTCCTATGGAGTCAATCGTTTATGCTAGCACTTTTGATAAGGAAAAAATGGGATTTGTGGATAATTTTATTCCAAAACCAAGGATGACTGATTCTTAGTATTCAAAATGGAAGAGATGCAATGATTTAATAGTATCATGACTGCTTAAGTCAATTGAGCAAACTCTTGCTCAAACATTTTCTTACATTTCTTTGGCAAAACGGATATGTAGATTGTTGAGAAACGTTTCTCAGGTGGGATGAAAACCGAGTGTGTCACTTACACTCTGAGATTAGTGCCATTAACCAAGGAAACAAGTCTATGTTAGACTATTTTACTAAATTATCAACGCTATGGGAAGAGCTTGGGAATTATAGACATACCCTCACTATTTGTGGCAAATGTACTCCAAAATATTTGAATATTTCGCCCATTTCCTTCTATTGATGAAGTATAGAACGTTATCATGTTGGAAGAATCACAAAGAAAGTCTAATATCTTAGTAATTGTCCCTAATTCCGATGCCACAACAATGTATGGGGAAACCATAGACAAAAGAGACTTATTCTGTAATTATTATCGTAAGAAGAGTCATACTAAGGAGCAGTGCTATAAACTCGTTGGATTCCCTACATATTAAAAATTCAAAGGAGACGAGAAAAAGTCTCTTCTCAAATCAAGTGATAACATATCCACTCCACAACTCTACTGCAAATATTGTCATGCCAACACTTAACAAGGAGAATATGGACAGGTTATTATCCTTTTTTAGTATCACTTAGACTAATCAATCTACATATATCTAGAAATCTACCTATTGAAAATATTGTCATTCTGCTTATTGAAAAGACGCGAGGAAACTCTAAGGAAGGTTAACATTTATGTCTTTATGGAATTTCCACAACACATACTTTTAGTATATCTGGTAACGAAAATAACAGGTTTTGGATAATTGATTCTGGGGCTACGGAACATATGTGTTATAATAGGGCTCTATTCAGTCAAATTCAACATAATGGAAATGTTTACCAACATAAATTGAGGTCAATGTATGTTGGTTTGGTACAGTGAAGGCAATGGATTAATACTTACGGATGTCATGTACATACCTTGTTTTCGTTATAATCTACTTTCTAACACTAAAACAAACACAATAATCAAGTTGTTTTTTCATGATGAATGACATAAAATGCTGGATACAGATGCTGGCACCATAGAGGATGATCGAAGTTGTTGATAGAAGAAATAGTCTTTATATTTTGAATATGGATGAATGTGTTTTAAATACATAAACTGAGTCACTATCTGTTATTTCAAAACCTTTGGTTTTTAATGCTGGAATTTCCAAAAATAATCTTTGGCATTTACGACTTGGATATCCTTCACATATTACCACATCACACATAAGTAACATTACATCAATTCCATCTTCAAAGCCATGTGAGTAGTGCCATAAATCAAAACGGAAGCAAAAACCGTTTCTAGAGCACCTTAAAAAGAATTGGAGCCATTTGAATTAATTCATATTGATACTTGGGATCATATGAAGTTGAAGTCATAGTAGGATATAAATATTTTTTATGCATAGTTGATGATTTTACCTAGAATTCTTGGATCTACTTGATGTGGTCCAAAGCTAAGGCAAACTATGTCATTCTAGAATAATCTAAGATGGTGGATATACAATATAGTGGAAATTTTAAAAATATTTGAAGTGATAATGCTCTAGAATTTAAATTAGTGGAACTTTACACCAATGAAGGAATTATGCATCAGACTTCATGCGTAGAAACGCGACAACAGAATGTTGTTATAGAATGAAAATATTGCATCTAGTTGTAATGGCAAGAACACTGTTTTTTCAATAAAATCTTCCAGTGTTTTTTTGGGGATTTGCTATTTCGACATCACGCTTCTTGATCAATCGACTACCCTCAAGAATATGGGATTTCATATCACCTTTTGAGCTCCTCCACAGTAAGACACCATCTTATCACCAACTAAGAGTTTTTGGATGACTCTACTATGCCTCAACCTTGAACGTTCATCGTAAGAAATTTAATTCAAGTTCTCGTATGTGTATTTTTATTGGATATTCGATGAATGTGATCGAATATCAATTATTTGATCTTAATAATTAATATTTTTTATTCGAGGGATGTTGTTTCCTATTAGACATTATTTCCTTTCTCTGATAAACTTCTTCAATGGAGTTTGATTCTGCTTCCATCTCAAAAATACATTCCACTCGTGTTCCATTGGGTAATCACATTTCACACAATTTATTATTGATTCACCTTCTCCTTCCGCTGCCCCATCACTTATCATTCCTTCTCCGTTACCTAATGATTCTCTCACTAATTATGATTCTCCATCAGTATGTTCTGATATTGTTCCTCCTTGTCAGAGAACTCGTTTGCGTAGAACATCTGCTTATCTTCGTGACTATGACTCTAAATAATGGTATATTACATCCAATTGAGGCCTTCTTATCTAATGAAAAATTATTTCTACCATATAAAACCTTTGTGCCATCCATTAATCTCTTCACAGAGCCACCTACCAATGATGAAGCCTCATTTTAATATGTTTGGCAACAGGCAATGTAAAATGAACTTCAAACTCTACAACAAAACAATATGGGACATTATTTGAACATACAATTAATTGTAAATGAGTTTATATGTAAAAGTTAAAGTATTGGCTCACTTAATTGCTACAAAGTCATGTTTGTGGCTCGTGGTTTTAATCATATCGAAGGTTTTGACTTCCATGAATCATTCAATCCAGTTGCCAAACACTCTACTATGAGAGTGTTCTTTGCTTTAGCCGCCAAGTTTCAATGGGATTTACATCAACTTGATATAAATAACACCTTTTTGAATGATGATTTAGCTGAGGAAGTTTACATGATAGTACCTCAAGGACTTCCTCTTGAGGGGGAGTATCATCACATTCAACAAGGACAAAAACTTGTCTATCAACTCAAGAAAGTGATATATGGTTTTAAACAAACCTCTCGGCAATTGAATGCAAAATTCACCAAGTCCATCACTTCTTTTGGCTTCATCCAATCATTGTCTAATTATTCATTGTTCACTAAGCTGAAAGAAGTTTTGTAACTATCAATCTAGAAGCCTCGATTTGTAGAATATGTCCGAAAATGTTGAACGATATAGGGTTAACAACTCATATTCAAAAGAAGAACGATAAGACCAATATTTGATCTATCGATTCGATAACGTAAAATAAAAACATAAAAACGATTAGGCTACGAGACTATCCTACAAACTTAAAACATAGAAGATCGAACTAGAGAGAAAAGAAGACTAAATCTCTTTCAATAGAATGTGAAAACACTAATACATCATTTCAACTAATACAACATATTTATAAAAGATAAATTAGGTTTGTGGTCCAATACATTGAATCTTCGGAGACCCAATAGATAGCATCAAATCTAACACTCCCTCTTAAATCTGTAATTTGAAGTCATCCGTATCCCCGTTGATTTGTTTTTGGTATCACTGGTAAAGTTTGGTGTTTGGTTTTAGTTTTTCAACCTACAACTTGAGGTTGAAAATTGGTTGACTTTGTTTCATTTAGCCTACAAACTAGAGGATAAAAGATGTTTTTGATTTGTTTCTTTTAATCTACAAATTTGAGATTAAGAGGTGTTTTGGCTTGTTTCTTTCAACTTACGAACTAGAGGTTGGAAGAAGGATTTTGAAGCCTAGCATGGTTTTCTTCAACCTACAAAATATAGGGTGAAGTTTTTTGCTTGTTTTTTTTTGTTTTACTGATGAGTAACATAATGTCTTTTTCTTTTGAATCTCTAGAACGTCTTCATTTTTCTTCCCACATCTTGATGAATCTTTATTGGAAGTGATAGGTAATAATGACTTGCTTTGTGTCTCTTCAAATCTTAATTTGGGGAGAGTCTCTTTGAATTCTTTATCATACCCTTACCAATTTTCATAGCATGCCCTTGTACTTCATCTCCATAGTCTCCTCCAAAGTGCCACAAGATAGTACAAAATTCATACGAAGTTTCGAACATCAACATTTGAAATATGATAACTTGAATATTTCGTATGTTATATATTTCGGAAATGTCTAACATCTTAGAAAATCCATCATAAAATCGAAATATTCAGAATTCATTTTGGGCCTCTTTGAAGTTCATTGATGAAATGAGTTTTTCACATTCCGAAAGAATGTTTTTAAGCAAAAAACAAGGATATTTTTAACGGAAATATAAACTTAAAATACTTTACATAGTGCAAAAGTTCAACATTTTCGAACAAACCCACTATCTTTTTACCCACAGCTGTCACCATGAAAGAAGTTTTGTAGCTTCTGATTTAGAAGCCTCGATTTGTAGGATAAGTTTGAAAATGTTAAACGATATAGGGTTAATAACCCATATTCAAAAGAAGAACGATAAGACCAATATTTGATCTATTAATTCGATAAAATAAAATAAAAACATAAAAACGATTAGGTGGTCTCGTAGCAAAGCTAAGAGACCACCTACAAACTTAAAATGGAGACGATCGAACTAAAGAGAAAAGATGGCTAAATCTCTTTCAATAGAATGTGAACTCTAATACATCATTTCAACTAATACAACATATTTATAAAAGATAAGTTGGTTTGTGGCCCAACACATTGAATCTTCGGAGGACCAATGGATAGCATCAAATCTAACATTGCAAGGTTCAAACCTTCGGAGGTTAGGTGATAGTCGAATGGCTCAATGACAGGTATTACCGACCGGTGGAAACCTAACATGAAGCGGTGATGTTGATCGGCTTGATCGTTCCCGTCGATCGATCAAGAATATCGATTAAACGATTGTGATGAATCTATTTGATAGCAATCATATATGGAATAAGATATTATCGAAGTGGAAATATTTCGATATTATCGACCGGTGGAAACCTAACATGAAGCGGCTTTGGCTTGTTTCTCTTTAATTCCGATTAAGAATACCGATCGACCGATTCAAAATTATCGAAGTGGAAATATTTCATTAATTGACCCAAAAAATATATGCAATAACATATTGAAATATATATTGTTTGCTACATAATGGAAGAAGATATGAAAATATATATTGTTAGCTAGATATACTGAAGATGCAGTCAAAGATATGGAAAGAGAATATTGTAGAATATTGATAAATAATGGATTCATAAACACAATTGTAACCAATCAATCATGGTGTAACATTGTTCCAAATTCTTCTTATGATAGTGATTTGACAATCGAGGTTTATCGATCACGTGGTTTTTCCCGATTTTGTGTTTTCACACTAAATATTGTGTTTTCAACTTTTCTTCATTTACGTTTTGATTCATCGCATTAATTCGATCTGACCCCGGATAACGAGAATTGTTTTTCTTATCCGGAGGGAATTTTCCCAACATATAGTACATAATGCGAATGTGTTTTGAGACAATCAATCTACTTATATGCCAAATATACAAGTGTGCTACTTATCTTGCTATATATAAGTGGAAAATGCAGCGTTTTGATGAATCTTTAATTATTTGAAATCAATTGAAACATCTGGAATTATCACTCTATAACAATTATACTTTGTTTTTATAGTGGAATCTTCTTGAGTTTGGAACAATTCAATTGTGGCTCTTTTTATCTCATTTTTTCGATTTCCCACATTAAAATTTGTCCCCCCTTACTCCTTAATGTTAGGTGTGGAGATCGATATTGATATCGATCGGTTACACTTAGACGAGGACCGATTGGCAATGTGGTCGATCGGGGCACACATGGAAGACGGGATTGTCGGTATTGGTACCGATCGGTCGAGGACCGAAGTACGCAATACTGAATGTAACAAAAAGGACCGAAGCAATCGGTAGAGGACCGATGGCACGTGACCCGAAGATATGAGATGGAGGCAATCGGTCGAGGACCGAACTGAGATATGGTGGGGCTCATTAGTCAAATATATCGGCAGTTATGGAAAGAGATATTGAAGGAAATAATATCATATCAAATCAGTATGTATAGACGCATATATATGATTTGATTATGAATAATCATATATGGAAATATGATCAAATATTAGGAATATTTGTTTGTTACCTTAATATCTCAACCACCTCATCTATATAAAGGGGTCTTAGGGTTCATTGTTATATACTTCAATACTCTTGTATTCCGGATTTCCTCTTCGTGTGTGTGTGTTGTAATCTTCTCAAATGATAGTGAATTTGGCCGTTTCCGCCGGTCACGTGGTTTTTTCCCTTTCCGGGTTTCCACGTTAATTTCTTGTGTCGTTATTTTCTCTTTGCTTTAATTCTCGGGTTCTACTTAATCTATCGAGGTTGTTCACACACGTGTTCAATCCCCAACATCATGACCATGGAGGTAGCTCATATCCGGCATCATGATGATCACATTATGAAAACACATTCTCAAACTACATTTTAAATCCATCGTTCTCATATCCGGCTAAAACATCCATAATACACTATCCAAAATTCAAGTTAGATCATTAATATAATCCAGAAAGCGTAGAAATATTGTCTCATATCGGTTGTAAAATTACAATAATTTTACTTTATAAGAATGTGATATCATAACTAATTGATTTCATCTAACTTTTTATGTGTATTACAAATTTTCAATCTGAAATTGTTAGATTTGATGCTATTATTGGGTTTCCGAAGATTTAATGTGTTGGACCACAAGGCCAATTTATCTTTATAAATATGTCATAACAGTTGAATAGATGTATCGTTAGGTTTTTTGGAGTTTTAGTAGTCTTTTCTCTCAAGTTCATCTTCTCCGTTTTCATGTTCGCATGCGGTCACATAGCCAAATCATTTTTATGTTATTGAATCGGTAGATTAAATATTAGTCTTATCGTTCTTATATTGAATAGGGGTCAAGAAATGTATATCATTCAACATTTACGGACTTATCCTATAAATTTAGGCTTCTAGATCGCAGTCGGTTTTGTTTGAACAATTGCAGATTCTGCAAAGACTTGACATCTATGCTGTTAGGATTCGTGGAAGCAGATTCGTTGAAACTCCGAAACGGAAGCGTTGAAGCAGAAATTTTAGAATCATATTTTCGAAACGGTACTATACTTGCATGTAAATATGTAATTGTCATAATTTAGAAGAAAAAATTAAATTTTTTGTGTGAAATTGACATTTTCAGTTGCTTTCTTTTATAGTTTATTTTATGAGTTTTATCTATTATAACCAAAGAACATCATGTTACTCAAGAAAATATTATTCATTATATTTTAAAAGAATACATCATGTCATTATCTTTCTATATGGCCTTTGGAGACATAACATCGATATAACCATTCTAGGCAATGTTTTTATACCAACGGTATATCGTTCGATACGTCAAATATCGGGTTTGACATGTATCTTTATGGTATCGTCCGGTACCGGATATTAGAGTCAATTTTTAGTTTTAAATATTATTTTTTATAACAATAAAATAAAATAAAATTTGATACAAGCCAGCTGTTATTTCGATCGTACCGCTCAGACCGGTGGTACAGAGTTTTAGATCGATATGAAAACATTTATTCTATGTGCTTCTTGAAGAGCTTCGTAACTCAGTGCGTTTCGAAGCGTTTTCGAAGCGGCAACGGCAACGGTTTAGGAGCTTCCGGACAGCAGAGCTTGACATGACCGAGGGTCTTTAAGCCTTTAAGGAAAGTTTCAATTGAGTTTTGATGCTCTTTGAGAGACGGGGAGGGGGTTTTATAGAGGGAAAAAATGTGGGAGTTGAGTGGAGAATCTCCAAATGGGACTCATTTTACCTTGTTGGTACATTCAAGGTAACATTTGAAAGTATGAAATTATATTCTTTATGCAATCTAGAATCAGAAGAGTTTGTATTCGATTCGTATAAAATCGTGTTCTTTTGTTTGATTATTTTTTCATTATCATTTAGAATTTGAACAAATATTAACATTTTCATAAAGAAATGTATTATTTTATTTATATTTAATATAAATATATGATTAAGTATTAGAATTTTAAAAATTGTAATCTATCATATTTTCTTCAAAATTTTCTATTTTTTTATTGGATTATTTGCATGCTATATTTAGAACCATGTTGGGGTCATCAAGTACTGTCATCAAAATATGATTATATTTTATACAAACCAAATATCAATCGAAATCGTGTTTATTAGAACGCAAAAAACAACGATATTTTGACAATGGATATTCATCTATAAAAACATAAATGATCAAATTTCATTTTTATCCCTTATTAAATTTTCAAAAAAATCCCAAAAATAAATAAAAATTAAAAATAAACTTTCTAAATAACAAATTTATCACAAATTAATAATGAAACATAATTTTAAAAAGTGATACATAATAAATTAAAAGTAAGAGAAAAATGTTATTTCATGAAATACAATCACTGAACCAATGTTTAAAAACTGTTTTTATAAATCACAATTATTTATATTACGATTTTTCTTACTTTATTCTAAATATGCAATTATATTTTTTAGCATTTAATCTAAAATATAAATTTTATTATATTGAATTTCAATATTAAAATTTTAAAAATTTGAATAAATCGTTCAAATAAGTTATTCAAACGAACATGAATAATCATATAAGTATTTGAATAATGTTCTAACAAGAATTCTAGTTCGAAAAAAATATGAATGAACATGAATAATTATCGAATAAAAATATAAGCGAACATCATTAACATATAGAGTTCGCTTGGATCCAATAAAATACTGGTGAATCATAAATAAATGTATAGAAATTTTTTTATTAATGATAAATTTTCAATATAATACAAAATAAAAATAAAAATTATTTATGCACTATATAATATCTAAATCATAATAAATTGTAATTGATTATCTTTAATTGTATATTAAATGTTATTTAAATAATAATTATTTCCTTTTATTTTGTTTTATTGTTAATCTTAATTTTAACCAACTTTTTTAATCTTTTATCTATTAATGGGTTTATTTAGTACAACTATTAAAATTGTGTTTGATAAGGTCTATTCGTCGAAATAATATTTTTTAAACGTGTACATAACGTAAGCGAAACCGTGATGCATTCAACACTGAAAAATAGTGTTTAATTTATTAGTACTAATTTATGCTTATTTCTAATAACTAAAATATAATTATCATTATTTCTTTTATATATAAGAGTATTTGATATTTTATATAAATCACGATTATGATATCGTAATATTACGGAATACATGTACAAATTCACGATCATCTCATCACACAACACTTTACTACATCTTATTACAACTCGCTACATCTCACAATTCTTCTTCACTTTTAGCTATGAGTTTCATATTGGTAATGTTTAGAAACCCAGTCCACCGTCCGGTGCAGTGAACGTACCGTAGTTGTATTATATTTTTACCAAACATCATTAATAAATGTGTTCGTGTGACCGCAGAAAGCAGCGGTGAATTCACAGTTGGGTTAACCCAACGGCCACCAAAACGCACCTGCCAAATGTAAATTTAACATTGATAAATTATAGTTTATTTTTTTAAAAAAATAATTTTAATCAATAACTTCTTATATTTTATCAACTATGTGTTCAAACTATAAAAATATATATAACAATTTAAAAATATAGTTTTGAAATAAAGAATTTATCATAAAATAATATGAAATATAATTTTTAAGTTATAAACAATTATTTAAAAATAAAAACAAAAAAGTCATTTTATGACATCACGATCACTGCACCGCTGTTTCAAAAACTGTTTTTTAAAATCACGATAAGTTCACCTCACAGCATAATACATCCATCTCACCTTACAGTTATTGTCAAACGTTGTTCCAAACGTACCCAAAATTGTGTCCGAATAGGTAGACATACTTACTAATATTAGCTAAAAACATTTTTAAATTCGATGTATACCAAAATTAGTAACTCAATGTTTTGAATTTTCAAAACTAAAGTATTTTAAAAAAATTAAATTTTAGTTTAATTTTAAATGACTTTTGCAAATTTTAAGATATAATTTTATCAAAAATGCATAGTTAAGGATCAATTTTATCATAATTACCAAACTTTATGAATTAAATACAAATTTTCTTAAAATTAATATATTTTATGAATCTTATAATTTTAAATACTATAATCAAATTGTGAGTTTTCAAGTACCTCTCATGTCAAATTATGCTTAAAAAATAGGTTGCACTAATGGTGCGAGATTCAGAGTATGAGTGTATAATGTTCATTACTTTTTAGTAATCGATTAGGGATTATTTATTTAAAAATATATTATTTTTTTCAAAAATCGATTATTGAATAAAATTACAAATTATTTCGATTTATAATGTGCTTATGAAAGTCCAAACAAATTAATTAAAATGATATTTCTAATTTTTTAATATTAATACACTCCGTACGCATCCAGTAGATCCCAAACCTTTTGGACTCTTAGTGCGTTAGGTTCCACAAATCCTAACGAATTATGCAATCCAGCTTCGAAACCGAACAATATAAATTTTTTTTATCATAATTTGAGAATTTAGCTCAAAATTATGTGTTGTGTTGTGTGCCATACATGATTTGACATTAGTAAAAAATGCATGTGTTTTTATAGGTGACCATGTATTTAAATATAATATATTTATTTTAAATAAGTGTATACATTTATAGCTATCTCTGAATTGTGATAATTTAATTTAATATTTTTTCAAGAAAAAAAATTATATTCATTTATCCGTTTTTATGCTTTTTTATTAAATAATATTATCTTGTTTTAAATTCAAAATATTTAATGCCTAACTTTTTATTACGAATATGGTTTGTAGTTTTATTTATTGGGTGATGTTTGCCCATGATCCCTCAACTTACGGGCTATGTAAAGGACATACCATCCAAATTACGAAATTATAAATATGATACATTTTTTGATAAAAAAATATGCATTTATAGCCCTCCAACTTCAATTAAATGCAAATAAGACATCTCAAATTTCCAATACCGTTTATGTTTGACACTTTAATGAACTCGTAAATTTTTAATTTTTCATGCACAATTATCGAATATCAATGGTAATTTTTGTATAATTTTTCAAACGGGTCCTATTTGTGTATTTTGTGATGAATTTTCAAACGGTTTTCAACTTACGAAAACCGGATGCTAAATATCATAGGTAAAAAACAAATTGTATTGATAACTTTAGGTGTCATTCTTGCAATTTCATAAATTGGAAGACATATCCTTTACACCGCTCTTAAGTTTGGGGTCTAATTATGTAATTTTTTCTTTATTTATTTAACATTTTATTATTAAATATTCAATTTAACATCCAATGTTCACTTTAATGACATATTTTAATACCTTACAAGATACATTAAAATGGTGACATTTTTTGCAATAATTGTAATAATGTAATATTTAAATATTTTATTAGCTATCAAAAATATTATTTATGTATTTAATTAAATAAATAATAAATAATTGAAATGGTCAAATTGAGGGAAGGTAATTAGAAAGAGATGGGGAATGGAGAAGAAGTGCTAATTTTGCGCTGGTTGTCTTGTCATTGGTTGAGGGGTAACATTGGAAAACTCATCATTTTTGTTTTATTCATTTTAATTTATTATTTATTTAAAAGTTACTCTGACTAAATTTGACATACTATTTCTCATTCTTTTAAAATATATTATGTCGGATTTGAACAAATCTAAGAACCAACATTAAGTCATTAATATGCATAAATAATTAATAAAATACAGAAATACTTTTAATTTCGAAAAGTCTAATGTGTTTAACAATAAACTCTAAAGTCTAAAATTAACTAAAATACCGGTAGACTTATAAAAAAAATATAATATTATTAATCACTTTTTCACCAATAAAAACTTTATTGTACATAGTAATTCATTCTGTACAATAAATTTGAATTATTATAAAATAGTTATTAAACACGTGATGTGTATATGTTGCGGGAATTTCAAAAAAATTAATCATCCGTACAACATAGCTAATTAGCTAGGTTTTATTTGGGAAAATCTCGGATTTTTAATCATACTATTTAAAACACAAATTAATGAATTATATTGATTTTTAATATAATAAGAATTTGCACTATTATTTTATTGATAATTGAAGTATAAATTATTAAAATAGAAATTTTAATTAACATTTTATTCAAGTTAAATATTCATAATTTTGTCATATATTAATAAAAAAAATTGATAATAACACGACCTAATTACCGTATTTCATCAATTTACCGAAATTCATAGAAATTTCGGCAAATTTTAAAATATTTCTAATTAACAAGAAAGTCATACCGGTAAATATCGTTTGTGACCTATAAACCGATACTTCGATATATTATATGTTAATTAACTGTATATAGTAAACATCATAGATATAATCCTGATAGGTACGAAGGGTATTAATTGACACGATTTATTACTAATTTGTAAGCGTGAGAGGGCATGGGAGAGGGACCGGCCGCAGAATGTGACTACGCGGTCAAAAAGAACACAATCCGCCCGCCCGCTAAGCTAGTCCAATTATTTTCATTGCATTAAATTCGGATAACGTCAAAATTCTACAGTACATTATTTAAATCACTGGATTTTTAATATATGAATATTTTATATAATTTAGAAATTTTATATTAGATAAAAGTTTATTTTTACAATTGATTTTAGGTTAAACTTGCAATGATAAATTTGACAAAAACTATGAAAAATATTTATTTATTCTAATTATTAATGGGTTATGTTTGCCCATAACTCAAGACTCGTTATATTCTCCAAGTTATTAAATTGCAAATATAGTAAACTTTTTAAGTTAATATGTATTTTTAGCCCACAATTTCAATTAAATACATATAACACATTTTAATTTTCCAATATATTTTATTATTGACACTTTAATCAACTCGTAAATTTTTAATATTTTATGCATAATTCTCAAATATCAATGGTAAATTTTGCATAATTTTTCAAACTGATCTTATTTCCGTACTTTGTGATGGGTTTTCAAACGGTTTCAACTTACGGAAAACTGGGTGCTAGAATGTCATGGATAAAAACAAATTGTATTGATAACTTTAAGTGTCATTCATGCAATTTCGTAAGTTATAGGGCATACCGTTTATAGAGCTGGTAAGTTGATGAGTTAATTATGTATTTTCTCAATTATCAATTTATACTTTCACTTATTATTGTTTTTTTCAAAATTATTTATATAAATAATAATAAATCCAAATAAATTATTAATACGAATACACTAACTATATAATTGCAATTTTAATTAAATTATGCGAGCACATTCACGATTTGGGTGTACATAACTTTTAGTAGTTCTTATTTGTTAATTTATAATTATATATTATTAAAGTATATCTTTCTTTCTCGTAATTTTTAAAACATAATATAATGTCTCGCAAATATGATTATATTTCATAAATTTTTCAATTTAATATTTAATTTTGATAGAATAACTTTTTCATATAATACTTTTATTTTCATTTCAATAAGTTACCTTTTCTTATATAATATTTGTTTATGGATATTATTTTCTCAAAAATATCATATATTACTATATTTTTCATTAAGTATATGTGCATTTGATTGTCATTCACTCATAAAATTATATAACTCTATGGACGATTTTCTGATTTCCATTTGAGGTCTCTACCCGAGAAGGACAAACAAAATCATGGTGATTGACAACTATGTGAATGACACTGAGTTATTTCTTTATAGGACCTGTAATATGTTATTCGAAAATGGGTGGTGAAGGTTACAGTAGAGAATAATGGAACATAGCCATAGATTGCTTCCAACCCTATTCCAACAAACAGAGGGTACGAGAGTCACTCTGAAATTCGCAACTCCGTCGAAGAGGAGATTATAATGCGCGAAGTGTTAATGCGCGTAGATATATATCTACCCCACCTCCTCCGACAAAGCATCATTTCCCGTTCCTTTGACTGACCAGGAACGCATGCATGAGCGTAATCATGAGCTCACTAGGGAATTGGAGGCGTTACGCGCCAAAAAGGATTTCGAGCCCGATCTCGAAATCCTTTTTGACAATTTATGTAACCCCGATCCCGTGCAGTAAGGATGAAAACTTTTATATGTTTTACAATTTTTGTTTCTATAATTTATAATTAGAGATTTAGTGTCCAAACTTTAAGGTTTATGGAAATTTGGTCTATGTTTGTAATATTTGAGAAATCAGATCTTTAATTTGATAAAATGAAATTTGATTTATGTTTAATTGTAAACTTTGGATGATTAATTATGCTATACAAACTAAATTTACCAAATATGTGGATCGATTTTGTCATTTTCATTATTTAATTATGATAATTACAGCAATCATAAAATTTTATGTATCGAAATTGTCAAAACAATGAAACTATAAACACCAAATTATGTGTAATCCGATATAAATTTGAGTTTTAACATGGTATACTTATAAACATATTAAATTTTTGATATACATTGTCCGTAAAAACTAAATATGGATAGTGANTTATGACATCACGATCACTGCACCGCTGTTTCAAAAACAGTTTTTTAAAATCACGATCAGTTCACCTCACAGCACAGTACAGTCATCTCATCTCACCGCTATTTGTCAAACGCTGTTCCAAACATACCCAAAATTCGATTCATTTTTTAACTTTATTCAAGGAGAGCTACGAAATTGATTGGCTATTCAAAGAGAGCTTTCGAAATTCCAATTGTACACAATAAATTATCATAAATTAAGTGAGGCTTCTATATTCATTTAGATGGAATAATGGAATTATAATTATAAATACGGAACATATATAATTTTGCATTCTCATTATAATGTAAATGGGTACAATGCATTTTTATTTTTTCTAAAAAATGAAAACATCAAATGGTCATTTTTGGATTACAATACACATTAACTAGTATATAATGATAATAATACTCTTTTAATTCTAATCTTATTATTCAATTGATGTATATTTTTTTAAAATGTTCATTTTTTCTCGGCATTATCACTTGCTAGTTATTTTCTATAGTCGGTGAGTTTTGCTACCTAGTTAAATCGAAACCAATACAAATCTCGATATGATATAGACTCTACAATTTTAATTTGTAAAAATTTCATATTGTTCTATCCAACTATGGCGATTACGTATATGAATATTATATTAAAAAATACTATAAATTAAATTAATATTAGAGGATGACATGATATTGTAATGTATTTTATTTTTTTATCTAATTATTCATTCTTCTAAATTAAATTCTCGTTCGAAATATATAAAATGTAAAATTATAAAAATATATATAATAACTAAAAAAATTAACTTTCTAAATAACAAGTTTATGATAAATTAATAATAAAACATAATTTTAAAAGGGATACATAATTAATTAAAAGTAATGGAAAAAATGTTAATTCATGAAATACAATCACTAACCAATGTTTTAAAAACTGTTTTTAAATCACGATTATTTGTACCACGATTTTTCTTATTTTATTCTAAATATGAAATTCTATTTTTAGAATTTAATCTAAATTTTTTTTATTATATTGAATTTTAATATTAAATTTTAAATAGATCGTTAAAAGAAGTTATTCGAACAAACATGAATATTCATATAAGTATTTGAATAATGTTCTAACAAGAATTCTCGTTTGAAAAAAATAGGAACGAAATGAACAATATTCAAATAAAAAATATAAACGAACATTAACATATATAGTTCATTCGTATCCAATAAAATATTGGTGAATCATGAATATATGTATAGAAAAATGTTTATTAATGATAAATGTTAAATACAATACAAATAAAAACAAAAAATTATTTAAACACTAGATAATATCTAAATCAAAATAAATTGTAATTGTTTATCTTTAATTGTCTATTAAATGTTATTTAAATGATAATCATTTCCTCTTATTTTGTTTTATCATTAATGGTAATTTTAACTAAATTCTTTAATATTTTATTCTCTTAATGGTTTATATAGTACACCTGTTAAAATTGTGTTAGATGAGATATCTTCCTCAAAACATTGTTTTTCAAACGCAAACAAAATGAAAGCGAAACCATGATGCATTCAATGTTAGGAATGGAGGTCGGGTAATAGTCGAATGGCTCGATGGTGGAAGATCGACAAGGGGAAACCTAATATGAAGTGGTGATGTTGATCGGCTTAATTGGTCTCATTGACCGATTCAATTAGACGTGGATCGAGATTCAAGAGAATCGCAGAGGAAATATATTTCCTTAATTAATCTATGAAATATATGGAATAAAATATTGAGATATATATTATTGATTGCATATATAGAAGAAGATATTGAGATATCTTGTTTGTTACATATATTTTGAAGAATATATGCAAATATATTTTGTTAACTAGATATATAGAATATGCGATCAAAGATTTGGAAAGAGAATATTGTAGAATATTTCTTAGATTAGATCATAGTCTAGACTCTATAAATAGAGGCATTATAAAGACAATTGTAATCAATCAATCAATCAATAGCGTAGCATATTGTATCCATATTCTTCTTGTGATAGTGAGTTCACGATCGAGGTTTATCGATCACGTGGTTTTCCCAGTTTTGGGTTTCCACGGCAAATATTCTGTCTTTTACCTTTAAAATTTACTACTATATCTTTAAAATTTAGACAAATTTAGTTATCCAAATTTACAACATTTGACAAATAAGATCTCAAAGGTAAAAGTAGATCTCATAAATTTGATTTGGATGAAGAATCTCATTTGTCAAAATTCACAAATTTGAGAACCAATTATATCATATATACTAAACTTTAGAGATTGATTTTGTTAAAACTTATAAAGATGCTCAACTTTGTTATCTTCATATTTTGAGTTTCAAAATAGCTTCAATAATAAAATAATAAAATAATAAGAATCAAATTTAGGTATCGCTCATTTATCATATTTTTTAGATATTTTATTAGTATATTTGAATAGATAACAATTTAGAGTAGAGTTGATCCATTACTAATAGAAAGAGTAAGGAAGTAAACACAAATTTTATTCTAGATAACACTTGAATGAATCATAGGTGTTGTTTGGAAGTGCATTTCACCATCCGATGTGGTGAATGTGCCGTAGTTGTATTTTATTTTAATCAAACATCATTAATAGTTGTGTTCGTGCGACCGTAGAAAACATCGGTGAGTTCACAGTTGGTTTAACCCAACGGCCACTAGAACCCACCTTCCAAATGTTAATTTTAACCTTCATAAATTATAGTTTAAATTTTTAAAAAAATAATTTTGATTAATAACTTTTTATGTTCTATAAATTACATATTCAAACTATAAATATATATATAACAATTTAAAATATACTTTTAAATATAATGAATTTATTATCAAATAATATGAAATATAATTTTTAAGTTATACACAATTATTTAAAAATAATGGCAAAAAAATTATTTTATGACATCACGATCACTGCATCGCTGTTTCAAAAACTGTTTTTTTAAATCAATATCAGTTCATCTCACAATGTAGTACAGTCATCTCATATCATCGCTATTTATCAAACGTTCTTCCAAATGTGCCCATAAATTCTAAAATGTGAATTCATTTGCCGCAGTTGCAGCCAACGCAGGTGCACTTTGATGTACACTTACATCCATCGTTCTTAGATCCTCCTAAAAGATCCACAATCACACTATCCCAAAATTCAAGTTAGATCATATAACCTCATAACTCCATTAATTAAGCCATTAAACTATTATTGACACTAACTTTACACATTCCTAGAAAAATCATAACCAACTTCATAACTCTCAGTAAGTCATAACCATAACTATGACTCTAAAATATTATATTTTTAATAATGCAATATATATTTATTGTGTTGATGTCATACTTCATTGCAACATCACTAAGTGCATGTTCTGATTGTATTGTCAGAATGCATTGTTATTTTTAAAATACATTTTGGATTCGTTTACAGAACACTCCAATGTTTTTATTCTCATTCTCATTCACGTTATTAGTTTATTTCTTCAACAAAAAATGACATGAATCTTTCATTTTGAATTCATAGAATGCATTTTAAAAAATCTTTCATTTTGAATTCATTGAATTCCCTAGCAAAGTGGCAAGGAAAACGTTAAAACTGGAAAGTTAACGTTCTCACACCGAAGCAATTCAGGGATAGGTGATCTACTGAAAATTGTGAGGCCCAGGGAAAAGTAAAGTCCTAAGTATTAGGTGAGTGTCATTAGACTTTCTGTAACGGCGTAAATGACGGTATGAAAATACGGTCATTTCCGCCGCTTTGAGCGCCACATCGGCGCCTAACGATACATGGGCGCTGATGTTCTTCCGTCNTCGGCTTAAGCTGAGGGCCGGGGAGAACCTTCTCCACGGGAACGGCTCCCTGCAGCAACAAAGTAATAGTCTCAGTGTTAATAAAAGAGCTGTTACCGATTTGATAGAGGCTGGATAAACTCAAAGAACGAATCCGAGCCTTTATCACCTCCTCTACAACTCCAAATACCCGAAACGCAGGCCCTTCTCCGCTTGAAGACTGCCCGGTGCAGCGAAGGGTCAACGTGCCCGCGCTGGTTGTTTGGATCGGGGGGTTCCTTGACCCCGAAGGGACCACCGTGCCCCCCGTTGCTGATTCACTTGCTTCGACGCTGCCCGATGCTTCCCTTTGTCCCTCAGAAGGACGGACCGAAGTAGCTGCCATACGTTTAAAACGTGCGCTCGGCATCGTCTCAGTTGAATCTGCAAAACAAATACATAAAGATCATGAAAGATTAAAATGTAAACACTATTTCATACCCGATCCTTCTGATGGATCTGAATCTGAACTAGAAGAAAAAACCCCCTTCGGCGCTGGAGCTCCGGTCCTACCCGCAACGCTCATCTCTATTAACCTTCTCTCCCGAAGTAGATCTATTCGCTTAAAGCTTGCTTCGTGAGGGGGGGACATCGCAAGTGTGTTTGCGGTGTCCGTGCGGGAGGGGTTGAACCTACTTCGGTCCAACTGACCTATGCGTGGGCGAGTTATGCTTGGCCATACTTTCAACAGATCCTCTTTCGGAACTGTCATCCACACATAACAAGTCTCCCATGCATGAAGAGACTCCTCTTTATCTACAATTGCGCACTCTTTGGTGCGCACCGCTATGTAATACAACTTACGGCATCCCAACAGACCCTTCCCTTTTCGGGATCCAACCAAGAACAGGTTAAAGAAATGTTATAAGGTTGGGGCCCGATTCTGTTGGTGACAATAAAAAATGAACGCTACAATATATACGCAACTGCCCGGGAATAACGCAAAAGTGGGGCAGTAGATTTCTTTAAGCACGGCCGCTACAAAAGGATGTAGCGGAAAACAAAGCCCGCACTTTAAAGAGGCGTAACTAACCGGAATAGCAGACGCCGGCACATTCATTTCTGCCGGAATGAAACAGGGAATATCTTCCCGTCCCTTCCAAATAGAGTAATGTGCCGGAATTGAAAACCTAGACCTAAACTCCTCAATGTCTAACTCAGACATAGAAGGATAACGCATTTTGTGAGGAGCCATGAAAATATACCTTAGAAAAAAGTGGATTGGAAGAGGGTTGACGAAAGGTCGATTAAGGGCACAAGAACTCGCTGCGATTTCTCCTTCGCGATAATGACGGTGAGGAGAAACAGTGTCCTAAATCCCGATTTAAATATTAATCTCCCAGCCAATGACGTGCCGCCACGTAATACCGCCCAAGACTGTGATAGTACGGAGCGCACTCATCACGCCTCTTGAACTACCGAAGGTGAAGAGGCGCGGGTTGGGAATTAATATTTAAAGAATAACGAAAATAAAAGTATAATTTAAAAATACGTTATTAGGTCTTAAGCGTGATCGATCCATACACTAAGGCAAATTTCGTTCCTCTGGACTCTCACTACCTACAGGTACGGTCTCTTGTTCTCATGAATGTGCAAACATCATGTGATCGGCCTTGTATCACCTCTACGATTGGCAATCAAACCCGAGGGGCTAGTGATGAGAACTCTAGAACTGGGTACCTTGTGATGGGTAAGACAGCAACGATTGGGTCAATTCAAATGGCGAAAATGAATCCATGTAGCCCATTAATGCCTCTAAGGAAGAGCGGCCCGATGTTCAACTGGAGGAACGAAGCTGACCTTAACGAAATAAATCGTTTTCTGCCAGCTGGCACCTGGGTTCGGTCCGAGCGGTTACAGAACGGTTACAACTCACGTTTACCACGCTTCGGGCCTTCCCACGTTTACCACGCTTCGGGCCCGATCACGCAGGCCACACCTCGGTCCCGACCTCATTTTACATCCCGCGATAACAACCTCTAACAAACTTGTCAGAGGCGATTACGGAGCGTGATTTACACACGCTGTGAACTCTATAAATACAGGGCAAGACGACGGAAATAGCAGGACCCTTTGGACGCGGAAGAACAGGCCGTTACCCTGCCAGAATTCTTACCGCTTTCTTTACCTCGTCATTTTCATTAGCCTCTCTTGTATTGACTATGAGTTATTTCATTAGTGAACAGGCTAAGAGCACAATCTGCTCTTAGTCGAGTGGTTTTCACCCCAATTCCTGGGGTTTCCATTATACATCGCTGTGCATTTATTTATTTCCAGCTTTTGATCGTCTTCCACATTCAAAACAAATCAAAACCGAGTTCGTTTATTGAACGAACCGGACGACTGTTGATACCCCCTAAAAAGAGACCATTACAGAGGCATTATAAAGACAATTTTAATCAATCAATCAATAGCGTAGCATATTGTATACATATTCTTCTTGTGATTGTGAGTTCACGATCGAGGTTTATCGATCACGTGGTTTTCCCAGTTTTGGGTTTCTACGGCAAATCTTGTGTCTTTTACCTTTAAAATTTACTACTATATCTTTAAAATTTAGACAAATTTAGTTATCCAAATTTACAACATTTGACAAATAAGATCTCAAATGTAAAAATAGATCTCAGAAATTTGATTTGGATGAAGGATCTCATTTGTCAAAATTCACAAATTTGAAAATCAATTATGTCATATATACTAAACTTTAGAGATTGATTTTGTTAAAACTTATAAAGATGCTCAACTTTGTTATCTTCATATTTTGAGTTTCAAAATAGCTTCAATAATAAAATAATAAGAATCAAATTTAGGTATCGCTCATTTATCATATTTTTTAGATATTTTATTAGTATATTTGAATAGATAACAATTTAGAGTAAGGAAAGTAAACACAAATTTTATTCTAGATAACACTTGAATGAATCATAGGTGTTGTTTGGAAGTGCATTTCACCATCCGGTGTGGTGAATGTTACATAGTTGTATTTTATTTTAATCAAATATCATTAATAGTTGTGTTCGCGACCGTAGAAAACATCGGTGAGTTCACAGTTGGTTTAACCCAACGGCCACTAGAACCCACCTTCCAAATATCAATTTTAACCTTGATAAATTATAGTTTAAATTTTTTAAAAAATAATTTTGATTAATAAATTTTTATATTCTATAAATTAAATATTCAAACTATAAAAATATATATAACAATTTAAAATGTAGTTTTTGATATAATGAATTTATCATCAAATAATATGAAATATAATTTTTAAGTTATACAGAAGTATTTAAAAATAAGAACAAAAAAGTTATTTTATTACATCACGATCACTGCACCACTATTTCAAAAACTATTTTTTTAAATCAAAATCAGTTCATCTCACAATGCAGTACACTAATCTCATATCATCACTATTTATCAAACGTTCTTACAAACATGCCCATAAATTCTAAAATGTGAATTCATTTGCCGCAGTTGCAGCCAACGCAGGTGCACTATGATGTACACTTACATCCATCGTTCTCAGATCCTCCTAAAAGATCCACAATCACACTATCCCAAAATTCAAGTTAGATCATATAACCTCATAACTCCATTAATTAAGCCATTAAACTATTATTGACACTAACTTTACACATTCCTAGAAAAATCATAACTAACTTCATAACTCTCAGTAAGTCATAACCATAACATGACTCTAAAATATTACATTTTAAATAATGCAATATATCTTTATTGTGTGGATGTCATACTTCATTGCAACAACACTAAGTGCATGTTCTGATTGTATTGTCCGACTGCATTGTTATTTTTAAAATGCATTTTGGATTCGTTTACAGAACACTCCAACGTTTTCATTCTCATTCTCATTCGCGTTATGAGTTTTCTTCTTCAACAAAAAATGACATGAATCTTTCATTTTGAATTCCTAGAATGCATTTTAAAAAATCTATGACAAAACTATCATTTTGACTGAATCCCCTTATTTCTAGGGGTGTTCACTATTCGGTAAAAACCGAATACCCAACGGTTTATCGATTTTTTTTTACCGAACCGATACCGATTTATAAAATTGGTTTGGTATTCGATTTTTAAATTTCGGTCATTTCGGTATTCGGTAAAAAAAATCGGTATTATGCGATTTACCGAATACCGAATTTAACATTTTCTTTAATTTAAAACTAATATTTTTGTATTTAACTATATAATTAAATATATTATTATGATTAATTTTATGTTTAATTTGATTAAATTTCGGAAAATTCAGTATTTCGGTAAATACCGAAACCGAACCGAAACAATTCGGTATTTACCAAACCGAACCGTAAAAATTCGGTTCGGTATTCGATAGCTAATTTTTTGACTTATTCGGTATTCTGTAATTGAAATTTGGTTCGGTATTTACCGAATGAACACCCCTACTTATTTCTAATTAAATAAATATTGTTTTCTATAATTCTAAGGGTAAAATAGTACTTTAGTACTTATAATACATTCTCATAATCATATTTTACAAAACATCATACTTATTTCATTATTCATTATTTATCATACAGAACACTTAAACAGATTCACATTCTATAAATATATTCTGATAATCCATTCTGAAAACAAATTCACATTCTCATAATACACACAGAACATACCTTAACACTCTCTGGTACCATTGAATCCTGAATTTTTACATGATATCAAAATCCTTATAAAGTAAAATTATTTAATTTCAACACAAAAAGCTGAGAAAGTGAAAAAACCTACATCTCAGTGACGAAGATCTCAGCCTGAAAATATATGCATCTTATGGGAGTGTGTTATTTACAGTTTAATAAGAAGAAACAAGACTTACACACAGTTGGTTTTGTCTCAGCAATCGCAGTTTCCACATAGACTAGACACGGTTGTAGTGTTAATATGTGATCCGAATAGTTAGTATTTGAAATATGTTCGGTTCGTATATAATCGTATTTGTTTGTTCGAATATGGTTAAATTTATAGTGTCATATTAATTTATGTGGGGAGTTTACTCAAATATAGCGGATAAGAGGAGACCATAACATAAAAGATTTGAACAACTCATACAATCTCTTTTATAAATCAATACAATGTATATATCAATTGTTGTATTTCAATATACCATACTCAAATATAACCACCTCACAAGTTGGACTTACCATTCAAACCGATGGATTGTCAACCGGTCAATTTAATTAAGCCGGACTAACCATCGGCAAGGTCACTCCGGTTTTCAGAACCCACTTTGATACCATGCTAAATTTCTAGAGTAAGCCAATTTATGTGAGTAGTACGCTAGGATATAGTGTATAAGAGAATGAGATCACAACGTAAAAGATTTAAACTCGTCATTTACTATAGTCTACAATCTGTTTTATAAACTAATCTAACTTACATATCACTTCTAAGGTGGGGCAATTGTTATATTACAACAAATATTGATATTAATCTTGTTCGAACATTTTTCAGATTAGTTTATAATCTGAACCAACAACATTTTAGTGAATAAATAAATAAATATATATATTATTTAATATTATAAATTCGAAAAACTTTAATATATTATATTTCACACTATCTGTTCAATACTTTTCTATTTTTTATTAAAATGTGTATTTCACTTACTATAATGTTTTTCTCTAAATTTCTTATAAATATGAAATTATATTCTTTTAATTTTTCAACTTTTAATCTAAAAAATCAATTTTAATATAGAATTTCAATATCAAATTTTAAAATTTTTGGACAGCTCGTTCGAATATACTCGAATAAATTATTCGAACGAACAAGAGTATTTATATAAATATTTGAACAATGTTCAAATATTAATCACGATTGTGCAAATTAACGATAATCTCATCGCACAACACCTAACCGCATTTTACTACAACTCGTCACACCTAATTATTTTAATAGATATTCCAAACAAACATAATACAAAGAACGTAAAGGGTGTTCAGCTTTTGAAAATTGAGATGTGATGATGTGTAGGGAGGTCGGGCGAGATACAATGATTAGAAATTTATATATATATTTTGTAAAATTGTAGTATCTTGATTGTCATTTATGTAAAAATATTAATATATCTCTCTACATAAAATATAATAAATATAATCATATTATAATTATGAGAAGTAATGGCAAATTAATCATTTCATAAATCGCGATGATGTCAGATATAATTTTAAAAGTGGTGATGAAAAATTGATTATTGAGTGATGATGGCATGTCAATTTTGCATTTATTTTGTATATTAAAAAATCATAATTTGAACATCCCATATCACCGCTATTCTAATCGTATAACAACAAACCAATCGTATACACAACTTATGGTGCTTTAGTTTAATCTTCAATTGTAGCTCCAAATTTCATATTATTGGACCCAAATTCGATTCTTTTCTTAACTTTATTTAAAGAGAGCTTGGAAAACAATTGTCTATCCAAAGCCTTCGAAATTCCAATTGTAGATAATAAATTATCATAAATTAAGTTAGCCTTCTTTATGCATTTAGATGGAATAATTGTAAGACCCATAGGGGGTGCGAGAGGGCACCTTAGGCATATCACAGCATCGATTATAGACGGGGAACGATCGTATGTTAAGTATAATGATTACGTCTTCCATTGCACGAGGTTTTTCCCTAGCAAAGTGACAAGGAAAACGTTAAAATTTGAAAGTTAAACGTTCTCACACCGGAGCAATTCAGGGATGGGTAATCCATTGGAAATTGTGGGGCCTAGGGAAAAGTAAAGTCCTAAGTATTAGGTGAGTGTCTTTAAGGTCAATATAGTCCAAAGAGGACAATATCATGTAAACGGAAAGACGGATCGTTACAATAATGCATTTTAATTATAATTACATAAACATCATTTTACATTTTCATTATAATGTAAACATTCTTATTTTTGCTCATAAATGAAAAATGATCAAATGATCATTTTGGACTACTAAATACAGTACCATACAAACTAAATTTTTAGTATTAATTTGTCAAACTTATAGATTTATGAGGATCAATTTTGATATTTTCATACTTTAGGAACCACAGTTACAACAATAATAAAACTTTAAAGATCGAAATTATCAAAATTAATGAAATTATAAAGACAAAATTTGTATATTGTTCTTTTAAAATTAAAGGCTTTAAATTATATATTTTTAAATATTGAACTAGATTATAATGAGTGATGATCTTAAATAATAAATTTGGACGACTCGCAAATTTGGTTCTCATAATTTTCTATTTTGACAATTTTGGTCCTCCTATTTTGACAATTGTGGCAGATTAAGTTCTTTAACTTTATTTGTGGCAAAATTAGTCCCCCTATTTTACCACATTTGGCAAATTAGGTCCTCCAAGTTTATGTATATGACAAATTTGGTCCCTTGAAGTTTTGTAATTTGTAATTTTCATTTTTATATAATACGGAGACTAATTTTGCCACTACGATCAAACTATAGGGACCGGTTTTGTTCGATTTCATTTGGAGAACTAAATATGAAATTTGAGAACCGATTTTGCCAAATGTTCTAAAATAAGATGACCGATTTTGCCAAATGTCCAAAATTCGATGACTGAAAATGCCATAATAAACTTGGAGGACTAAATTTATCAAAATGATCAAACTACGAGGACCAAAGACGTCATTTTCTCAATAAATTTAAAATATGTATTTTATATTTCTAAAAAGCTAAGCTAGATTACCATATGAAACCAACATCCAGTCGCAATACTTGTTATATTTTCTTGTTGGGATCTGTCTCGTGAATAAGAGGGTGCGTTACCTGATCTAAAATAAAGGAATTAAGTCAATTTGTGAAATAATAATATAACATATATTATAATTTTAATTTTTTATTATATATATTAAAATATTTTTTTGAAAATTTAAATCTTGAATTAATCAAACCCGAACAGAAAATTAAATCATTATTTTGTTTTCGAATTTGAACAAAACCATAATGAATTTATAATTAGGGGTGTTCACTCTTCGGTATTTACCGAATCGAATACCAAATTATTTTTATTATAGAATACGAATTTTAAAAATCGGTTCAATATTCTGTTTTAATGTTTTTACGATTTCGGAATTCGATTCGATTCAGTAATTTACCGAATACCGAATTCAATTTATTAAATATTTTTTTCGCAAAATTAAAATATTTAAATTATTAGTGGGAATTAAAATTCTTCGGACCCAAAATGAAGGGAGGTCTCTACAGCTCTCCTAATTGAGAATTATGTCAAATTCTCTTCATAAACAGAATCGATAGTGAATTTATTGAGTTAATAGATATTCAATTTAAATACCGAACATAGCCAACCATGAACTTTAAAGAACATTAAATTAAATTAAATTCATTTACATTTATGGTTTTATTCATTTTGTTTCTCATTATTTGGTTTTGTTTTTATATTAGAAAAATTAATATAATCCAAAGTATACGGTACAAAAAACAAGCTGTTTGTAGGCCCGTTTTAGCTGTCACGCAAATCCGGGCTCATTTACCCACCGCAAAAACGTGCGTTTTCTAAAATATCCATCCACGTTTAAAAATCACACAATAAAACAAGGATAGATGAGTATTTTGGGCAAAGGTACATTTTGCAGAGCAAAACAGGCCACAAATCCCCCATATTATTTTAGCTGTCAAATTATACTTCCGATCTCGAGTTTTTATATTTAAATCAGATTTTTTATGGTTGGATGCTAAAAATAATTATTTTGATTTTATTCATATAGAAATAATAATTAATTTGGTATTGATGGAGATATACCAAAATTTGGAATGAATAAAAAAATATTGAAAAATACAAAAAAATTCGTAAAATTGTATTAATATCGATTGGATTCAATGGGTTCTCAATCAATGGCTATTTTGTAGATATGCCACTGCAAAATAAGACATTTGCATATATACACATCTGTCTCTTTAACATCTCACCCGAAAAGTGGTGTGAATTGGTATATCTACAAATATCCACTTTTACAGTGGGTATTTCAGCAATTCAGTGCTTAATCAAACCCCAAAAATCAAGTACTCGGTAAAAACAGTACAATTTGTAAAGAAGAAATTATGTTATAAAATAATTTTGATGAGATTGATCAAACGAATTAGATACGTAATTCAACTTGTCAATGTATATATTAAATACAAAAAATTCTTCAATTTTAACCTTAAAAATAATATATAAATTTAAATATTGACTTATATCAATGTAGCATCTAGCCATATAATTTGATTTTTTGTTGTTCAATTGGAGATTTATTTTTGACTAATAGATTACGACTCTTAGGGATGGCAATTGAGTTATTCACACCACTATAAGTCGGATGATCGCCCGATTTGGGTATCTGGATAATTAAAAGAGTGATTGATATACGACGAGTTGTAAAGTTATTTATCTACCTTAAATTGAGTGAATAATTGTTTTATATATACATGCCCGGCAACCCACCTTGATATCTTATAAAATTAATTATATATTTTTTTAACGCAAAACCATCTTAGTTTAAGTTTTCTCTAATTTCACATTTTTAACGCAAAACCACTAATATTAAGGAATTTTATTAATGTATCGTGTTTGTTAAACTCATATTTTACCAAATTTGATATTAATATTTTTTATTTGTCTGTTAAAGATACTAAAAATTATTATATAAAATAATTAATTTGTATTTTGTATTAAACATAGTTAACTATTATAATATTGATATTTACACTAATTAATTATAAAAAAAATTCATAATCCTATAGTCAGCTTTGGCGAGAGGATACTTGTCAAATTTTAAAATTCAACAATTCACACTCATTGGCCTTGGTGGTGGGGCGTAGACGTTCTGAGTATAAAGAGGATATGACAGGCAAGTGTAACAAGATGAGGCATATCATTATACTTTCCATTGCAGGATATTATTTATTTTGGATTAGATTAATTTTAATGATTTCATTTTTTCATTAGTAATGATGAAGATTCCAGGACTGGGTATCCTCTGTTATGTTAGACTCAATCTAAGAGGCTATATCGAATGATTAAAGACGAACTAATGCGGCTCAAGATCGTCACTTTGGCCTATTTGGATTAGCTAACCCAAAGGTCCATTAAGAAGTTAGGATCGAAGATAGAGTTAGTCGTAACAATGAATGCTATTGGGTCGGTCCAAGCGATTACAGTCACGCGTTCTAAACTTCGGGCTTCTCCACGTGTTCCACGCTTCGGGTCTTGTCACATTTTCCACGTATCAGTCCTAGCCACGTTTTACAGCGTGCGATAATGACGTTCAATGGAATTGTCAGAAGCGGTTACAGGGCGTGGATCTCAAACGCCATCAGCCCTATAAATACAGAACTTGACGACGGAATTAGCATGACCTTTTGGATGCGAAGAATAGAAAGTTTACTCTGCCGGGATTATTCTTATCACTTTCTTATCCTTGTCATCTTCATAAGCCTCTGTTTTTCTTGTATTTGAACATTTTACTTGATTAGTGAATTGAATGAGAGCAATCTCTGCTCTTGGTCAAGTGGTTTTTTCCCAATTTCACAGGATTTTCCACTATAAATTGATGTGCCGCATTACTGTTTTCAGTTTCTTAATCGTTCTCATACTAAAAACAAATCAAAACCGAGTTCGTTTTTTAACGAACCGGACGACTATTGGTACCCATAAAAAGGGACCCTAACAAGTAATAAATTTTCTAGTATATCATTTATCATACCTCTTTATAGTAGATTACACTTAGCTTTCTGGTTATAGTGGAAACTTGTAATTTTGTTAGAGAAAAAATCTTGTGTAAATATTGACAAATCATTATACTTAATATATAAATATTTCACATGTATAACCGATGTTGGAATTCGTGTCTTGCCATCCCCTATGGATCTTACATCTATCCCTTCTTAATGAACTAAGTGTCGTTGTTGAGATTTGTCTCACATACCGATTATAACTCGAGTCCTGCTGCAATACCCATTTTAACAATTTGCCTATAACTAGACGTCCTAATGACTTCTACATAATTCTCACAACTGTACTTTTCCTTAAGTATAAACTTTCTCATGTGTCACATATTCTACCATAATTACAGAGTGAACACGTTTAACTTTCTTATTCCAATTAAAACCTTGTCACTATACTAGAGAAAAGGTCCGTGCAAATTTTGGCAAAACATTATACTTAACATATAGCCGTGATGTTCTTAAAGTGTCTTGCCTTCCACGAGAGAGAGATCTTATATGGTGCACGTGGAACAGATAAGCGGTATGTTAAGCATATGGGTAAGAATTAAGTTTCCATATCTACCATATTGCCATCTCTATCTAATATTTTCAAAAATAAATTACAAAATTAAACACTTTTAATTTATATAATGAAGCTTAATTGTATATTTAGAAAGCAATAATCATCAATAATTCAAAAACAAAGCAAAAAAACAACTACAGTACGGATTTCTCCTCTGAACAAGAATAAGAACAATCTCAGCGTCTTCTCCATTGATCATATCTTACTGCTCTCCAAATTACACCTAAAAACTTTCAGAATATCAATGAAAGTTACAATCCCAATAACTCTAGAATCATCTTCAATAACCCAAACATAATTCACACGATGCGCAATTGCTTGCACCATTACAGCAACCAGCGAGCTCCAAGGATGACAAACAATGGCTTCAGCTCTTCTCACCATTCTCACAGAATAACTACTCGATCTACTCGATGAACAAAACTCTTCATCCGCCATTAATAACTCTTCCATCATTACTTCAAGCTTTTTCTTCTTCAATTCATCTTCTACTTTTTTCACTATTTCTTCAGGTGGTCCACCGCAGTCTATATACGCCATTAAATCTCCGGCTGAGAGCGTTATGATCGCAGCCGCGACAGATTCGTCGCAGGTGTGTAGAGTGAACGGTGAGATTTCTCCGATTAGGATTCCTCTTCGGTCTGTTACTGCAACAGGCTGAGATCGGGAGATTTGCGAGATCGCTGAAGTCGCCGGAGAGTGGTAATTTATTACAGGGAATTCTTGTCGGATTATACCGAGAGACTGTACAGATCGAGATGGGATTGGTGAGAAAAGACCTACTGAACTTAAGAGGAATCTTATTACATCTTCTTGAGTAAGCCAGCAGAATTCTTGGCCGCCGTGATTTGGGAGAGTTGCAGGTGAAGAAGATGATCTGGGAAGCTGTTTTCTTTTGTTTCTGGGTTTGATCGGAACTAGCAGATTCTGAGCACCTTCAAGCATAAGATCTATGGCGTCGAGTAAGCTGCATAATAGAGAATTTAAACCCTAGATCTGTATCTTAATCGAGAAATTGAGAAACCCAGTTTATTACCTTGAAGAAGGCTCGACGCGGCGTACAATTCCTTTAGATTTTGATACTAAAACTGAAACTGGAGATTGTAGAGCTTTACTTGGAGAAGAAACGTTATCTTGTTTACAAAGATAGCAAATTATATCTACCATGCAAATTTTCCCAAAACAGAAAGAGTCAACTGGTTTAGTTTTTGAAGAAGAATGGTCACAAACCCAGACACTGATAAAGTTGTCGGAGGAGGATTTAATGACGGCGAGAGCGTCAGCGATTGTGGCGGAGGCGGAGATTGAACGGAGAGGAGGCTTTCCGATACAGAGATCTGAAACCTCGTAAGAGAACAAGCGAATTGCCATGCAACGGAAGAATCTCGAGGAGTCACTCAACTGAGGAAGGTTGTGGAAGACGAAGAGAGACAGAACAGCGGTTAAAAAAATGGTGAACACGCGGCATGATTTTATAGGATGATGAAAAGTAAACCCCCGAGTAAACCACCGTACCGTACAACTAATTACTAGGAATTAACTATTTAATTAATTTATAAAATGGGTCCCAGTTGCTTTTAATTTTATCTACACGTGGCTTAATAAATACTCCATTTTGTGGTCCCAGGCCCAGTCTTCGTCTCTTATTAAACAAAGCCCAATATTTTAACATCCTCACATTTTTACATAGCTTCCTTTGAACTTAAAACAAATGTTTCATACCAGTATCGCTTATCGTTTCGGTTTGGACCGATATAACCGATATATCATTATTTTTTTTAATTTAAAAAAACAATTTTTTTTTGGATTGACCCAGAAAACCTTGGGTTCCGAAACGGATACCCGGACGGTACCGGTTGAAATACTGGTACCGACCTGTTTTCGTTATACTGACCGATATAAAAACATTGCTTAAAATTAAATGAGCTTGGTTGGTTAATTTTTAAAATTAAGGTATAATGAGATATAATGATAGTTGAGTTATGAATATTTTTGGTAAAATTATAGTATAGTGATAGTGATTTATATAAAAATATTAATATATATATATATATATAATAATAATAATAATAATAAAATATATAATTATTAAAAGTATGATTAAATTAGTCATTTCTTAAATCACGATAATGTTACAGTTAGTTTAATATACGATGATGAAATCATGATTTTTTAATGATAAATTCACCGTAATTTTGCTTTTATTTTGTGTGCGTTAAAAAATCACGATTGAACATTTAACCGGACCTCACTGCAATTCTAATCGAATAACGAAACAAACTCAATAAATAACATAACGATCTTTTATGGGAAGATGCAATAGACAAATAATAAACTTATTATGAGCTTAAGCATATTTTTGTAAAAAAATTCGATTATAAAAAAGGGTGCAGCTAGTTATTATATATCGACCATGATTTGTGTATTTTTGAAGTATTAAAATTGAATTACTTATTTCTTGGACCTTAATTTAGAAGCTAATGAGTAATTATTTACTAGGGGGGTGCGTATGAAGATCCGGTGATCCGAAAAACTGAGGTTACGTAACCGAACCGATATTTCGGTTATCCGAATTGCAAATACTTAATCGGATCGGATGCGGTTTCGGATCGGATACGGTTTTTCAAAATTAATATCCGATCCGATTTTTTTATTATTATTATATTATATTTTTGTAATTTTGTAAAATTTAAACCTTATACATGGTAATATATTTTTCCTTATTATAAATTGTTATCATATTTGTTTTTTTCGTTAATATTAATATTTTTATATTTTATTTTTATTTTGCAGAAATAATCGATATGGAAGAACACCAAGTAATCAACATCGGAGATTGATTTTTGAAATTCATATATTTCTAGTAAGCTAGATAATTCTTAGAATATTTTATATTATCATTTAAAATGAAATTGATTTTATTTTTATAGATTGTGATTACGAATATCTAAATAAATTATGTTTATTTTTTGCAGATTCGTGCACTTAGAAGAAAAAAAAATCATTATTTACATACATTTGTTTTAATTCAATTCTTGTATTGAATTCAAGTTTTACTTTATAGATGTTTAAAAATTTCAAACATGCGTTTTTAGTTGTTTTATAATTTTATATTTATCAAATAAATAATTTTTTTGTGATTAATTGTAATTTCATATAATCATTTATAATTTTAAAATAAATATTCGAATATCCATAAATCGGTCAACAAATCGATCCGTAAACCGATCCACTATTACGGATCGGATACGGATCACCATTTTTCTGTTCCGTATCTATCAGATCGGATCAAAAAAATGATGAACGGATGTGTTATCCGATCTTATTTACTATATAATATTAATGTTATTTAAATTTAATTTATGGAAATGAGTGTAAACTAGCGGGGGAGGTATAATGTGAGTGAGTGAGAATGTGGTTGGTGGTATGTCATTTAATATTATTATAAATATTTTTGACAAGCTGTTGGGGGACAACAAATATATCAATACACAAAAGCAATAGTGTGAAATATTTTATAATATTTATTTCTATTTATTTATTAGTAATTAATGTTTCATATACAAATTAATTGTTTATATGTGACCATACATACTTCGAGTCTAACTAATATCAAAGGGTGAGACACAAATTTGGTCTTATAGTTTTAACAATTTTAGTGTAAAGATTTATTATTGTGATCCCAAAATTATTTATTGTGATAATTATGATTCTCAAATTATAAAGATTATAAAATCAGTCATCATTTTTGTTACCTAAAGTTTAATGTGTATGACTTAATTAAATACAAAAGTTTTTTAATTTGGGTAATTAAGGTAATCGGTTAAATCCATAATTTGGTAACACTTTTTGCTAATTTAAGACGGGATATATTGATATTTTTATATAATTTATGTGATATTTGACATTGATCCCTAAACTTTATAATAGTGTAAATGCGGTGTTCTCAAAGTTTGTAAATTGCATATAAAACCCTCAAAGTTGATATAATGTGCGTAGTTAGCCCATAAACTTGTAAATGTTGTAAATACCGTGTCCTCAAAGTTGAAGAATTGCGTGGTTGGCTCCTGAACTTCTAAAACCGTTTATATTTGACCCTTATACTCGTGAATATTTTAAACTTCTCAAGGTTTGTATTTGACCCATTAACCTTGAAAAGATGTTATGACTATGTCTCCAAACTTTGAAAATTTTAAAAATAACGAATAAATTATCAAAACCAGTTATACGAAAAAAGACGAATACTGCCACTATTCACTCGAGAGTTATTCTTGAATGGTTTTGAAACTTCGGGGGCTTCTCACGTAATTTACAAATTTTGAGGGCATCGTATTTACATTATTTTAAACATTATGGACCAATTACGCAATTTTCTCGACTATGATACTACAAATTTACCAAAAACTTTAATAAATTCACAATTATTTTATTTCTAATATAACAATCGACCTTCACATCCAAACAAACTCAATAATTTTTTGTTAGGATAGCTTATATATATATATATATATGACAATCGCATCGTAATTTTACGAAGACCAAAACAATAAACTTACGGTATTTAGCAGTTTTATAGAATACAAAATGGAGTTGGATTTAGAAAGCTACAACTTTGTTATTTTGTTTACATGTTTTCTACTTGAAAAATAAGGACAAGCAAGTAAAAAACACACAAATTTCACATGTTCATCATTCACATGTCAAACACTCGATTCTCGTTCGAGAGATCCGACCAACCATGGATTGGTCCCATCATCTTTCTCTCTACGACCTCATACGGCAATGTCATACCATAACGAAGTTACTCTGATAACTATTATTGAAACCAAACTCCATCTGCGGTATAAATTCCTCCCAACTTCTTTTGAAATCTAAAACACATATCCTCTATGCTTTGGTTGATCATGTCCACCTCGACCCAACATAGGGGGGTTCTACATATCCATTTTTACAAAGCCTCATATAGAGTTGCACCGATGCTACTCTAATAGCTGTTATTATAACCAAACTCCATCGTATAAATTCCTCCCAACTTCTTTTGAAATCTAAAACGCATATCCTCCATGGTTTGGTTGATCATGTCCACCTCGACCCAACATAAGGGTTTCTACATATCCATTTTTACAAAGCCTCATATAGAGTCGCACCGATGCTACTCTGATAGCTGTTATTATAACAAAACTCCATCGTATAAATTCCTCCCAACTTCTTTTGAAATCTAAAACGCATGCCCGAGGCATGGTCTAGTTGGTTAATCTATTTCCAAGTTGAGCACAGCCTAGCCAGAATGCTCTAAATGTCTTCTATTCATGGTGAAATATTTTCTGCAGAAAAGACAGGATGCTGGAGTAGCAAAACTTGCTCCATGTTTAGATTTCATAAAGAAAACACATTACTTCTGGCTAAATATTAAGAGTCTAGAACACTTGCAGAGTCATCAAACATTGGATTTTCATGTAAATAAGTAAGATCTTAGATGTATCAAACAAGCATAAAAACACAAATTATACAAAGGCCAAATTAGCAAAAAAGGCATCACCATCATTACGTGTATGTATGTTGTTCATCATCATCATTTGAAATACAAAATCTACTCGAATTCTTATCCAAAGGATCATATAAGATTTATAGGTTTACTACGAATTTGAAAAGAATTATAGTAATATAAAAAATGAGAAAGTGGTGTGTTTAGTCACCAATGTTTCGTGATTTTGGCAAATTTGGTCCCTAAACTTTAAATTGACATCCATAGTCCCCATAATCTGATCTTTTTGGCAAAAACGGTCTCAAATGTTTTCAAAATTTGGCAAATTCAGTCCCCGTGTGGCAAAACTAGTCCCCAAATTATGAGGATCAATTTTGCCATGCATATTAAACTTTGAAAACTATGTTTGCCAAAATTTACGAAGCATGAGAACTAGTTTTGCCAAAAAATCGAAATTTGGGGACTAATTTTGCATTTAAAAAACTTTGAGAATAGATTTGCCAAAATTGAAAAGCCTTGGAGACCAAATATGCGAAATTATACAAACTTTGGGGATCTTAAATACCATCCACCCATAAACAAATCGTAAAAAAATTACTTGTATGTAACTCTACAAAAAATATTTGCTTAATCACTTTGCTAAAACAAAACAGCATATGCAGAGAAACATTGGCGAACTAATAGAGTAACAGCTACTGCAAAAGAAAATGCTACATCTGAACTGAAAAAAGAGAAGCGGATTCAGAAAAAATCTATTCATCACATAACAGCAACATCATCAAATAAAAACTTCTGGTAATTCTAGTACAGATATTGATAATCAATCCAAAACTCAAAGATGCAGACAGAGTAGAGTGAAACAAGAAAGATTCCCAGCAGTCCATTTATCGACCAAAGAGTTCACAGTATGCAATCATATAATCACCATAATCATTTATAACATTTGCACCAATCTTATAAGCTGTCAAAACACCTGAATCACATAAATATATAAAGTTCAATCAATCATTCAACAAGAATGAGGCGCAATATTGGTAAAAAAATTCAATTAAAAATTTAATACACCATATAACTCTATATTATGCAAAGGAAATCCAGCATATGTTTCCAGGGAGTTTGTAAAAATCTTAATTTTTCATTGGGGAAATAATGGATTACTCCAATTTGTCAACATGTAAAACAAAAAAATCTAGGAAGGTAAAGCTGAACCAATCTTCTAATCGACCAATTAGGAAATAAAATGCATGCAATGTCAAATAAATGACACACGGAGAGCAGGTAGCCCAACATTGTCAATTATCAATCACCTTAATATGGCCGCATGCCCTGATACACAGGAAGCCTGGTACCAGGAGCACTTGGATGGTTTGGCTGTGAGGGGTACGTGGTTAGATGCCCATACTTCCCATCATCCGGGAAGCCTCCCGTGCTCTGTAAGCCTACGTTAGTAGGTGGCACTCTATAGCCACTAGAGGTACCCAACCCTCCACTGAATTCTGAAGGTGCAACTCCTACACTATCGTAAATTCGTGCACTGCCTCCATATCCAACACCATAACTTTGTGCACTTGGTCCTACAGAACCACCCAGAGGCGCATTATAGTTAGCATTCTGATGCATCATTCCAGCCTGCGGTGGCATGTTAGGGCCATACCCCATATAACCTCCATAATTTGGTCCCTGCATTCCCATAGACCCAGAATTTGGCATCCCAGGAACCATTCCACCTGATGGACCTATGTAGGGCTTTTGTTTCTTGTTGTCAGTGGCTAACTTGCAGACCAACTGATGGCCGTCAATTTTTTTCATAGGATCAACTAGAGATGACTTAGCACCAGTCTCCGTCTTATACACAAAAAACGCAAAACCCTTTGCTTTTGCAGTCTGCTTGTCAAACCCCAATGGCCCTTCCTCAATCTCACCATACATCGAAAAGTAAGCTAACAGCCTCTCAGAAGAAATTTCAAATGGAATATTACCAACATAAATTTTCCTTAGCAGCACATCAGCGGACACAGAGTTAGCTGAATTGCCAGCAGCCGCAAGCTGAGTCACCGTGATACGTCCGTCAATCTTTTTATTCGGTTCTTTAAGAGACAATATCGCAGCATCAATGTGGTTAAACGTTACAAAGCCATAACCTTTAGATTTCCCAGTGTTCTTATCCGTGATTACGATAGTGTTGGCTTCATCTAGCTCCCCATAAGCAGAAAAAACCTGCCGAAGTTTATCAGTGGTCGTCTCCCAGCCGAGGCCACGTACGAAGAGTTTCCGCTGGATAGGATCGGCATCAGCAACGATTCGCACCGCCTCCAACACATCGGGATGACGAAGGATTGCGGTCCGTAATATCTGGAGAATCTGTTCCTTCGTCAAAGGTTCCAGGATCCTCTCTGCGTCTTCAGGAGATAAGATAGGAGTCACGGCGGCCGTAATATTGTTCAAATCTCTCGTAAATGGGTACGCTGCGCCGTTCTCGTCCGCCTTACGCTTCTTGGTAAGGTCCATGGATGAAAATTGGAACAGAAAACACAAGAAAGAATCGAATTTGAGGGTCACCGGCTCGAATTTCCCAAAGCCCTAAAATTGATAATCCCAACTAAACGCTGCGTTTCGAAATAAAATCCGATTATAATTTCCATCAACAATTATTATTGCAAAAAAATAATCTTTTTTGTAAAATGACCATCTTTAAATTTGGACAACTTTATAAATAATAATTTATTTATTTAATTTTAAATCATGTTTATTTTATTTTATAAAAGCATACTACAATTGGTGAAAATTGGTTGGTAACAACAATATTTAGATAAAATCAGAAATATGATGTAGAATATGAAAAAAAAATAATGTTATCAAGATATGGTACTTCAGAACCAAGAATTTCTTCTTCACTTTCTCGATGTCTAAATTGATCTTTATCTACATCTAATGATCTAACAATCATTGGTGTGCTTAATGGATGTGAATAATCCATATAGAATCGTTTGAACACTTTTTCCGTATAAGATTTTTGATGAAGGAAAAATCCATTCTTTAAATGTTCAATTTGTAATCCAAGACAAAATTTTGTTTTGCCTAAATCATTCATCTCAAACTCTTTCTTTAAGCATTCTATTGCATCTGCAAGCTCTTCAGGAGTACCAATTATATTGATATCATCGACATAGATTGCAAGTATAACGAATCCATTTTTAGACATTTTCAAAAAAATACATGGACAGACTTGATTATTTGTATACCCTTCATCAATCAAATATTTGCTGAGACGATTATACCACATTCGTCCAGATTGTTTCAATCCATAAAGAGATTTATTCAACTTAATTGAATAATTCATTCGAGATTCGGAATTGAATTTTTCAGGCAAATTGAATCCCTCGGGAAGTTTCATGTAAATGTCAGTGTCAAGTGAGCCATATAAGTAAGCTGTAACTACATCCATTAGATGTAAATCAAGGTTCTCGTGAACAACTAAACTTATTAGATATCTAAAAGTTGTTGCATCCATAACAGGTGAATATGTTTCTTCAAAATCAATTCCTGGTCTTTGCGAGAACCCTTGAGCTNTAATTTGGTCCCTGCATTCCCATAGACCCAGAATTTGGCATCCCAGGAACCATTCCACCTGATGGACCTATGTAGGGCTTTTGTTTCTTGTTGTCAGTGGCTAACTTGCAGACCAACTGATGGCCGTCAATTTTTTTCATAGGATCAACTAGAGATGACTTAGCACCAGTCTCCGTCTTATACACAAAAAACGCAAAACCCTTTGCTTTTGCAGTCTGCTTGTCAAACCCCAATGGCCCTTCCTCAATCTCACCATACATCGAAAAGTAAGCTAACAGCCTCTCAGAAGAAATTTCAAATGGAATATTACTAACATAAATTTTCCTTAGCACCACATCAGCGGACACAGAGTTAGCCGAATTGCCAGCAGCCGCAAGCTGAGTCACCGTGATACGTCCGTCAATCTTTTTATTCGGTTCTTTAAGAGACAATATCGCAGCATCAATGTGGTTAAACGTTACAAAGCCATAACCTTTAGATTTCCCAGTTTTCTTATCCGTGATTACGATAGTGTTGGCTTCATCTAGCTCCCCATAAGCAGAAAAAACCTGCCGAAGTTTATCAGTGGTCGTCTCCCAGCCGAGGCCACGTACGAAGAGTTTCCGCTGGATAGGATCGGCATCAGCAACGATTCGCACCGCCTCCAACACATCGGGATGACGAAGGATTGCGGTCCGTAATATCTGGAGAATCTGTTCCTTCGTCAAAGGTTCCAGGATCCTCTCTGCGTCTTTAGGAGATAAGATAGGAGTCACGGCGGCCGTAATATTGTTCAAATCTCTCGTAAATGGGTACGCTGCGCCGTTCTCGTCCGCCTTACGCTTCTTGGTAAGGTCCATGGGTGAAAATTGGAACAGAAAACACAAGAAAGAATCGAATTTGAGGGTCTCCGGCTCCAATTTCCCAAAGCCCTAAAATTGATATTCCCAACTAAACGCTGCGTTTCGAAATAAAATCCGATTCTAATTTCCATCAACAATTATTATTGCAAAAAATAATCTTTTTTGTAAAATGATCATCTTTAAATTTGGACAACTTTATAAATAATAATTGAGGTAGGCAGGAGGTTGTTAATTTAATTTATTTTAAATCATGTTTATTTTATTTAATAAAAACATACTACAATTGGTGAAAATTGGTTGGTAACAACAATATTTAGATAAAATCAGAAATATGATGTAGAATATGAAAAAAAAATAATGTTACCTAAATTATTGGCATTATAAAATTAATTACCACGACATAATACTCAAAACCCTTATTAATGGAAAACATATAGTTATTATATCTACAAATTTAGAGCATAAACTAGGGATGTCAATGGATAGGGCTTGGGTCGGGTATGATCAAATCCACGTCCGTCCCACCACTTATAACTTTAAATCCATGTCCGCCTCAAATCTACATTGAGTTTGAATATTCAAATTTGTGTCATATCCTTGCAAATACCCGCCCATGGCAAATAATCAAACCCACGTAAAATTTAAAATAATAAAAAATATAAATAATTTTTTCTACTTTTTTCTAAATTTTTTTTTTATAAATATTTTAAATAAAAAGTAATAAATATTGTAAAATATATATTTTTTATTTCTTACTGATATTTATAAAGATATCGAAATTTTAAAATAATGTAAATAAATATCAAATTTTGAAAATGATAAAAATAGTACAAAAATTGTTATAATCAAACAACTCTAAACTCAAAAAGTTTGTAAATATTTTCTAATATTTATAATTACGTATTTTATCCAAAATATAAAAAATAATTATTTTTTAATTTTAATATATGTTAATGTTTTAAACATGAATATCATTTTTATTTGATCACTTAACCTTAAAAAAATTATAATAGAACTAAATTTTCAAATAGTGTAAATAACATATTTATATATTAAAAATTAAATAAAAAACACTTTAATCTTTCGAAATCGATTACCAAAAAATGAACGAAAAATAGTCATTTTATAGTCGATGTTCATTCATAAACATATGTAAAATACACAATTTTTAAATTTTGGATATCACTTTTACATTATACTTGGTTACAAAATAAACGAAAATATTATGATAACACCAAGATATATTCATTCAAATAAACATAGTTTTATAAGATTGATAAGATAAATTCTTATTATTATAATTTATAAATTTAATCATAATTATATATCATGAATATTGATATTGCCCTAGGTTATTTATGTAATTATGTTAACCTCGGGGCTCGTCCGATGTGGCTATGTGGTATTTTCGGTATTTATATATGTCTATTGCGAGTCGTTTTCGGGGGTATTCTCGTAATTCAGGCATGATGAACCCCATATAAGGCTTCTGTAAGTGTTTTGAGATGTTTTGGGTTATTTCGGCTCCGGATGGGGCCATGGATATTTTTGTAATTTGCCACCCGAGAGCACACGGTCGGGTGCAATGATGTTATGTGGTTGCGTATTCACTGTTTGGAGGCAAAAAACTGATATACGAGGTTTTCCGGTATTTTCTCATTGCATTTCTGACTAAACTCTCGACCGGGATGGATTCCCGAAACTTCAAGAGGGTATGGCATTTATTACAATATAATTATAGATTATTTAAATGTTTTAGGCTAATTGAAATAAAATTTGGCTCATGAGCTTAAGTAAGTGAAGTTGGACTGAATTTATCTATAAATACAAGTTCTAGTGCATTTGGAAGAGATAGACTCTTGGCATGCTTCCCAAAACTTCTGTTTTCGTGAGATAATGCCCCAGTCGTGACTTTTTGCCAAAAAGTCGCGAGATCCCTTATCGAATCCCATGACTCGCGACATTATGCTCAAAAAGTCGCGAGAGCACACTTATTGGCTCGTAGTCACGAGATTTTGTCATGTGGACACCCGACTCGCGACTTTTCATCACTTGGCCCGTGTAGTCGCGACGTTGTGCATGTAGTCGCGACATTGTGTCAAAATGTCGCGACTAGCATTCCCATCCGCGAGATTTTGTATGGATTCGCGACATTTTGCATGGACTCGCAACATTGTGGCGAAAAGTCACAAGTACGCTCATTCCGGAAGCGACGGAGTGAATTCGATCGTTTTTCATACCATTTTCATTCGGATTATCATTATCCATTGATTGTACTTGTAACCTATGTTTATTATAGTAGAAACCAATGTAGAGTTATGCTCTCCCGAGAACGTAAGCTCACGCATTGTGGGCTCAAACTCGTATATCGCTCGTGTCCCCACAATAATTGAACTCAAAATTATATAAGAAATTGACTAATCATAAACAAACGCTCTAAAACATTTTTAGACGAGATCAAATACAAACATATTGACATATAAGATGTTTAAAAAATATTAGATATAATAACTTTAAATATTACATTAAGTTTGGCGGGTAGTTTGGGTATGAGTTTGGGTTTGAGTAGAAATCCACATCCACCCGTCCCACGGCGGGTTTATCATTTTTAAATCATTGCTCTTTCCATACCCATAAAAAATCCAACATTCACGAGTAGGATAGAATAGAATATCCACCGGGTTGAGTTTTTTTATCATCCCTAGCATAAATCCCCATTCTCAATATATATTAATATGTGTTTCCTAAAATATAATGAAATATTCTATTTTTAATATATTTAAAATATTGGCATTGATTAATATATTGATTTATATCGATCATAACGATCCATACCATGATATAATTATGAACATATATGAAAACAATTTTAAGAGGAGCATAGGCCCAATTGAATTCTCTTCAAATGGGCCGGGCCCAATGAAATCAACTAATTAATGATATGAAAGACATTTGCAACTTGGTAGTCAATTTTTTTGCAACTTGGTAGTCTATATCAACCATTACTATTTTTTATATCAAAATTTATCATTACAATCAGACGAGTTCAATTTAATTTCAATAATATTGTCTAAATCGTTATTTAATCGTAACACGACACAACATCTCATCATTTTATCGTGTAGGGAATACGTGTAAAATCGATGAGAATTAGGAACCTAAAATTGTGAAAATCAAATAAAAAAGACATAAATTTTAACTTGAAAAACTCAAGGTGCGTAAAAACCATGTTACAGATGACACAGTTAAAATTATCTATTATGTGAATTACAACTGAGTTTTATATGAAAACTTTAAATAATGATATTTAGAATATATCTTATGAATTACATGACATATAATTAGAAAGCTTATAAAAGATTTTATAATGTTCGCTTGATTTTGTTACTTGGAAAATCTCCAAAATATCTCTACGATATTAGCTAACTGAATTTCTAATTAATCTCTATATCTTCGGAAAAATCTCAACTTCTCAACCATCATGACCGGACACTTGCTACCTATTGGTCAAACATATCCTCGATCATAGGTCTCTCGGGCATGCAGTGGTTGGTCTTTCCGAACAACAAAGCCGATCGATTACCAATACTGATCAGACTCATCAACGTTGATCAGACATTAACACCGATCTTCTCACTCAACATATCGTCCATGTCAAACGAAATCGATGATACTTTTGCATATAAGCAAGAAAATCGAAGAAAACAAAGAATTTGAATTGTGATCTTTTTTCTAAATGGTCCATTTATATTTAAGAAAATCCCTTTCACCTTACTTTAAAATTATTTTTAAGAGCAAATCATACCCCTTGTCTATAACTTCACTATCATAATTAGGGACACATCACCACCTTTGTAAAAATATACCTTAACTTATATAAAATAAAAATTCCACATTTTTCTTAAAAAATATTAGTATAATCATAGACCATAATACATTAGAATTATTTTAAACATATTAGTGATATGCTTGGATTGGATATCTGCTCCGGGTAACATTTTTACTATCCGATCGATACATATCAATAAAATGATTATCCAAAATTGATCTGCAATAGTAATCGGTTTACGAATCTAGTTGCAGATACCTTAATTTTAATATTTGAATTATAATGGATAGCAAGAATTGCCACTCTTTACAATAAATTATATTTTGAGAAAATTATGATGATGTCTCATAATGTTTGAAATAGTGTAAAAACGATGTCCCAAATATTTGGAAATTGCATACAAAGCCCTGAAATTTCAAAATCATTCAAGAATGATCATCTAGTAAATATAAACAGTTTTCATCTTTTTCCGTATGAGTTATTTGACAATTTATGTGTTATTTTTATATTTTTCAATATTTGGAGATATTTTTCATCTTTTTACATGTGTTTCAAGATTAATGGATCAAATACATACTATGTAGCATTTAAAATATTAATGAAAATTATGGTCAAATATAAATAACTTTGGAACTTTGAGGGTCAATCACACCATTTTTAAACTTTAAGGACATATTGTTTACAATTTTATAAAGTTAAGAGGTCAACAACAAATATTATATAAACTTCAGGGGCTTTGTACGAAATTAATAAATTTTGGTGGTATCGTCTTTCCACTATTTCAAAGTTTGGGGGTCAATCACAAACACCACTCAAATTATTTAGTTCCATAAAATGACCTTACAAATTATATAAATAACAAAAAACATATGTTCCTCATTTTCAACTTCCATAAATTAAACCATTTAAAAATTATAATTGAATTAAAATACAAGAAAGTATACCATAAATGAGTTTTTTTATAAATTGCACTAATTCAGAAAAAATGAAACACAATTCATTTAGATATAATTGTTCCATATATCTATTTCAAACTATTATTTTGCAAGTTGGTGAATGATAAATTGACAAAGTTAATGATCAAATAAAATAATATTAGGAAATAATTTTTTAGGCAAAACCCTTTAATGCTTTTAAAATTTGAATAATATTAAAATATATAATATAAACACTAAAATATATTAATAAATATCATATCATATCATGTTCTATTAGAGGTTTGGAAATGGTATCTGAATCCATCCGATTAAATATTTGAATTTCATATATCCATAAAAACAGTTTAAATAAAATTCGGTTACTTCATATTTTCATATCATACGATTCTTTTGCATACCCCTACAACGAATAATACAAAAATAATAATTTGACAATTAATTAAATTAATATGCTTGGAAACATTATGTAATGATTTCCAATTTGAACTTTATAGATTGGGTGACACGCAAATTTGTTCTCTACATTTTCATGGTTTTAATAATTTTGATCCCAAATTTTTATAATTTTGACAATTGTTATGCCCAAACTATTAATATGATAAAAACAGTTATCATACTTTATAAATTTTACTCAAATCAGTTCACACAATTGAATTTGTATGATATAATTGATCCCGAAAATTTTCAATTTAGGCAAATAAAATTCTCAGACAAAATAAAATTTGTAGAACTGGTTTTTCCACTTTGAGATTTAATTTGCTAAATATTGCAAATCTAGACGGCAAAACTTTTAATATTATAATCTATAGAAACCAAATTTGTCAAAATAATAAAATTTAAGAAGTGAATATGCAATTTTCACTTAAAGATTGGTTAAGTCATATTTTTAATATACGCAATTTATGAATATTAAATAATAAATATTTAATATATTGTAATATGCTATTAGTAAACCTCTCATAATATGATATCGTTGTCTCGTATGACTTCATAAATTTCAATTTTGAAATTGGAACATTTAATTTGAAATCCTTAATTATTTTATTTAAAAAATGTAGTAATATGTTGAAAATTAATGTAATAACTAATAATGCATTTCCAGCTAACGTTTGCAATATAAAAGTATCATTATTGTGTAAATATAGTTACGATATTAGTACAAATTTAAAGTTAAATGGTTATATATTATATATATTTATTATTTTAATACATTAAATCATCATCATCTATATTATTAATACTAAGGAAGTCATACCGGTTGGTACCGCTCGTATCGGTCCCGACCGGTACGAGTGTTTTTTAAGATATATCATTGGTATACCGGCGATATATCGAAATACCGATGTACCGATCACGACCGATATTTACCGGTATGACCGGTATACCGGGCGGTATACCACCGATATGACTTCCATGATTAATACATGACTTACGACGATACGGTCAGGGTCAGGTGATATGACCGATCGTTGACAATACCCTCTTGCCGATCGGACGAGAGAGTTGATGGTCAGTCGATCGGTATCCTACGGAGTGTTGCATGATCGGTAATGAATTGCTGGAAGAAGAGTGTGTGATCGGCGTTCTTAGGAGAAATATCAACGAAAGCTGCGCCATTACTACAGGCGGTGGTGTGCGGCTTCGGCGTGCACAAAAGTCTCATAAATTGGATCGAGGTGGCTGCGGTGAGATCGTAATAGATTACGATAAGATTGTGTGCGATTAAAATATGTAGAATATTTGTCTATAAAAGGGAAATGTCTGAAAGCATTGAAGGACAAGCTCTACGGAGAGTTCCTGATAAAAAGTTCATAGTGAATTCTTCATGGGTTTGTGCCCCGTGGATTTTCCTACCGGTTCTCGGGTTTCCCACGTATAAACTCTTGTTCTCTTTTCGTTATGACAATCGTATATCAGCGGTATCCTCACCTAACTATAAAACATCATAGGGTAGATTTTTACTTTTAAGATATATTAATGTGTAGCTAGTTATTTTTTCACAGACAATAAACGCATTTTATTGTTGTAAAAACGTTGTATTAAAATATAAACTATTTATTTTCTATTAATTAAAATTAACATATTTTTCCATGAATTTTAGATTTTCTCTTAGATACTCTCATTTTCTTTCTATTTCATTTCTCTATGTTATCATTCTTCAAACATTAATACATTAATTTTATGACGATATGTCAATATATTTTAAATTTTAATATATTTATTTTATTTTTAATTAACTGACGTTCATACATTAGCATTTTCTACGTTTCCATGTTCAAGCGTTATACATTACCAATAGCTTAGATATATTAGATTAAATCCTAAAATAGTAAATTTATTTAAAACATACACTATTTGAAAATTTAAAAATTGATAATATGATTGGATATATGGAATGATGCCCCATTCTATAAATATAATTTTTAAAATATTAAATCCATTTAGTACTTATATTATC
>RWGZ01001780.1:338549-415001 GCA_009725065.1 Utricularia reniformis | reverse complement strand
TTTTTTGAACAAAGTAAGTTCATATTTATATTAAATAAAAAGAATATTTTAGGTGACCTAATTATGCTTAAAAATAAATTTATAAAAAATATTTAATTTGTTTTGTGTATATTTTAATAGGAATTGTTAAGAGTTGTTGAGTCAAACCCAACTTAAGTTATTTAATCTTGGAGTTGATTTAAATTTTAAATGTAACCAATTTGTTTGAAGTTTATTTTGAATTGATAAATTAAGCAATCAATGATTTAAGTATGATTAAAACTTATATTAATTTGATTAACTGTGAATTAAAATTAAGTGATGTAAATTTATATTTTATGAAATGAGGTATTTGAAATTAAATTTATTAAAAATATGGTATCTATAATATGAATTTTTTATATTTATCATTTATCAGTTTTAACTTCCAAGTTCTAAGAAAAAAAGTATAAGGTTACAATAGTCACAATTTTCAAAAGTACTTTTGCAAGTTAGAAACTCATTTTAGGCAGGGGTAATTTGGGGATTCAACAACCGACACATGGCACCGGATGGTGGAGTTACGTGTGTGGTAGACAATTAGACTATTGGATACGTAATATTGAACACTTAAAAACGATAAAAACATGAATGATGAGAGGTTATTCTAAAGTTTCCATTAGAATATATAGGATTCAAAAATAAAATTTAATAAAATATGAACAAAAAATTCAATATATATTGCAGAAGATTAATAATATATCTTATATTAAAAAGGTGATTATAAAATAAAAAATAATTTTAAAATATACAAAAAAAACCTTTTAAAAAATCCTAGTTTCAGTGCCGGCCTATGTTTTAAAATCGGTCATTTTTATCGAACCGGAAAATGTCTGGTTCACTAAGAACCGGTTCAAACCGTGGTTCGAATCGATTTGAACCGCAAAAACTTAGAAAAGATTTAATTATATCATAATTTTCATAAAATTAATAAATTATTGTGTTACTTTATAATGTAAATATAAGATATAATTTTATCAATATATGAAAAATGAAACAAATTTATACGAATTTTGTAAGAAATAATTGATATTATTTTATATATTACAAATATACATAAATAATTAAAATTAAAATAGAGAAAAAATATTGAAAAATATATAATAAAATAATATTTAAATATCATATCAGTTTAAAAATAAAAAATACAAAATTAGAGCAATTCAGTTCGAACTACACCATAAAATACGCGATTCACGGTCAAACCAGTTCAACCGCACGGTTGAATAGCTGTTTGAAAACATAGGTGCTGGCTAGACATCATCTTCCCCACGGCAGTACAAAAAAGTCGGCCCCATCTTGGGCCACGTGGCTCATCTAATATTTTAAATTTTTTATTTTGTGGATTTATTAATTATTTATTAGTACAAAATACACTAAACTACTGAATACCCAACAATTCATCTATATTTTGTTAGAAGAAAAGTTAATTTGTCCCAAAGAAAGACATCACATGTTATTAATTATCATCTGTACAATTGGAAACTTGTCTAATCCAATAAAGTTTACAAGGCAACAATAGAAAGAAGTTCATCTTCGAGCTCAATAGAATCAAGTTTTCGTTTCTGATGTGCGAGATATTGTTTAAATGCACCCGAACCATGGAGTATCTTTGCGCCTCCACGTCCATCGACCGATTCTTCATCTACTACGACTCCATCTATGATGTCATCTCCTATCTTGACATCAGGAATCTGCATCATGAACAAATCGATACTCATTGTTCTGTTAAACCGATGAGGAAGAGTTTAGAAAGTCAGAATTCGATGGACCAATAAAATGTCAATGTAGTTCAGTATATAAGAGAAGTGAATCATCATTTTCAACAAAGGGACCACAGACCTCGTACATAGCATCCATCAATACGTTTTCCAGCATCGCCCGTAGACCTCGAGCACCGGTATTTTTTGTTACCGCTCTTTTGGCGATCAAACGTAATGCTTCTTCAGTGAAATGTAGCTTCACCTGAGGGTGTAAAGTAGTAAGGGAAGGCATGATAATCTATGGATAGAATCAAACATGATAATCTACCTCATTCATTTTGAACAATTTCTTGTACTGCTTCCCTAATGCGTTTTTGGGCTCGGTAAGAACCTGCGAGTGTACACAAATGCACTCGTAAACCACAACGAAAACGCTACGGTGAAGCTAACAAATCCATGGAATGTAGAAAGGAATTCAGGAACATGACAACAATTGTGACCTGAATTAATTGAGCTTCTGTTAGTGCTAGCAAGTTAACAAGGACAGGAAATCGACCGACGAACTCGGGTATCAGTCCATACGCAATAAGGTCGCTACTTTCGACCTGCAAACTCCAATATCGAATATTTCATCAAGATTTGTTCCACCAAATAACTAACTAAAAGCTCACTGTTTCTAGTAAGGATGAAGTCACAGCTGAGTTAGTGACACTGCTAGTTCTCATGTTCGAACGAACTGGAGCACCGAACCCGATCGATGAATCAAGGTGCCTGAGATACACGACTAAATTTTAGTAAGAAATATAATAAACACGTGATAGTTAAGGTTATTTTATGACCTTTCAGATATAGTCTTGTCCAAGTCTATAAAGGCACCCCCGCAGATAAAGAGAATGTCTTTTGTGTCGATCTGCACAGAACAAAAGTTCTTGATCTAATCACACTAAAACCAAAGAGGGAATCATTTCAACTGTATTAATTATTACCTGAACATTCTCTCCTCGAGAATGCTTACGTGCACTCTTCTCTGGGACATTGACAACCTGCAAAAAAGAGCTTGTTATTTCCAAACAGAGGGCACAGGCATGTCCAAAAGTCACGTGATTTTGTCAACATTAACGAAGAACTTACAGTGCCTTCGAGCATTTTCAACAGAGCTTGCTGAACGCCTTCTCCAGAAACATCTCTGCTAATGTTCATACTTTCTGTCTGTGTTTCAAAGAAGTTGTACTGAATGAACCCTTTGGGCTATTAATTAATTTTTGAGTTACCTTTTTAGTGATCTTGTCAACTTCATCAATATAAACTATTCCTTGTTGAGCAGCTTGAACGTTATTGTCTGCCGCCTGAAAGCAAAATAAAATAACCTCAACTGTTTGAAGAAACAGTCAAAAGTTGCATTTGAATTGCCAACATAAAGGTATCAGAAAAAATAGTATGCAACTCACCGCAAGCAGCTTGTGTAAAATCGATTCAACGTCCTCCCCAACATACCCTGCCTGCAAATCCGATGGTTTCGTTTTAAACATCCGAATTCATTACATTTTGTGATGCAAAACAGAGCTCTGCTTAATTCCGTAACAGCAACAGATCAACGAAAGCACATTCCAAAAGTATACGGGTAATAAAAAAGACCCGAGATAGCTAGAAAATGTCATTATTTTATATTCAACTTGCCTGAGTCAGTGCAGTTGCATCAGCAATCACAAATGGAACATTTACCAACCGTGCTAAAGTTTTGGCGAGTAGTGTCTTCCCTGTCCTTGAAATAACTAAATTATCAACAGTGAAACAATGCAAAATTTGCAGAAAATGGAAGCAGTCAATACATTACTTACACATCCAACGCTATAAGTGAATGAACTTAACTGAATCCTAATGTTAAACCAAGTGGTCTCACATATTCTTGATATGAACCAGAGTGAAATTAAAAAAATACGAACAATGCACAACTCAGCCATTGATACATTACCTGAACCGGTAGGTCCTATCAAGAGAATGTTACTTTTTTCAAGTTCCACATGCTCATATTCCATATCCCTATTTTTCATACTATCTTCACTCCCCAAGGACCTAACTTTCAAGGCATACGAAACATAAAGTATCATTAAAAGCTACACTAGATTCATCAACTAAAAAAATCAGTAAGGCTTAAGGTAAATAGCAGTTGAAAAGGGCCTCTAAACCGAGAGTGCATTTATCCAATTAATATACATATAATTCAGTAAGCCATTGTACAAAGTTGAAGAAACAAGTGAACACTACCTCAAAGAATCGCTATATATCCTTTTGTAATGATTATAAACAGCAACAGAGAGAACCTGAAATCATCAAGAAAATTCATGAATTTCAATCTAAAGTAACTAAAAAAACTGAATAATTTCAGCTTTGCATTTCCAAACAATCATTAAATAAATTGATATAAACCTTTTTAGCCCTCTCCTGCCCAATTACATGTTCATCAAGGCCTTTGCATATCTCCTTTGGAGTTGGAAAATTATTCCCGAGACTCGAACCACCCCAATCTCCTTCTTTTCGGGCTGATCCGAAACCTCCAGATGAACCTCCGTTTGAATTCTCATATTCAGAAACTTGAATATATTTTAATCCCGGTCTCACTATAATTCCATCAGCTCCAATGCTAGACGGGTACCATATTCTAGGTGGATCTCCTCGAGAGCTAGAATTCACAATTCTCGATTTGCTCCGCACAAATCTCAATGATGTCACAGGCACAGCAATTTCAAAATACTTTCTACGCACAGATAAAGGATTGAAAGGGGTCAAATTTAACTGGATGAAAAACTGGGATTTAACATGTCAATGTTATAATCAATCCCAGATTTCCATCTTCTGACTTTACCAGGGCGAGTATGGTTCTGCAAAAAGCATCTGAACTGTGCAACAGCACCCGAAGCCACGTCCCTCGAAGAATTCGACCTCAGAAAAACCGCCATCAAAACAACAGCAATCAATATATTAAAAAGAAGGAAAATTTCGATCAAATCGGGAACTTGATCATGGGTCTGAAAGATGGGACAACAGGATCAACCAGAAACACGCAATATAAGAAAGAAGACCCACTTTTTCTATAGCGAGTCTTTCAAAGTTGAAAATGTTCGGACATTGTTTGAGAAAGAAAGAAAAGATTACGGGGGTGTAATCCTATTACAAGACTTGAAAGACACGTGAAATTCTTTGTTAGAGAGTTGAAAGGGGAGTCAGTTGAGAGAAAAATAAGGTCGTTGAGCCTCGCAGGCTAACGAATTCCACTTATCATTTCATTGGTCCCTCCAACGACGTCATCAAGAACCACAGATTTAGATCTTCTCTATATCAGATGCCATTCAGAACCAGTAAAATCCACACCTTAACGGAATTAAAAAGTTCATACTTATATCCTAGGATCTGACCTGTCACCTGTGAGTACTGTCACGAACACATATCACAATCTATTGATCAATGCTTTTTCTGCAGGAATGTCAGATAAATGGCTGGAAGAGATGAAGATCAATGCAGAGGAGGGTGCACAAGAAGAATTGGGAAGCTGCAAGGCTGGACCGATTAACTCAGCTTAACTGGATCCAGGAGGCATTTTGTCTACACTAGAATTGGGCCCGTTTACTACTTAATCCAATTCCTTTTGCTAACGGTCATATAGCCGTTATTAGATGTAGTATTTAAGTAATGTGTTTTGGTTAGAAAGACAACTTTTTGAAGAAATTCGAATTCTATCCGTTCTCCTTTAATTCTTCTGAATCTCTCTCATTTCCTGTCTACATTCCCTCTACAAAAATTCTAAGTTCGTCACAATTGGTATCGGAGCCGTCATCCTCGGACATCAAACTGGGTCCTAAAAAGAAAAGTAAGGTTAAGTTAAATCTTGGCCATTTTTCAGATCAGCCAGAAGATTCAGACACCTTGGAAGCCTTTATGCCGGACCAGAACCCTCAACATGATTTCCAGACCCAACTGGACCAGATACATTTGGATATCCAAACCTCGGTTCAAGCTCTGGAACAACGAATAGGTCGAAGCATAAAAGAGAACAACGAATCTGTACAGACCCAACTTATGGCGTTCTGTCAACAAATGCGTACATTCATGGAAGAAAAATCAATATTAGGACAAGGAGGAACTACATCTTCTCCTGTCACGAACACCCCTAAACATCCTCAAGAAGGAACTGGAAATGAAGTAAATGTAGCAGAAATCAGGAATCAGCCCACTTCAGAGATATACAGGGGTCCTAAAATTGATTTGCCCACTTTCGATGGAAGTGATCCTAGGAGCTGGTTAAGAAGAATAGTGCAGTATTTCTCAGTAATGAAGAACATCCCTAAGAAGGAGTGGCTCAATTACGCAACTATTACCTTCACTGGAAAAGCAGACAAATGGGTACAAGGGTATCGAGTTTTATCCCCATCCTCGGATTGGGATCTATTTGTGCGAGCCTTGTTAAAGCGTTTTGATTCTTCACACCCAAGACGCGTATTAGCCGATTTTATGCACCTGAAACAAGAAGGTGTTTTATCAGAATACTTGGATAAATACGATGAATTACGAAGCCATGTCGCTGTATTGCACCCGAATTTCACAACCGAGAACTTCATGACTGTACTAATAGGAGGGCTTAAGGAAGAGTTAAGGGTCGCAGCCACATTTGCCGATCTAGATTCGGAAGAGGACATTATAGAATTCATAAAAGGAAAAGATGAGGAGTACTCAGCCCTGCTTCGAACTATTCCACGTCCTAATAGCAACAAGAAGCAATCAGACACCCCCCCTCATGACTCTTATAAACCACCACGACCGAGATTTCCTAGACATCACATCCCGATGAAGTTGCAAGGGAACTATTTGAAAAGAAATTGTGTATAAAGTGTGGAGCGCCGTACTCAAGGGAACATCGATGCTCTTCCAAACAACTCTACTTATTATCTGCGGATGAAGAAGAAGATGGTATCCATACTGAATTCACCATTCAGCAGCCATACCATATTATACCATTGGAATCGTCTATATCGCCGCCTCATTTATCCATCAATGCTATGCAAGGGGAGTCAACAGAAAATCACTTTAGACTGATTGGCAGACACGGATCAAATAATATTCATATTCTTATAGATAATGGCAGTACGACAAGTTTTTTGGATGAAAATTTCGTGGCTTCATTACATCTTATCACTGAAACAGCATCTCCACTTACAGTAGCAACCGCAAGTGGTCATCGTACCATCAGTCACCAGGTATGTAAAAACTTTTGTTGGACCATGAACTTAAAAGAGTTTTGCTTTGATTTCAGGTTATTCAACCTAAATGGCGCGTATGATATGATCCTTGGGGAAAATTGGCTACGAAAACACGATCCAGTGGCTCAAAATTACAAGTCTATGACTTATACGGTCCATGATGATGGAATTCCCATTAACATACCATGTATCGGTCAGACAGCAGAGATATCTCTCATCAGTGCTCATCAAATAAACAAATCTCTATGCGCTTCAAACACTTGTTGGCTAGTTCAACTATTTCACCTAGAAGGGGTCCCTACATCTCTTCAACATTCTGTTCCAGAGATCCAGCTTATATTGAATCAATATATGGAAGTATTTAAGGAACCAAACTCCTTGCCCCCAAGAAGAGATATTGAACATGACATTACTTTGGTCGATGAAGCTAAACCGAAGAAATTCCCTCCCTACCGTATACCTCATCACCTCAAAGGGGAGCTTGAATCTATTATCAAAGAATTATTGAATTCAGGACTGATCCGTCCCAGTAAGAGCCACTTTTCATCTCCAGTACTCCTTATTTCCAAAAAAGACGGTGGATGGCGCATGTGTGTAGATTTCAGGTACCTCAATGATCTCACGGTAAAGCACAAATTTCCTATTCCCCTTATTGACGATTTACTTGATGAATTACATGATGCAAAATATTTTTCTAAACTAGATTTGAGATCAGGTTTTTTCCAAGTACGAATGAAGCATGAAGATATTTATAAGACTAGTTTCTCCACACACTTAGGACATTATGAGTTTCTAGTGATGCCTTTCGGATTAACTAATGCTCCTTCTACTTTCCAAGCCTTAATTAATTCGGTTTTTGAGCATGTGATTAGGAAGTTTGTTTTAGTTTTTTTTGATGATATTTTAATCTATAGCAAAACTTGGCATGAGCATTTGTCACATATCACACAAACATTAGAGATTATGAAATCTAATACGCTGTTCGCCAAGCTTTCCAAATGTTCCTTCGGACAAACATCTATTGGTTATCTCGGACATATTATATCAGGCCAAGGAGTATCCACGGACCCTGAAAAAATCAAAGATATTATAGGATGGCCTGTTCCGAATAATTTGAAGGAATTAAGAGGTTTCCTAGGTCTCTCAGGTTACTATCGTCGATTTATCAAGGGATATGGATTTATCAGCAAGCCATTGACTCAACTATTAAAGAGGAATAATTTTTTCTGGAATGATTCTGCCATTGCTGCATTCGAAGAACTCAAAAAGATTATGTCATGTGCACCAGTTCTAGCTCTGCCAGATTTTCAGAAACCATTTATTGTAGAGACCGATGCTTGTGAGACTGGTATTGGTGATGTATTATCACAAGAGGGACATCCTTTATCCTATTTCTCCAGAAGCTTAGGACCAAGGTTTATGGGACTTTCAATATACGAGAAGGAATTAATAGCCGTAGTTCAATCCGTCCTCAAGTGGAAACACTATCTGATGGGGCGATTATTTATCATTAAAACCGATCATTACAGTTTGAAATACCTTAAGGAGCAGAAGTTAGGATCATTATTTCAGCAAAAATGGATGGCAAAGCTCCTAGGATTTCATTTTGATATTCAGTTTAAACAAGGAGTCGAGAACTTAGCAGCTGATGCTCTCTCCCGTAAGGAGAGTATACTAGCTATTACAACAATCAAGCCTGCTTGGATGATCGAAGTGCAAGATAGTTACTCTCAAGATATCAAACTTCAACAGATTTACCAAGGTAAATTATTAGATGAGACTGATTATCCGGATTTCTCTTTAGTTGATGGAATATTAAGGAAAAAGAATTGCATATGCATCGGTCAAAACTCTAATCTAAGAGAAAAAATATTTAAAGCTCTTCATTCATCTCCTGTGGGAGGACATTCAGGGATAACGACAACGTATCAAAGAATCAAATCGTTATTTTATTGGAGGAATATGAAGAAAGATATTGAATCATGGATCAAAGAATGCATACTATGTCATCGAATCCATTATGATCGATCTGCCAATCCTGGACTGCTTCAACCTTTGCCTATTCCTAATCGACAATGGACGAGCATAAGCATAGACTTCATTGATGGCCTTCCTACATCAACAGGGAAGAACACTATATTAGTAGTAGTGGACAGATTTTCGAAATATGCACATTTCAGTACTTTAACTCACCCTTATTCAGCTAATACCGTGGCTTCAGTCTTCCTGTCGGATATCTATAAACTCCACGGATTACCAACTGATATTATATCGGATCGAGATAGTATATTCACTAGCAAATTCTGGGAAGAATTATGCAAATCTGCCGGAATTCAGCTTAACCTTTCAACAGCCTATCACCCTCAATCGGATGGACAAACGGAAAGGGTGAACCAATGTTTAGAGACGTATCTAAGAGGAGTATGTCATGATCATCCCAATCAGTGGGCCAAGTGGTTGCCTTTAGCCGAATTTTGGTATAACACATCATACCATAGTAGTCTAAAAACAACCCCCTTCGAAGCATTATATGGCTACAAACCGTCGTTCTTCCCAGGAGATATTCCATTGATCTCAGAAAATATCGAAGCAGACAACTTCTGGAAGGAGAGACAGACTCTTATAGTTACTCTTAGAGAGAATNGCCATTGCTGCATTCGAAGAACTCAAAAAGATTATGTCATGTGCACCAGTTCTAGCTCTGCCAGATTTTCAGAAACCATTTATTGTAGAGACCGATGCTTGTGAGACTGGTATTGGTGCTGTATTATCACAAGAGGGACATCCTTTATCCTATTTCTCCAGAAGCTTAGGACCAAGGTTTATGGGACTTTCAATATACGAGAAGGAATTAATAGCCGTAGTTCAATCCGTCCTCAAGTGGAAACACTATCTGATGGGGCGATTATTTATCATTAAAACCGATCATTACAGTTTGAAATACCTTAAGGAGCAGAAGTTAGGATCATTATTTCAGCAAAAATGGATGGCAAAGCTCCTAGGATTTCATTTTGATATTCAGTTTAAACAAGGAGTCGAGAACTTAGCAGCTGATGCTCTCTCCCGTAAGGAGAGTATACTAGCTATTACAACAATCAAGCCTGCTTGGATGATCGAAGTGCAAGATAGTTACTCTCAAGATATCAAACTTCAACAGATTTACCAAGGTAAATTATTAGATGAGACTGATTATCCGGATTTCTCTTTAGTTGATGGAATATTAAGGAAAAAGAATTGCATATGCATCGGTCAAAACTCTAATCTAAGAGAAAAAATATTTAAAGCTCTTCATTCATCCTCTGTGGGAGGACATTCAGGGATAACGACAACGTATCAAAGAATCAAATCGTTATTTTATTGGAGGAATATGAAGAAGGATATTGAATCCTGGATCAAAAAATGCATACTATGTCATCGAATCCATTATGATCGATCTGCCAATCCTGGACTGCTTCAACCTTTGCCCATTCCTAATCGACAATGGACGAGCATAAGCATGGACTTCATTGATGGTCTTCCTATATCAACAGGGAAGAACACTATATTAGTAGTAGTGGACAGATTTTCGAAATATGCACATTTCAGTACTTTAACTCACCCTTATTCAGCTAATACCGTGGCTTCAGTCTTCCTGTCGGATATCTATAAACTCCACGGATTACCAACTGATATTATATCGGATCGAGATAGTATATTCACTAGCAAATTCTGGGAAGAATTATGCAAATCTGCCGGAATTCAGCTTAACCTTTCAACAGCCTATCACCCTCAATCGGATGGACAAACGGAAAGGGTGAACCAATGTTTAGAGACGTATCTAAGAGGAGTATGTCATGATCATCCCAATCAGTGGGCCAAGTGGTTGCCTTTAGCCGAATTTTGGTATAACACATCATACCATAGTAGTCTAAAAACAACCCCCTTCGAAGCATTATATGGGTACAAACCGTCGTTCTTCCCGGGAGATATTCCATTGATCTCAGAAAATATCGAAGCAGACAACTTCTGGAAGGAGAGACAGACTCTTATAGTTACTCTTAGAGAGAATCTGTTAACAGCAAGAAATCGTATGAAGCATTTCGCAGATAAGAAGCGTTCTGAAAGGAGCTTCAATGAAGGAGATCTGGTATACTTACGTTTACAACCTTATCGTCAATCATCAATTGCTATACGCCGCAATCTGAAACTGGCTACCAGATATTATGGACCTTACTCCATTATTGCTAAAATCGGTTCAGTAGCTTATAAATTGGCTCTTCCTCCAGATTCCAAAATTCATCCGATCTTTCATGTATCCATGCTTAAAGCTCACTTGGGAAGGAAACATATACCGTTGCCCCATCCTCCTAACCTCTCAGAATCAGGAGATATACCAGCAAAACCNCATGAATTTGAATAGGTACAATTTTCATTGCTGAGCATGGGAAGAGATCAAATGGAGATGAAGGAGATTTGTGACTCTCTAGGCATTCGTGTTATAGCTTACAGTCCTCTAGGGCTCGGGATGCTCACCGGAAAATACACCCCATCAAAGCTTCCTCCAGGACCACGGTTTATCTCAATATAAACACCCACATATAATCAATGATAATGTGATACACTGACGCAAGTAAATTTGCAGGAGTCTTCTGTTCAGGCAAATTTTACCAGGTGTTGAGTTACTGATGAGTTCACTCAAAGAGATCTCGTTGAAACGGCGCAAAACTATGTCTCAGGTAGCTATAAACTGGTGTATCTGTAAGGGTACAATCCCGATTCCTGGAGTGAAATCAGTGAAACAAGTAGAAGATAACTTGGGATCATTGGGATGGAAACTTAGCTCAGATGAGATTTTGCAGCTAGAACAAGCAGCTCTTCAATCTCCCACTAAGATGATTCAAAATGTTTTTCAGACAAGGTGAAATAATATACTGATTCTAACTAAAAATAATATAAATTAAAAATGAATTAAACATGATGTATTTTTTATAAGTTAAATTTAGTATATTTTTTCGATTTACTTCATATATATTTTATATATCGATATACTGAACTCGTTCACCGATATGTTTTTAAAACGTTGATTTAATATTCTTTTCACATTAAATTTCAAAATAATGTCAAAATCTAATAGTAGTATTCTATAATTTGTTTCACAAATTTTATCAGATCAACTTTATTAATATGATTTATATTTTAAAAAATAGCAGTATTATTAAAATATAATTTTAAAATATTTTAATTTTTTTTAAAATTAAATATATTTTAAAATTTTAATAAACCAACAAACCTTCAATAGACTAGTCCATCAACAGTTACACAATCCAAATTAAATTGTACTCGAAACAACATTGTTGTGGTTCGAAAACCGGGGGTGTCAACAGTCGACCGGTTCGTTGCAAGATGAACTCGGTTATAATTTATTTTATATGTGGAGAACGATTATAAATCAAAGATGAAAGAACACAGTGATTTTAGAGTAGAAAACCTCAAAGGTGAGGAAAAAATCACTTGATTAAGGGCTAAAGGAAGTGCCCTTAGTGGGTTTAATAAGCAAATTAATGAACACGAAAGTCATATTTGTTCTGTAGACAACAAAGAGGAAGAGAAGTATCGAAAATAAATCGACAATGAGTTCTCTATGCGAAAGTTCCAAGGAGAATTAGAAGAAGCTGTTTTTTCACGTCCTAAGTATCCTTTTTATACTCCCACTGTGTTGCATACAGTAGGGTGTCGTTTTGTGCATGTCCTTTGCGGCTAGGTCGGCTAATGTCAGGCGGAACAGCTGCCGGGAACGGCTTCTCAGAGCTCTATGGCGTTAGACCTTTCAGCGCTACTAGCCGGCTATTTCCTAGTCGCTAGAGTCTCGTACGTCTTCGCCGGACCACGCCTCTGACAAGGCTGTCGAGGATTGTCGTTGCATGGGAAGGGTAAGAATGGCCTGAAGCTACGCCTGTAATATGTGGACCGATCGGTCTTGGCAAGTACGAGAAGATGTGCCCTACACATCGGGACCGATCGATCGGGCCACGGGATCTGGATGGGCCACTCACTCACGTGGGCTGGATTTGGGCCTCCAAGTTCGGCTTACGTTGTTTTGACTTCTCTGGCCAAGCTTGGCACTGACCCTGTCCGGGGTACCGGGTTCCGGGGATCTCATCAAACATGATTTTCAAATAATATAATTTTGTGTTTATTTCCTTTATGTAATTTTTCTTTTAATGTGTGTTGTCTAATTTGTTATTTTTCAGGTGCATAAACCTTTAGATCTAATAGCAAATACAAAGTTTTTTTATTAAATTAATGAAATATATGGAATAGGTAACAAAACAAGCTACGTGTCTTTCGGTTAGACAGAGAATCGAATACAAATTTGCCCATGTGGGCTCTCAAAATGTCGACCCGAATCTGATTTATTAATATTTTATTATTTCACAGAAAAGAAATACAAAGATAATCCGCTTTAGACAATCTGATTAATTTATATTTTGGACACTAACATTTTTTTATATTACTCTTTAATATGTAACTGCACATTAACGGTAAAATAATTTTTCATAAATTCTAAAAATTGAAAACTTAAATTAATTGGATTTTGTGGTTCAATTTAATGTAGTTCTTTATTCCGAATATTATTAATTTTTTTATTAAACATCAACCATGGATTGAATCCTAATATTTATGTATTAATTTATTTAGAATTTGTTTATATAACAATTTTGTTTTATTTGTCAAGTGAATAATACTATCTTTAATTCATTTTTCGCCCCTCAATTTACTTGTGTTGTCAATTTTAGTCCATCTATTTTGAATCATGCATTATATACTATTCAATTGACGAAAATGTATCAATTTTCGTACATAATATCAAAAATACCCCTCGAAAAATGATTTTTTTTACGGAAACTACCAATCCTAATTTCATTCAAATACATGTTGTTTTATCCACACAACCGGAGGACTCTTGTGCAAACTTCACCATGGAACGGTATTTGAAGGAAATTGGGATTGGCATTGCCTATAGAAAAATTCAATTTTCGTGGGTATTTATTCGACTTTATGTACGAATAAAATCAAGAGACTACAATTGACATATGGATGAAAAATGACTTAAATCTACTCTTTAGAGTTCAAAAAATTAAATAAAAATCTTATAAAACAAAGTCTATTTTAAAGACATATGAAGAAAATCCAAAATTCAATAATTGGAGGACTAAAATACAAAAAGAAATTATATTTTGCGTATTAAATAATATTATTAAATACTGACAAACAGATTATACGATAAGAATATAAGGAGGAGACAATGACAATTGTGTGGAGGTCGCGTCGCGCAGGGAGGAATTGTCGTTTTAAGCTGTCTCTCATGGCCGTCAACAGCGCTTCTTCTTCCTCTGTTTTCTCCCGTTTCCGTCCATCGGAATCCTACGACGCCGACCCAACTCTCGAGCTTCATGAAAGCGACGTCTTATGGTCCTTCTCAGCCGCGTCCCCGCCATCACCATCCTTTCACAATCTCCATCATCGCTCATCGAGATCGGGCCTCTCCACAGCTGTATACGACGATAATCACCATCTCATTCGTCGGAAATCTATGAATCATAGCATACCTACAAAGAAGCGCCACGAGGAGAGCCTAAATTTCCGGCAATCGGCTCCGGTGAGCATTCCTCTCTGGCCCAAGGAACTCCGAGGTTCCTTTTGCGGCGACCGGAGAAGGTTCTATGAGGTGAATGGAGATGATGACGAAGAAGAAGAAATGGAGATGGTGCCCCCTCACGTGATAGTCGCCCGATCTCACGTGAGTTTCTCGGTATTCGAAGGCGTCGGACGGACGTTGAAAGGCCGTGACCTCCGCCGTGTTCGTAACGCAGTTTTTCGAAAAACTGGTTTCATCGATTGATTGCCTTGAAGCCTTTAGTTTTGGCCTTGTGGTGTATGAGTTATTTTTGCATTTTTTACGTATAATAAGCACCTTTTTTTGTTAAATAGCGTAATTTTGCATAATCCAAAGAATATGGAATTTGAAGAGAAATAAATTATTTAAACAACGCCAAAAAATGTTGTGTAAAGTAAAGAGATATGAGGGAATTTAGTAAAGAAAAGGAAGAGCACTTGATGGAGTCGTGGTCCGGCCCGGTTCTTTCTTTAGTGCTTTTTCATTTTGTAGGAAAACGACTTACAATTACGAATAAAATGGTTCTCTTTGCGGGCGGGCCACTCATGCTGGTTTTTTAAGAGAATCTTAATTGAATTCAAATATTTTTTTTAGAGTTACACAATCTCATCCATGTTAAAAACGGTACCTGAATAGTCCAATACACCACTATAATGTATCGTATACATAGGATTTGTAGATGAATAATTAAATAAATTAAACTAATAATGATTAATCTAGAGAAAAACATGATTTTTACTCATTATAAATTTATATTGTTTTTATTTAGAAAAAGATAAGATTAAAAAGTTTTTACAAACTTCATATATATATATATATATATATTGTCAAAATGAAACAATCTAGATCCAACCCAATCCGCTTAAAACTAGTATCATATAGTATTTAGATTAAATATCAATCAAAACATGTATGCACTAAATTTCTAAATACTTGACCGATATATCGAAAATTTAAAGCATTGGATTTAATAGCAAATACTTTGTTTGTTCATTTTTTAGTAATTTTAGGATACTTGCACGACCCGCCCAAATGTTCTCCGATTCTTGAAAATTTGGACACTCCATCAATTTGAACTACAAATTGGAGCACAAACCTCAATCGATTTGAATTTCAAATTCTAAATACCTATAATTTTGAGCTATAATCAAACTTAGTTTATTTCGAGAAGCAATCAAATCATAAAAAAATATTTAGGTTCTATTAGGTTCGTTTGCAATCCTAATTGACAAGTGACACGAATACCTGAAAAAAATAATTTTCACATCGGATATGATAAAATCATTTCAAATTAGCTTGTAAAGTGAAATAAGTGGTATATATATTTTCAAATTGTCGATCCAAATCGATTTGTAGTAAATCTTTGATTTTTAGGTTCGGTTCAAATATAAATATATTTTTAAATAACTTTGATTATTTCATATAGATTTACCTCAATGGAAAGCTCTTATCATTTTATCTATAAATTGAATATGGCCAACCCATAACCCGTATGAGTTGATCCAACAAATTAGAAAACTCGTAATATGTCAATGAATCAATCCAATGGATTTGAAATTCGATCCAATCAGTCAACATGTTGGTATAATATACATTATAAACTTAAATTTTAATTTAAAAAAATTAGCACATATCAAACTTTTACAAATTGACAAAAAATATTTACAACCCAACGTGTACACTTATTCTTTACATAGTAGCCCATGAGTTGACCTATTTGGTTTGGTTGGGTCTATACATATTTCATATCCACCATTACTTGTACTCGATTGGAGTATCTCGTTTACTACAATGTTTGAATATCAATCTCGTATCGATCGGTACATCAGTATGCCATCGATATATCGATAATATATCGGTTAACCAAAATTCCAGTGAACACTGGTAGAAACGAAATTTCAGATATTATTGAGCACTGGTTTATTATTAAAATTGGATGATTTGCAAATGGATCATTATTAATTATAAAATATAATAACAAAATTGACAAATACCTTTAATTTCAATAATTATTTCAGTGGCTTTAAAATTTAAAAGATAAAAATGATATTAATTGAATAAACTATAAAAGTTCCCATTAAATAAATATCTACAGACATATTAACTATTAATCAAATTTAAAAGGTTATCAAGAAAATAATCTTAAGAAAGCGGCAGGCCCATAATCCCAAATCCCGCAAGAACAGATTTGGGAACCGGCTTCGTCCTAGAGTCTCAACTGATTTGGACAAGATGATCGTTTAGTGAATTTCCGTAGATGCGAAGAATGCTTTTATTTTTAAGCTATTCGAACAGTACACGACCTAACAGATCGATCTTCACCAAGATTATAGGCACGGTTTTCCCAAATCTGCTGATTTGAAGTTTTACCAAGCACGTAACGCTACTTTGGACTAAAAATTGTGATTCTATCTGAACTTCGGAGTGAAAGAGGAACTGAAAGAATTCTTGGATGTGAATGTAAACCCTAATTTGTTAACGTCAAAATTTTCCTTTGTGTTTTGGACAATATTTAGTTGGATATTTGTTGTGTGGGGGATAAGGACTGGAATGGAGAGATCAAGATCTAAGAGATATTATCAAGAACAAGACTACGAGTACGAAACCCCTCTCCACTCCCGGAGCAAACCGCGGTATGGTGGCAATTCACAGGGAGGCGGAGGTTATTACACCTCTAGCAACCACCGCAGGGCAGCTCCCGGGATGGCGGGAGGTGTGGGTGGGAAGAAAATGGGGGACACATCTTTGATGGTAACAACAAGTTACCGGATATTGTGCCATGATATGAAGGTTGGTGGAGTGATTGGAAAGTCTGGAAGTATAATTAAGTCGATTAGGCAGCACACAGGAGCGTGGGTCAATGTACATGAACTGGTTCATGGTGATGAGGAGAGGATCATTGAGGTTTCGGATACACGGAGGAGGGATCCGGAGGGGAGGATTCCTTCATTTTCTCCGGCTCAGGAGGCATTGCTATTGATCCATGAAAGAATATTGGAAAATGAAGTTGGAGGATATGTGGGAATTGGGGAGGAAAATGAGGAGTATGGGATTCGAGGTCCTTCCGGTGGTAGCAATAAAGTTGTGACAAGGCTTGTAGTTTCGCGTATGCATGTTGGATGTTTGTTGGGCAAGGGAGGTAAGATTATTGAGCAAATGAGGATGGAAACTAACACACATATTCGGATTTTGCCAAGAGACCACACTTTGCCACATTGTATTTCAATGACGGAGGAGATCGTTCAGGTTCTGATTGTTCTTTATTTTGAAGCTTTGAGTAGTTGAGACATGAAACTTTTATATGGCCTCATTACATAATAATTGGTAGCAACGTTTTAAATAATTTTTTCTTGTTAAAGACTATATTTTCAATGGGGAGAATAATCTTGTAGAGCAGACATGATTTACAAATGAAACTTGGAACTTTTTGTTGAGTATGCAAGTGTTAGGAGTGCTTGGGTGTGTCTTTTCTACAATTCTTGTAATTTGACAGATAAGTATATCGTTCATGCAATTTTCCGTAGTGCCTTAGGTTGCTTCCTTTCACCATCATGCAATTAAGTTAATTGTTGTTGCCATTTTATTCTGAAGAATTTTGATCCCTGTTCAGCCTTTCTCTACGTGTTTAGACATGTTAGCCACCTTAAATATATGAGCTTTGTATCTTCCATGGGGACACCACTCTGCATCAGGTTTTTGAATATCCAACACATTTTCAAAATGTTATGCTGTCAGTTTCTTTGGCCCAGCTGTAAGATTTTCAACTCAATACCTCTTTGCCAAATTGATCTGAATCTTCATCTGCAGGTTGTTGGTGATATCAATGCTGTGAAAGCTGCTATGGAAATTATTTCATCTAGACTTAGAGAGAGCCAACATCGTGATAGAAGCCATTTTCATAATCGATTGCAATCTCCTGACCGAGTCTTCTCTCCTGATGATGATATCCGAATGAGTGGCCCGGGGAGATTATCTTTTGAAGGCCCTAACTTTGGTTCAAGGTATTCAGCTGGTAAAAGGATAAACAGAAATTCTTTTCATTCATCTGGATTTGCATATGAACCTGGAGCTGGCTATGTAGATGATGACACCCCTTCTTTTTCGGGTGACGATCTTGTTTTTCGTATCCTTTGCCCTGCTGACAAGGTTGATCGCATTATTGGGGAGTCAGATGGTATTCTTAACTTGCTTCAAGATGATATAGGCATCAACGTTGAGGTGTCTGATCCCATTACCGGGTTGGAGGAACGTGTAATTATCATATTATCTGATGAGGTATGATCCAACCTTATGTTCAAAATATGACCGGTGCGGTTATTCATTTTGTGTTATTTTAGGGTCCGGACGATGAGTTATTTCCTTCTCAAGAAGCCCTTCTACATATTCAGACCCGCATTGTCGATCTTTTTCCTGAGAAAGAAAACATCGTTACAACCAGATTACTTGTGCAATCAAATGAGATTGCTTCTCTTCGTGACCTGGGAAATATATGTGGTGCAGATATAGAAATCTTGCCTAGGGATAAACTTCCTGATGGATTATCAGAGATGGATGAGATTTTACAGGTTTTATTTTTACCTATGGCACTCTCATTCTATCATTTTTGCAGTTAACAAATTAGTTTTGGTGGGGCTATGAGCTTAAGATAAACTTCTCAATTAATTCTGCTCTAAATATTACTGAGCCAAGTTGTGCCGCTACTGATAATTTTAACAGCATTATGATGAACGTTGGGCCCTTTCAATTCTCTTGCCTATAGATAGTTGGTGAGATAAAGTCTGCTCGAGAGGCTCTGCTGGAGGTAACTTCGCAGATTCGTACTAATGCTTACCAGGAGTTCTATGAAGGTGAAGAGCCCACTTCAAATGGATTAGCTCCAGTGGATACTACGTCGAGCAACAATGTAACACCGACAGCAGAAAAGAAGTCTGCAAATTCATCAGCTGCTGTTGAGACACAAAAGGTTAAGCTCACACCACCTCACTCAAGCTTTGTTCACTTATCCAAGTTTCGTGTTCTCCGTTTGCTCAACAAAAAAGGTTTCTCTGTATTGCAGAATTCAAGTGCTGCAAATGTTGAAAACGAGAGTGAGCGACGTGAAGACCAGACCACTGTACTGAACAGGTACCTGATAATCTTCAGTTTCCTCTCTTTCTTATTTGGCTATACACGTTCATTTCTTACCGGGACTATCTTTCGAAGGGATTCTTTACATAAATTTGTTTCATTGCTTTTGTTGCGTCAGAATATCTGTGCCACTCATCACAAAGAGCACTCTAGAAATTGTTTTGCCCCCTCATGCCGCAGCTGAGCTTGCAAAGAAAGCAAGGAAACTAACATTGATCAGTGAGGTGAGACTTCTTCAATCCCTCCTTGTTATGCCTTCCACATTGCCCTATATATTATTATGACAGCTTGAAGTACAAATCTATACATATAGCTATCTGGTGCAACGGTTAAGCTGCTTAACGACAATCCAGATGCAACAGATAAGATAATTCAAATATCAGGTACTCCCGAGCAAGCCGAGAGAGCTCAGAGTTTGCTTCAAGGATTCATACTGAGCAGTAAGCCAGCCAGCCAGCCATTGTAGCATTAAACTTGCCTCATATGTTTCTGCCATTTTTTAACTCAATAATTGTTTCATGATCTCTCCAGCCGAGGAAGACGGCGAGTAGAGTTCCAAACCTCCCGAGGGGCTAACACCTGCCAGAGAAGCATCGTCTTTGCGCCATGTGCTTCATTGTCACCACCAAGTACTTGTTTGTTTTCTCCTCAAATCGCCTATCTGTTTTTGCGGATGGTATGTGTTTGAACTTCATGATTAGAAAGGCATCTTAAACATAAAGATCCACTTCAAACAGGGACAAATTACAGCATCACTCATACACTTCATTCATAAATACATTAACTCACATTGACATCTCATCAATAACCATAGTCATTTGCAGATTTCAGAGGGCAAACACCAGCCGTTTCTTGGCTGAACTCACTGGCTCTCTACTTGGGCTCGAAAAATTGAGTTTCTGTGCACCATTTGACTTGACTCTAGCTCTTGCTGATGCAGTAGCTGCCATAAAGTTTGGCCTATTAAAGCAGAATGAAGAATTCTCGCTAAAACTTGTCCTTGGAGAGTTGAACAAGCATGAAGTTGGAGTTTTAGCAGCTTGTTGGCACTGTTCCTCCTTCTTACAATCATGGCTGGATGAACGCACTTGAGCACGCCTTATCTTGCACGAAGATGGTGTCTTTAGTGAGCCAACTGAGAAATGTAAATGGTTTCTGTAACTTGGATCAAGGAACTCCTCACTTTCTGGCAATGTAAACGAGTGTCGTCGTAATGGAAAACAAAGCTTTTTCTTGTCTGAGGATCTGCTCTCATCTTCAACCTCAAACTCAAAGGGATCTTCATTTTTCTCTGCCATCTGTTACAAAACCGATCAAGGGAAGGTCAGTAAGTCTATATACAGAGAATGGATATAGTAACGAAAGATGGACCTTTCTAGAAAGATTACAAATGCGCATAGCTTTCGTGCAAATCGACTACGATTTGAAAAATACGAGAGGGGATTAGAATTTGAGAATAGCAAGCAGTAGCAACAAATGGCTTTCAAATGCAAACTCACAACAGAGTTTCTTCTTACACTCCCTTCATTAGATGATAGTCGTCTACGTTGATTGCATACGTGTGCTTGAACTCGAACCAAAGATTGAATGCATTGGAGTGTTATATTTGCTCGTTTTCGTACATTGTATCCCCTTATAAGTGCTTGAAGTTTCACTACTCCTTTAAGCCCCTGAAGAGCTCTCCTACCCTGAAACAACATTCAGAATCCGACACTTTTACAACATTCAGAATACCATCTGGATCATAGATGAGCATTTGCAAGTCTGGTTTTTTTTCGAATATAGAGATCAGAATACAGAAAATTAGATTACCAAGTATCCTCTGTAGAAGCTTTGTATAACAAGAGCAGCATGGTGTTGTCTAGCCAAAACAGATATAGTCGAAAAACGCATGACTTGTAGAGCAGCTTGTGCAGTTTTAACAGCAGCCTCAGCTGCAGCAGTTGTTGCTATTGCCACTGCAATTGAAATTGCACTCCTTTCCTCGGATTCAACACGATTTACTACTACTTTAGGCATCAGATTTGATGCATTAAGATAATTATTCTTTCTGGTAAGCCATCTCCAGTTTCCTCTCTTCTGCAATCATTAAATATACACAAGTCACAGCTGAAGACAAATTGAACACACAAGATACTCACCTTGTCTTCTGGTTGTTTCCCATTAAAAGCCCTTTTGACAGCATTGAACCAGGAATTTCCATTGTTGGTTCCCATAAGAAAAGATGGATTTTGTCAAGTAAACTGCTTCCTCTTTTGGGGAGATCAAACGAGCCAATCCCTACTCCTAGACCAGTACCTTAAAGACTCTAGTTTCTATAATTTGGAGACAAAGCAGCAACTTCAACATAATTGAGGGGAATATGAGCCGTCAATTTGTATTATACACATTCATGGCACACGGAGAGATGCACAGTACACTAGCAAAAAATGGAACTTGGGAACAAAATTAATTAAGAGAATGTCTGTCAACCTATAAATTGGATGAGATGCTTTGTTTGAACGGTCAATCAACTCATCGCTTAAGAAGTGCAGTACAAATGGGAAGAAAAGTAAAAGTCAGAAGAGAAGATGATCATATTGCCTGTGCATTTAGTCACATAAACGAATATAGGCATGAATACATTCCCTCTCAATAACAATGTCAAAATACCCGGATTCAACGTGCAACCGGCGTTCTTCCCTAGACGCGGTGGTCCGAAGCGAGTTCCGATCAACCGTGTCCGGTGCTGTATTTGTTTCTCTTTTCCAAATCAATCGCATTTTTGCTAATGGAATTGGTCCTAATTCTCGATGAAAAGCTTTTCTTTAACCGTGGGCAATGAGCTTTCATGATCTGGTTGTATTTCTTGAAGCTTCTGATCAGATGTTCATTATGTTTGAAGGGTGAATGAAACACCAATTCGATTTATCGCCATGGAGAAAAGAAGAAACAGGATCAAAGAAAAACAAGGAATACCGTCGATCTCCACCGCAAATCGGAGGGGACAGTATTCATCGGCCGCGGCTTCAGCGATGGCTTTTTGTTGTTTAGATCACCGACGGAGATATCTTTCTTGCTGTTTTTGAGACTAGAAGAACTGCGCCGGCAAGACTGCGAAAAGGGCGTCATCTTCAATAGAGTTCCTGATTCTTCCTTCTCTATTGGTCTTAAGATGTTTGAAAGTTGAAAAACCAAATGCTAACAACTCCAAGTTGAACAACACTTTACACATAAAAGCAAAAAAGGCTGTTTTACATCTACAAAATCCAAATATTTTCAGCGATGGTTCATGGAGACATCCACATCTTATTTGCTTTCACTACAAACGAAGCTCCAATAGCAAAAACCAAGATTATTATACTCAAGGCCACCAAAACTCCTGCCCTTTTCATCGTAGAGAAGGCTGAATTATCTTTTTCACCTTCTATATCATGTAAGCAGTCATCTCTACCTTTTAAGTTCCAATTATCATGTGTTGTCTTTGAATCGGATTCAATTGTTTTGTCCTCCTGCATAGCAAAGCTTAGAACTTGTAATAAGCTTGTGCACAAAAGATATCATTCTAACCTGAGCTGATTCATTGCTTTCTTTGGAGCTATTTGTTTTATTGGGTATTGGTCCGACCTTAAACTTCATCTGTAGGTGAATTTTTCTAGGTGCAGTTCCCTGGGGAGCTGAGTTGAATATTCGACTGTTTGAGACCGGCCTCGGCATTACACTTATCGTTGTTCTGGGGGTTGTTCCTTCATGTTCCGTGCTTTTGCCCCGTATCGAAGACTGATCATGATTAGGATCACCAGTCAATGGCTCTTGCTTGACATTTTCTTCGATCGTATCACTTGCGAAACTGCTGTTTGTGATCTAGCATGGACATAAGAAGATTTACAAATGTTAAGCTCTTCGATATGAAAATAGATCATTAGTTTCGGTTTTACCTGTTTATGTGATATTTCACCATCTGATTCACAGCAAGAGTTAGAGTCCTTCACGAATGGGAGGGGATTCATCATGTTCTTAGGCATATCGAGATATGAAAAAGAGTAGAACTCATCAAAAAGCTGCTGCTCGGGATCAAATTTATCGAAATCAGTGACGACAGATTGATTATTAATCTGCATATCCCCAGCAAAACGGCAATAGGAACTCCCAAGTTCTGACTGCATCTGTGAATGCAATGGTGAGAAAATCTTCCAGTCTGATGGATGGGAATCAAGATCTCCCAATAAAGGCTCTAGATCTGCATACAGCTAACAAAAGATGGCGAATTAGAATAAGATACAAGATTTTAGACCTCAAAAATAATTCAACTGGTAACTAACTCACTGGAAAAGATGTGGAATCTATTTCACCAGTAAATGCAGGTTTTTCAGAGCTTGAATTGGGATTGGACTCTACACTAAAAGGTTTTATTTCTGTTGGGGTAACAGATTCTGATTCTTCCTTAGGATGAGAATATGCAATCTCATCACCTCCATTGAAGTTGATTGTCTTAACATCGTCATCCTGTTTTAGCTCAATTTTTTTGAATAGACGGCATAGCACGAAGGCACGCTAGAAGCAAAAGAACACAGAAATAAACAATCTTTTTCCACAATTGAGCTAGGAGGCCACACAGGCAAAGCGCATTATGATCATAAATAAGATAGGCGAAAACGAACCTGCCCTGGGTGGGTACCGTCGAGTGACTTATCAGTAGCGCGATACTCATGTATGACCCAGTTTGTTCTTTTCCCCTCAGGTGCACGGCCAGTGTAAAAAACAAGTGTTTTCTTCATTCCAATCTTGGATCCCCTCTTGGAAGTTATATTTCTATCTTTACCAGTTGCCTTCCAGTACCCTTTTTCAGTCGCCCGATTCAATCTCTGACCATTTTGATACTTACGGTCCTTTGGACAGAAGAAAAACCACTCATTATCAGTAGATTCAACTAGAGACAAAGCTGCAAAACAAAGCTCCATTGAATTACATTCTGAACAAAAACAACAAGATTACTGTAGTCAGACGATCCTTGAATGAGTAATTTACCTGGCAAATCCCAAGGCTCCTGCTTACAAACATCAATCTCACGGATAATGCTGACTTGCTTGTCGTATCCCTTGATCTTGTGAGTCAAATAGTGATTCACCAATTCCTCATCCGTAGGCCGAAATCGGTAACCCACCGGCATATTCTCCTCAGGAAGCACAGCCATCGATAACCCAAAAGGCAGAATCTTCAGTTGAAGAAATAAAACCTAAAGAACAACTAGAAATCAGGAAAATCCAGTGGGTCAGTAGTAGGTAGGTAGGAAGATCTTCTGATCAGTCGTCAGACTTCCAGACAACACCGGGTTGTTCAATCCCACTGTATATACCGCGTCCTTGTCCAATGTCAAATCTACCCTTTTTAACAAAACTGCTCCTTTTCCATTTTGTTGAGCTTCAAATAAAAATATTAGATTTATAATATCAAAGTTAAAATAATTATTTCGAAAAAATATTTGATATTGTTATCCTAATTTCTCTATAATATCAAAATTGAAATCATATTGTTCAATATTTTAATATTCATCATAAAGCGAAGTGTAATTTTTAAGAATCCTTATTTTTTTAATTGTAATTGTAATATTTACCACGTGTAATATTAAAATTAGTGCTGGTAGGGAGTGCGGGGGTATATTCGGAAATACCTGAGCCGTAGTGACGAAGCCATAAAAGTGGACAATATATGAATGACTTTTCATTGAGCCACTATCTCAACGGCACGTGCCTGTGTAGATATTCATGTCCAAATTATCCATTCTTTAAATACATTGCATTCTCTATGTCCGCCGACGTACTGAAGGAGGATTAGTAATCCTTCTCAGAGTCGTGTAAATTTGGGAAGTGTAACCATGAACATCCATCATCCCAATATACCTGCCACCTAGATTATCAGATCTTTAACACAAGATTTGATCCTTCATCCAATGAATCAGGAGGCTGCATTCACTCATGCTGGTCCAAAGGTAATTCGGGTCTTCTTAGCATTTCCATTTATTTAGACTACCTCATACAGATGCAACATAGGATTCTGGTGTGTCCCTGTCCCCTCTTCTGAGAAATGATTTCTCCTGTCCAATTATTGTGGATCCTTCTCCTGATAGCCCTTCTTACAAGGTAATCATACCATTTCCAACTTTTTTAACTCATCAAATCTACCTCAAGTCAACAAGCATCAGGATGCAGCAGATGCGACATGCTGAAAAAAGCTTCTCCCCTTGGACAAGATTCCAAGTTATGATACCTCTTTCTCATCCAATAACAAACATGATCGAGGCGCTTCTTGGAAATTTTGTAAGCCTCGAAGAACATCAGATGCCCTTGAGGATTCCTGCTTTCAAAGAGTACATCTCATCTGCAGTTAAGAAAATGTGACACATTTGTCTGAACCCCAGTCGGTCGGCGATAATCTTTAGATCATGGCATTGTGTATAAAATGAAACAAGTGGCCTTGTGATGAAATTGTTCCATCAACCTGTGAAAAGTGAAAACATGATTATCAAGTGAATTTTTTGCTGCTTCTCTGCACATATTCAATTAGTTAAATAAATACAATAAAAGATGTCGAATTGATTTTCCAACTTTCATCAATATGAAAACATAAGGTGGTTTCCTTACCATAAAAACCAGCTTCCTATACCAGAATCCCCGCTATAGCAGTAGCAGGACAAGATACCCGTTGTCTACCGCTTTATTCACGAAACTGAAAACCTGAGCTACTGTGGAAATTACTATTTTATTTTAAACCAACAGTATTCCCTTACAAACTGTTACAATAAACATAATCCCAAAAAGGGAAACATCAAATTCTACAAAAGCCCAACTATTTCTATGAAAAAAAACATTTTGGATGGCCTGAAACAATCAAAGCCAAGAAAATGCAAAAACCATTGAAATCATTTTTTTTATTTAGATGCACTTGCTTGTTTTTCCTTCCGCACTTTTGCCTTAACTCTAGACTTTGTAAGAAGGGTTTGCACGGTGTTTAAGAAATTTCCAACGGCCATGACAATGAGAAGAACCCCAGAGGTAATTACCTGTAAGCAGTAGAATATTAACACTGTTCATAATGCGCTGCTAAAAGCAAATACTACCTGCCAATGTGAACTGAATCCTGTGACTGGGGGTCTAAGATCTGAGCTGATTCCAGCAAATGCTGTTTTAAGAAATAAGACCCCAACATACGCTTCAAAACCCTGAAGACAGGAGACAGTTTAATACAATATATAGGGTCCATGAATCATACATAAGCACATTCCAACTCAAGTCATTGAGCAGGCAATACAAATATTTTCACAATGTGAAATAGTTGTTTCAATGCATAAAAGGTAAAATCTGCGACTACTCTAAGGATAATGTAATTACTCAGCATACCTGTAAAACAAAAAGAATAGGGCATAGGAGAAGCAACTGGCCCTCCACTCCAGCAGTTTCACCCCAAACAACATCCATTCTCTTAGCCTACAATTAAGATAAGCAAAAAGGACACAATATGCATTAGCGTAATCTAATTTATAAGAATTACACAACTCCTTTACGTAGCGTGAGCACCAGAAACAGTGCAATGCATAACAATCTAGCACTTGTTTCGGGAGATAAAATTATCACCTTGCCAAGAGCTATACGTGTATAAAGTCTCTGCCTTTGATATCTATTCTGAAGAATCATTGCAACTCCTTGCATTATTGCCCATTTCAGAAACAATCCAACAACCCCCTGTGACTAACATTTAAAAAAAGATGGAGCATAAAGTTAAATATAAAAGAAGATAAAGAAATGTGTACTAGATGATTGTTTTAGAAGCTTGGAGTGTTTTATTGAAAGGTGGTAACGAATATACACCTGCTTCTGAGAACAGTCTGGGCCTCTCTCTATATCCCAAGTTAGACTAATGAGAGACATAGCCATGGCGCCATAATGATGTTTAATCCACCTATACATGAAAATATAGTAAAGTAAATTTTATGCCATGTTAGGGAAACAGATCCAGAGGCTATCCCTTGCAGCAGACATTCATCAGTTGACTGAAATTTTCATTAGTAGGCAATTTTGAAGCAAACCCATTAAACGAAGTAAATATCATGAAAGCATACGCCTGGCCCTTAAATGATAAATAATCACAAATAGTTAATGATTCAATGATGAAATAAATTCCTAATCTAGGCTATCAAATAAATTTCCAATTACCAAGGACGAATATCGCTTCCATTAACCCTCAAGATGTTTTCTCTCAATGCCAACCCAGTGTAAAGATAGAGAAGCCACGCCTAGAGGAAAAAGAGAAATCTCCTCATTTAGTTCTGCCATAGGGCACCAAAACATGGGTGTCTGAATAAATTTGAAAATAGAAAAGTACGGTATAGTACCTGGTAAAGTTGAACAGGTAAAGCCGGTAAACAACCATTCCAAATCCAAGACTTCAACACAAGCAATAATGACGGGAGAGTGAGGAACAAAAGTGCTGTTCTGTCCTGATATGAGAACAATAAGGTTTCAATAAGCATCATAAAAAAATATCTATGCATATTTCATCATTAAAAAAACACAGCTTCTAGGTTTCTGTAGCCAGCTGATGGATGCATTGCTGAAGATCATCCCCCAAAAACTTCAATTATTTATATGATATTTATCTTTTATACTAAGCCATTTAATCATAAGCTCTATAAGGGCAGTAGTATTGGTGCAGTTCTACTTCATCTATTCATAACTTTGAGTGGAATTTTATTGAATATCAACTTCAATGACAAATTATCAACTCCACATGACATATCGCATGGGTCTAACATTTCTCATAGCCCATCACATATTCCAGCAGTTTCCAGTGAGATACTGTTTCATTCAACACAAAACATTCTGATATGAATTTCCTTAATCGACCACATAGTTTCATACACATCTCTCATGCTCATGAGCAATGAATTCATATCGCTGCAAACCAGATCCAGTGAAGAAAACCTAAAGGTAAAATTTACAAGTTGCATAAAAAATCATACCCTGAAGTCATTATATTCCTGTTTAACTTTCAGTTGCACCTCCTCCCTATTTGCTTTCACGTTAATAGGGCCCAGAAACATTCTTAAGAACCCCCCTGGATCCAAAAATAAATGTAATAACCCTCTTCACCAATTAAAAATTTCAATGAAGATAAAGCAGCCTAATGTATGAGAAGCAAACCACGTGATCCATTCGCGAGTAATGCGGCTGCATCTCCTTCATTAAGAATATATTTCGCTCTCATCAACTCTTGTTCCATCTAGGATTTCAAAAGAAAACAAATAATTGAAGCAAAACAAGGTAGGGAGCGATATGTGAGGCACAGTCGCATTCCATCGAATGCACCTGTAAACAAACACAAAGACATGCTTACTTTCTCAGACATCTTGGATGCGCGGAGTTGAGAAAGAAAGGCGTTTATGCGAGAATCAAGAGAGGCGACGCGCTGGCGAAGCACGTCTTCTTCGTGGCGAGTTTTGGAGACAAATGACGCCGCCGCTTCCTGCAACTCTTTCGCCTGCTCCAGGAGAGTTGAAACCTCTCCGTCGGCAGCCGACGAATCCCCCATAGGAGATTACCTTACAATCAAATGAAATCAATCGAATCTGATGCTCCTCCCGCGTAAAGAAATGATGAACAAGAAGCTTGCCGATGAGAATTAGGTATAGCGCTGGGGTCAGGGAGGATGAGAAAGATGAGTGCGCTACGCCAACGGCCACCTGTGACTGTACACATAGTAATTACTACACCAAGTCCTCTTAAATGAAATACTTCACACCGCGAATCGATTCCACAATTATTTAATTGTTTATTTATCCCCATCTAAATCCTAAACTTCCTCTCAACTGACTGTGCATGTGAAACCTTCCATAAAAATATACATGAAATATGGTAGAAAATGATGGCAAATGCAGAATAAGAAACTTCGAACATGATGATTCAAATCAGAGTCTAATAAAAACAGAAGAAAGCTAGTCACCAAATCAATTCAAAGAGCATCAACATGCTAATATATTTCCTTCTTGTGTAAGCTATGAAAGCATTATATCAAATGGACAAACCTTACTGGAAATACAAGTGAAGTCTAGAGAGGATTTCCATCATCTTGGTCACTGAGTTGTTCCAGTAATGTGCCAAGCTAAGAGTCAACTGTTGGGGTTGGATTCGCATCCGTCGATCTGAGTTGATCATCAGTAGTGTGTATGTCCTGGACAACCTCGCTTTCGTGTGCCTCAGCCATTATTTCATCTCCATCTCCGTCACGAGCTATTATTCCGTTCTCAACTGAACTGGTGTGAGGAGGGATGGGGCTCCCTCGTTCATAACATCCATTTAAATTTTGTTCTGTTAATTGTGCGTGGGAATCAGTAGCGACTGTCAAAGTAGATGTAACCAATAAATTCTGCAGAATGGAGATTTGATCAGAATTGCAATGCAGCCAAATAAGCAGCATGACCATAACATCAAATAAACCTATAAATTGGATGGCATTCCTATAGTATAATGTCCATGATTGTCTATATATTCTAATAAAGAAATCTTGAGGCCGAGGCAATGAAATACCTTTTCTAGAGCTAAAGCAAGCTTTGATAACTGCGGATAGATACTCTTCGGAGACAATAAGATCTGTCTATGTGTATTCAGAGATCAGTGTTTAAATTTTGGCAAGATAGAACACTAAATACCCACCATCATATTAACAGCTTAGAGAAGAAAAAAAATGCAACACAAATCAATAGAGATTTATAATTTGATCATGATCACCTCACAAAGCCTTTGCAAAGTAAATGGTGGGCCTTCGTCAAAGCTATTAAGAGCTGCAAAAGATCATGAGAAGCTAAAAACGAATGGAAGACTAATCTAAAATGAATACCAAAAAAATCTCTTAAAAAAAAATCTAACACGTAACCACAAACAATCAGTTAAAAAAAAGTAACCCAAATAAAGAAGACTGGAATTTTCAACAAAAAAAATCCACAATTGCAATGTTTGTTCTTACAATGCAAATGAAGAAAAAACAAGATAATGAATAAAGAAGAGAGCCAACGGGGGTACCATGATTCCAGTTGACCAATTTCTGAAAGCTTATACTACATGTCAATAAAAAATAGGTAACTGGAAACACAGTCCCCATAAGCTAATCGAATGTAAAGCAGGCAAGGTGTGAGGCAGTGAAGTACCATCATCCAACCTTTTAACCAAATCTGGGAATGTCACTCCTAATGAGGAAGTTTGCTGCTCAATAGTCATTTTAGCCTCAGGATATTGTGACAAGACCTTTGCAATCAGAAAAAGGATAACCAGTAATGAATTAGCTACACCTTATCAAACTTCAATTAAAAACAAAAGTGCAATAATATGTATCAACATATGCTGAAGACCCACCCAATCATACCTGCTTAAGATGGTAGGATAGAATAGTCTTTAGATTTTCCCAGTCATTCCTGTAATAATACCAGGAATACAATAAAATTAGGACGCAATGAAATGGTGCATTCCTGAATAGTCATGACGGTAAGATACACATGTGATGATGTGAATCGGATCAATATATCAAAGAATTGATAATTAGATAACTGGATGAAAAAAACATTAGTGGCTAAATAATTTCGCTGCAAAAAAGGGATTCTCAGCTCTGTCAAAAGAGGGAAATAATTGATTCTTAAGCTAAAATTCGTAAAGATAGTATTAATTAAGGGGTCAGAAAAATGAAAGAAAATTGGCATCTAACCAAACTAGTATTCGTACCAAAATTTCCCAGTGGATGCACTTCTCTGCAGGGCAGCTTTAGTTTCCTCATCTAAAAACAGGGGCTGAGGTTTCGTAGATCTGTGCTCCCACGCAAATGGAATTTTGTTCAAGTGAAGATGACATGAAAAGTAACTAGAGTAGACATAAGGAAGCGGATAAAAGAATAAAATCCTACTAACACCTAACGTTATTCATTCCATGTTATCTTACGCTTGTTGAATAATCAATGCTTTCTCATTTATAATGTGCAGTTAGCGCAAAATATGAAAAAGATTTAGAACCCCCATATTAACCCAAACTATCTACTGGACAAAACACCATCGCCAGCTCTAGAAGTCAACGTATTCTTCCCCAATGGTACTAAAAACTAACGAAGCGAAGTATTCAGGGCCCAAAAGAAAGAAAATGCTACTATCCTTTGAAAAAAACAAGTTCTAAACTATTGCAGCAGACAAGGAATGGAAATACTTAGATATTCACAATTGTACTCATAAATCAAGCACCACAATCCAGAAAACTGTATTACTCGTCAAATTAAATAGGCAGAATATCAAAGGAATGATGAAAAAATCTTACGGATCGTTCGAAAGGACTTCTGCGATAGAATTTTGATCGGAAGCAACTGAAGGGGCGGAAGAGTTGGCTATAATCTCATTCGTTGCCATTGGCATTCAAGAAGGCGCAGTTAATTTTGCAGTTCAAAGGACAAACGCGGAGGCCTGAACGTTGGTTGTGAACTTGTGTTCCCTTATTTTCTGACAAAAGGAGCACGCAGTGTACGTTGGGTCACGGCCCACTAATCTTGTTAGGCCTATTTATCGGCACTCGGGCCACTCGGCAGTGTGTCAAGTTCACCCTTTACGGTTCTATTAATATATTTAAAACATATTTAAAACATAATTTTAATTAATTTATTAGTCGGATTTTGAATTATCTTAAAGTCCGTTTCAATAATCTGTAGCACCACCGACAGATACTTAGGCCATCATTATCGTTTCAATGCCACCATTGACTTGGCGGCCCGTGACATTTGTTTTATACTCCCTTTCTTCTATTTTATTAAAAAAAAAATTTAATTAATTTTAAATTAGTTATAAAATATAAATATTTATAATATATTTATATAATGATTTTATAAATTAATTTTATCGATAATATTAAAATTCTAAAATATCTTATATATAAAAAAATTAAATTTAAAAATTATAAATGTACATACATTGTTGTATGGATGAGAGAAAATTTATTTATAAAATTAAAGAATAATTATGTGTACATAGAAAAAACTGATATTGATAAGAGAATGAAGTTTCCGAACGATCATGGTTGAGAATGACCTTAATACATCCATGATATATACATGTAAGAAAGTGGGCACTACAAAATATTATTTTATAGTTTTCATACAAAATTTTTAATGTAGCAATTAAATTTCAAATATTATAAAATTTTGTATGAAAACTATAATTCACTATAAAATAATATTTTTTAGTGCCCACTTTCTTACATGTATATATCATGGATATATTAAGTATGGTGCAACAGATTATTGAAACGGACTTTTAGATAATTCAAAATCCGACTAATAAATTAATTAAAATTATGTTTTAAATATGTTTTAAATATATTAATAGAACCGTAAAGAGTGAACTTGACACACTGCCGATAAATAGGCCTAACAAGATTAGTGAGCCGTGAACCAACGTACACTGCGTGCTCCTTTTGACAGAAAATAAGGGAACACAAGTTCACAACCATAAAATATATATTTTTAAAATGAGAAATTACCTATTTGATCTCAAAATTTCATGATTTTGATAAATTTAATTTACAAAAGTTAGCATATGTAATCCCGTGCATTGATCATTTTGGTAAAAATAATCGTCAAATTTTCCCAATTTTGATTATCTAATATAAAGCTAGTTATCAAATTTGCAAAATATTAATGTTACTTTAAAAAAATTTGAGTATTTGTAAAAATTTAAAAATATTATCACCAAATAGTAAATGTAGATCATGCGTACCGATGACGTACAAACCCTTCAATTTTGCATATATATATATATATATATAATATATATATAAATTATTCGTGTAAACGATTATACTCTGGAAATGATTGATTTTAGAGAAATGGTGGAATCAACAATCGATACTAATTTTTTATGAATCTCAATTCTCTAATATTTATGATTTTAAGCTTCAAGTTTATGCAATTCTCATATATTATATTTATTTAAAAATTCCAAATGATCAAAAATATACTTTTACAATCTTCTTGAATCACATATGTGTCGAATGGGTGAGTTTTTTAGATAGCATTGTAACTTGTAAAACGTAAAAAATAGCATTAATTTTCGATTGATTTTGTTTTTGTCATGAATTAATTTTGTTTTAGAAACATAGCACTGATTTGCAGTCTGCAACAGTCAGCTTTTTTCGTAGCTCGGTTTCTATAATTATAGAAACCGAGCTACCATTTTTTTTTATATCGATAGAAACCGAGCTACGAAAAAACTGGCCGTAGCAGACTGCAAATCAATGCTATGTTTCTAAAACAAAATTAATTTATGACAAAAACAAAATAAGTCGAAAATTAATACTATTTTTTAACAAAAGATGTTATTTAAAACAAAAAACTCTCGAATGGCCCACCACTTGTGTTGAAGAAAAGCGTCTCGTTATAGTAAATACGTGTCATCGTCACTCCCACATGGCCCCCTGTCCAGTCTCATACCAACCATTCAAACCCACACATTCTGTCTCAGGCGCCGGCTCAGCCGCTAAATCGTCACGCTGCCTTGTCTGCCTGCTTATACACAAATTCATAACCCGTAGCGTAGCTTGTATTGTAGCACACTCAGTGATCATTTATTGAAGTGGGCTGGAGAAGAGGGGCGACGGTGGATTAGTAATAGTTGTTGTCGTATCTACCCACGTGCCTACCAGAACCAATGCAATCCCTGAACAGAGACGTGAACCTTTAACGGCCATGGGTTTCACTTCTTCCGCTGTATTTCCATTGTATATAAACGTGGGAAGTCCTTGTGAAATCCCTACAATTCATATCATTCGTATTACACCTTCGCCCTTCTCCAGGGGCCAGAAAGAGCGAAGATGGCCACTGTTTGCGTTATGGACGCGTCGGGGACGCTTGGGAGAGCTCTCGTCCACCGCCTTTTGCTAGGAGGCTACCTTGTCCACGCCGCCACCAATAACCCCGGTAAGCCGCAACTGCATGTGGCTGTGCGTTGAATTTCGCCGAGGAGTTTGATTCCCCTAATTTGTGACTATTTTAGGGATTGAATTTGACATTGGAGGGATTTCAATTGATTTCTCTTGTTACAGATGAGTTGCAGATGCAATCCAGAGAAAACAGTCGGCTGAGTGTTTTCCACTCCGATCCATTGGATTATCACAGCATAACCGACGCGCTCCGCGGCTGCTCCGCTCTATTCTACTCCTTCGAGCCTCCCGTCGATTATCCATCTTACGATGTAAGATTTGCGGTTGTACCTTCATTTCATTCAATTTGTTATCATAATTTCAGCCGTAACAGCTCGCAGTTACAGTTCTCCTAGAAATTGTTGCTTCTCTTTCTATCTACCTCTACCTGTTCAATTTTTGAATATCCTTGTTTGTATGAAGGAAATGATGAGTGAATTAGAGATCAGAGCAGCACACAATATACTGGAAGCTTGTGCACAAACAGACACCATTGTTAAGGTAATCTTTACCTCATCTGCCACCGCCGTGATTTGGGAAAACAACCCACACCACGATGTTCTTGATGAAAGAAGCTGGAGCGATGTTAACTTCTGCAGAAAGTACAAAGTAAGATGAAATTACACAACTTAAAAACTCTGCATTTTTACAATCATTGAATGTGCAGCTATGGCACGGTGTATCAAAGACGATGGCAGAGAAGACAGCTTGGGCATTATCAATGGACAGAGGAGTGAACATGGTTTCCATAAACACAGGCCTATTAATGAAACCAGATTTAAGCATCAAAGATCCATATTTATTGGGTGCAAAAGAAATGTTCAAAGATGGTGTCTTTGTCACAGTTGATCTCCAGTTCCTGCTCGACGCTCATATCTGTATCTTCGAAGATCCTTCTTCCTTCGGCCGGTATCTCTGCTTCAACCATATCATTAACACCAGTAAAGGCATCACGAAACTCGCGACGATGCTCTTGCCATCGTCTTCCTCCATGTATGTTACTTTTACAGAAACAAGGCACTTTTCTTCAGTTTTGTAATGTGTGGACTGTGGACTGGTTTAGGATCGATGATGACGAAGGAGGAGTGAACCCGGAGAGGATAAGCAACGCGAAGCTGAACAAACTCATGCTGAACTTTGATAAGAATTTGCCACAGCCATCACTGGCTTGACAGTTGATTTAATACTGTAATTGTGAATATAATAAATACTATATATATACATGAATCATTATTCCTTAGCCATTCATCAAATATGATTTGGTCAATACATATTTCCACATTGGGCCTAAACCCAAATTGAAAAGGCCCATTGGAAGGCGAGGTTAGGCGAGACGTAACTCATCGTGGCGAAACGAGGAGCTTGGCGTTAGTTTTATCGTGTCTTCGTCTAAACTTGTCTCTGTTCGCGGTTACAAATCCTCTAGCGCCCATCTTCTTCCATGAGATGAGTTTCTCTCTACATCTCACAATTAGCATATTATGGACGGTAGCAACAAACCTACTTGCAAGGTACCCCTTACTTCTTTTTCATTCCCCCTTCTGCACTGGGTTACAGTTACTCTTTTTTTTTCGTTTAATTTATCGCTATTTGCTTACTGGGTTAAAGTTAAATATAAGATTAGCGGTGTGTTTGAAACATGTTATGTAATTTGGTTGATTATACTGCAGGATTACTACAAGGTCTTAAATGTTGATTATGATGCGACCGATGATAATATACGATTCAGTTATCGGAAGCTTGCACTGGTTTTTTTCTTTGTTTCTTCTTTTTTGGTTATGTGTAGCAGTTAGATTGATTTAAGCAAACCAGGGTCTTTCATATTGATTTGCAGAAGTGGCATCCTGACAAACATAAAGGTGATGCTGAAGTAACCCAAAAATTTCAGGAAATTAATGAAGCCTATACAGGTGATTGCTATGTCAAACTTTCTGATTTTATTGCATTTCTGGTTTCACCCCAATTATTTGCATTGTGAGGGATCAATTTGGAGTTATGGATAGTTGTGCTTTCTGAATATGCCCAATAATGTTCTGTAATTTCTGCATTCATAAATGATTTAGAACTGAGTGTATTCAGTTTGTTGATCCAGTTCAAGATAATAGACCCGGTTTTGAAGATTCTAGTTGAGAGATTTTAAAACTGGTTTGACTGGCTGGATATGATGTACATACTTCCCCTTTTGTTTTTATTGCTTCAGATAATGTATCATTCTGTATAATTTATGTAATGTGAAATATACAGCCTTCTTTGGTTAGCCAACCATTTTTTCAAATCGTTTTCATTTTTCCTTTTAGTGTTGAGCGATCCTGATAAAAGACTGGAGTATGATTTGAGTGGGCATTATGAGATCGACAATTATACTTTGTGGGTAAGTACTTACATGATATATTATCTTATCTAGTTTGTGATTTTCATTAAAATGCTTCCTTTTTGTGTTCTGAGTCATCGTTACTTCATTGCATCGTTCATCAATCACTTTTTCAACAATGCAGGAATACTTATCGAGATTCAAAGGAATGATACTTACGTGCAATGGACTTGGTATCAAGTACACATCAATTTGGTATGTGCTTTCATGTGCCTGTAGTTTTAAGACGAGGAAAATCAGAGTGTTTGAATTTATGTGCAGTTCTCAGCCGCTGATGGAATCTGATGATGATTTGAAGGACAAATAAAGCTTTTTGGCTGTCCTGATGTGAACTTACTGAGGGCTTAATTCATTGTAAATTTTCTCATGTCCAGTCCAGCTATGGATTCTGCAAGAAACACCACTAACTTCACAACTACATTTTGCTCTTATTTTTAGAAATGGGCCATTGAAGTACTTTACAAAATCATTGTACAAATAAACTTTTAAATTTTCATTATTTCAACATGAACAATTTTCCATCATGTACTGCGGACGTGCAGATATTGTGGTGCTTTCATATTGGAGCGTATAGGGCTCAGTTAGTGTAGAAGCATGGTGGTTTTCTTCCTCGTCGGAGTATGACTGGAACCCGGAAAACCATCAGAAGAAGCGGCTTTACTGGCACTGGACATTAGAAGAACCTAGAAGCACAATTGACATTAAGCGAATGGAACATCCCTAAATCGGTATAGTACAGAAAGAATATGATGGATCATGGATTTGGGCTTTACTGGGCTTATGGTATTTATTTAAGTTGTTGTTTTACTCATTTAGGATTTAGGGTATAAAACCCTTTGTAATTTGTACGTTTGATTATCTATCGAAATTATCCCAATTCTGTTTCTCCCATTCGACTCTTCCGCTGTTCTCCTCCCCTCTACCTGCGTATGCTCCTCCACCCCTTTCTTCCGTCTAATTCTTCCTCATTTTCTACCTCATTCCTTCGTCTATTCGTCCGTTACGATCCAAGATCGTGACAAGTGGTATCGGAGCTTTCGAACCTCGGCTAAAATGGATTCTAGAACGAAGCAGAAATCTAAAGCCACAGTTTATTCTCCTTTATCAATGGATTCATGGGACAAAATGTTCCCTGAACACCAGCGGAACGCAGCTTACAATGGATATGTGGAGCATGATTATCCTATCCAGATCCAACATCTTTACTCCCGTGAACTTGACTTCCGAAACTCCCTCAAACAACAGCTACGGGATTTTGAACGGAGAATGGAAATACTCATTAAAGAGAACAAAGAGTCGATCCAAACCCAACTTCTCAAAATCTCCCAACAACTTGAGAGTTTTGCAAAAGGAGATGAAATGCTGCAGAAAGAATGTATCAATCTATCAGTAAGTGCTTATAGGGATAATTTACAGCATTCTTTAGTAGATTATGTCAATGTACCAAGGAATTTTGAGAAGGGTGTAGAAATTACGTTTTACAGAGAACATAATTAATATTTGAGCAAAGGAAGTGCTATTTATGGGGGAGCCAAGAATGGAAGGTGTGGGTTGAATGCAACTGGAAAAGTATTGAAAAATAATCACAGGTATCTAAAACACACATTGGATCAATTCAATTTGGGAATTGAAGTTGATTTTATTCAAATTATTGAAAAGAACAAGGTTGAAATTCAACATAAGGGTAATGATCTTCCCAATATACATCAAGATTACATGGAAAACTTTCAACATGAATTCAAAGAGAAATCCCACAATTTCAGTGAGAGTGCGGTTGAGAACAGTGGCTTTGGAGAGCATAATACATTTCTGAGCAGATTCGATGATATTAATTCTCGCAAGAATGTGACTAGCAACACAATGGAAATGCGATAGGGAAGTATGCCTCTCAACTTATCAATGAATGGACTTCAATTTGTGAATTCAAGAGAGAAGTATTTAGATTTTTTGCTGGATGTAAAGCTGCAACCACATGATATTCCAAAAACACATAAGTATGAATCTAAAATTCCTTCAATTGTTGGAGTGGAACCAATGGAAATGAGTAGACTCTTGGTTGATTTGGGCATTTCCGTTGATATTTTGATCCACTTGGCATGGTTGCTTGGGAAAGTCAAGAAACGAAAGAGAAATAATTTTTTCAACATATATGGCACCAAGAACTGAATCCTTGGGGTCAAGGATCGTCTCACGATGGGGGAATTATAGTGGATAATACATGTATTCATCAAGTGGAGTATGAAGAAAGGAAGCTATTCTATTCTATATGATTATGAATAGATCATGTCTTGAGGGAATGATACAAATGAATTCATGTTTTGCATCTTTTAGCAGATTGAAGCTATTTACTCCATGCTCCACTATCAACATGCGAGCCAATAGACATCATAACAATTGGTGTGAATGACATATTTTGAAGATGATCGTTGGGGTCAACGATCGTTTCGAACAGTAGGTAATGTGACATCCCTAAATCGGTATAGTACGGAAAGAATATGATGGATCATGGATTTGGGCTTTACTGGGCTTATGGTATTTATTTAAGTTGTTGTTTTACTCATTTAGGATTTAGGGTATAAAATCCTTTGTAATTTGTATGTTTGATTATCTATCGAAATTATCCCAATTCTGTTTCTCCCATTCGACTCTTCCGCCGTTCTCCTCCCCTCTACCTACGTTATTGGGCTTTAATTAGGTTCTATTATTGTATGGACTTAATCCAATTAATATGGATATATAATCCTATTTGTATTAGGATCTTATTATCGAATCATAATATTATTCTCATTTTATCTCTCTACAATTCTCTCCACCATTTCTCTCCCGTGCGTCTTCCTCTTCACTTGTGCTGCCTGCGGCTTCTCCCCCCCCCCACAGCCTTCTTCAATCTATCTCTCCCACCTTTCCTACCTCCCAAATCCTTCATCTCTTCCCTGTTACGATCCAAGATCGTGACAATTGGTATCGGAGTGGTCGTATCCTATGGTCGAAAAACGAAAATCGGGTTTTTCTAAAACTAGAAAACCTAAATCGGGTTTTTCTAAGACTAGAAAACCTAAATCGAGTTATTCTCAACCGAAGATTCGATGCTTCTTTCCGCTGCGAAGCTCCCGATTTCAAATCGAAATTTACTGATGGTTCAAGTTTGACATTCGACTGCGGTTGATAAAACTTCATTTCCATTTTCATGCCCCAAAAATCCCAAATCTATCATTTTCGGGACTCTTTTGATGTTTTGACCGATAATTTTAGGATTTATTTAGTGTTCTTTGTGTTTTCAAAACGTTTGCTGTTTTAATGTGTAAGGAAAAATGTTTTAACTTTGTCTTAAGGCTCCCTTGGCTGCTGGAATGAAAAAAGAAGAAACAATGGTTACTGATACAGAGAGAGAAAGATGAGTAATTGAATAAAGAAATGAAGAAATGTGCTTTGATTTTACTCTGCAGGTCTAGGAGAAAAGAAAAGATGCTTTGCAGAAAAGAAGAAGCTGCCGGTTATATGTCTGGTGTCTTGTGTTATTTTTGTTTTGTAGGAATTGTTTTATGTACGATAATAGTTGGGATCAACGATCGTTTTTAGGAGCCGATAATGTCATGATCTGATATCGTCTATATAGTGTTATTGGGCTTTAATTAGATTCTATTATTGTATGAGCTTAACCCAATTAATACGGATATATAATCCTATTTGTATTAGAATCTTATTATCGAATCATAATATTATTCTCATTTTATCTCTACAATTCTCTTACGATTTCTCTCCCGTGCGTCTTCCTCTTCACTTGTGCTGCCTGCGGCTTCTCCCCCCTCCCACAGCCTTCTTCAATCTATCTCTCCCACCTTTTCTACCTCCCAAATCCTTCATCTCTTCCCTGTTACGATCCAAGATCGTCACAGCGAACAACTGGAACATGATAATGGTTAAAATGGAGAATGGAATAAAGGGTCGTGGTATTGATGAGGCAGAAAAATGGGTTTCATTGAGAGCGGAGAAGGGGGAATAAAGTTCAGAGATGGAGAGAAGTAGATGAAAGATTCTGGTTGGGATATCAGGATTTCGCCTTTTGAATCGTGTTGGGGTGCGGAGCACGGAGACGATTGAATGAACGGCGCAAAATCAATGTATCTCCCGACGTTTATGGCGGCTGCTGCCAGTGCCGCAACAGAAAATACCATTGAATGAACGGAAGCAGTTGGATGGCTCATATCGCACTCTTCTTCTTCAGTCGCCGGCTCTGAACAAGGGAGACGTGTCTGAACCAGTGTTTTCAAATCAGTGTTTTCAAACCCAGTTCAGTTGGTCTGGGTTGGGTTGGCCCATCATCCGATTTATTGGGTGGATTGGAATTTTTTTTAAAAAATAATATTTTTTTATAATTTTATTTTAAAAAATTTAAAATATATTTTTTAATAAAAATAAAAAAATTACTAACATTTTCAACATTAGAACGATTCGAAAACGGTTTTGAAGAAAGGTTTGAACATCCTCGTATTAGTATTTTTATGCGCCATATATATAAATAAAAATATAATTTATTAATCAAACTACAAACTTCAGATTTTGAGCAGTGATCGGATCACAGTAAGGAGAAGTAAGTACACTTCGATTGCAACTGGGCGATAAAAATCTCAACCGGGGTTTTAGTTCAACAAGCTATGCAGCTAGGTATCTTTCTTTTATAGAAATCTGTCCGCGTGAAATATTGCGTTTTTGCGTTGGTATTTTGATCTCCGCACGCCAGGTGCTTGTGAAAATGCCTCAATATGATGCTGACCACGATTTTTTTGCTGTAATTGAAATTTTGTTTTTCTGTAGATTTGATGTTACAGTAAGTTATACGAAGATATGTTCTTTTTTTATCAGGTGTAAATTTCCAGTTTCTGCATACATTCTGTCATTTGCCAGAAAAATGTCCAGGTACAGTCACATTAACTATTTTCTTGAATTTTTGAGAAAGTAGATGAGGTTATAGAAATAGGTCTCTTGATTTTATTGTGTCTGGAGAGAAAGTGGATGATAAATTCTTGATTTTTTTTTTGTGGAGATGTAAAAGATGACTCTGAAATTAAGGCAGCAGAAGTACTCTTTGGAAATGAATTTTACTTGATTGTGGAACCATGATCTGCAGATCTTCAGTTAAATTTACCTAAAACAAAAGTTTACAGAAGGATGAATATTACATGCATGCCAAATCAGTCATCAAAAGTATGTCCTTCTGACAAAGAGCATGAAACGAGAAGACCTTTAGTTAAAATGTGTGGAATCACTTCGGCTAGAGATGCTGCCTTGGCAGCAGAAGCCGGTGCTGATTTGATTGGTATGATTCTTTGGCCGAATTCAAAAAGGTCAATTTCTGTTTCTGTTGCAAAAGAGATTTCAAAGGTTGCACGGGAAAATGGTGCACAGCCAGTTGGTGTGTTTGTTGATGATTGTGCAGATACTATTCTAAGAATTTCTGATGAAGCCCAACTTGGATATGTACAGGTGATATTAATATTAGCCTTAATTTTTCAACAAAAATGATTTGCCTATATTTCTTGGGCCCATGCAGCTTCATGGAAATGGTTCCCGCGATGCTTTTGAAATCATTAAGAAAAATAACAGAGTAATATACGTTCTCCATGCAAATGAAGATGGAAGCATTTTGAATTCAATTTCTACTGAAGATTGTTGTCTAGTTGATTGGGTTCTTGTTGACAGTGTCCAAGGTGGCAGGTATAAAACTCCTATAATGCTTTATATAACTCCTGTTTCTACTTTATTTCCGAGTTTTTTGTCATCCCGAGTGCTAATCGATAGTAAAAATGAAAAAAGTATGAAGAGATGAATTTGCTCATAAGGAAATTTTATCACTACCCTTTTCTTTGTGTTGCTTGCAGTGGTAAAGGGTTCAATTGGTCCAAATTTAAGCTTCCTAATGTTAGTAGCAAACAAGGATGGTTATTAGCTGGAGGGATTAAGCCTGAGAATGTATATGAAGCTCTGTCAACTCTTCAACCTGACGGGATCGATGTTAGCAGTGGCATTTGTGCTTCAGATGGCATTAACAAGGATAAGTCACGAATACTTTCTTTCATGAAGGCTGTCAATTCTTTACATTATTGAGTTTAGAGCTGATGATGAGTGAATTCCAAAGCATTGCTTGTGTGATAACATGATCAAATACTATTATTTCGCTTTCATTTGCATCATTTATCAAGATACATAAAATAATATTGCTGTAATTCTGTTATATCTAGTCTTCACTCAATTTGAGAGAAAAGAATGAGCTTTTGTTCAGGTAATGCCTCTGAGAAGTCAATTGATATGAGGATCATTTTGATAGTAGACTATATCACCATGGTCACTGACATAACGATCATTTCTCATGCTTTTCAGGAGAATCCCAAGCAAGTGAAATGGTAAAGGTCCTGATTTCTGAGGCTCTCTATAATATTTTCCTATTACAGGCTTTGCCGCTTCTGTCTGCATAACAAAACACAACACAAATCTTCACTGTTCACTATGATGTAAGCATAAAATCCGATTTTGTAGTCTTACAGCTTCTATTAAATGATAATGTGGGATTTGAGGGAACAAGTGATGAATCACATGAGTCCCTATATCATGATGAATGTTGTTTACCAATCCATAATCACGATCAAGTGTTGTAAGTCCCCCTCTCATGTAATTCCATTCCTGTTCATAAACAATTGCTCAAGTATATCGGTTATTTTTCGGATTGTACGCAGGTGTTTATTCATCTGATTCTACCTTTCCACGGTACCAAGGAAGTTTATCCTCATGTCCATGGTGATGCAAATAGGTAACTGCATCAAGCCATATAACAAAGCCCTGCAGACAAATCCAATGTAAGAATGTTATCATCAAATTTATGAGTAGTTGCAGAAACTAACCAAATATGGTACACCATAGAGTTTGAGCAATTGCAGTGGACAAATGAAGAATGACAATCCTACAAGCAACATAGCCATGGCTGACCAACAAACAGTTGATGTAATAACATCTTTCCTTTCACTGGAAACGAACAAGTCGCTGTCGGGATCGAAATGAGAACCTTTCTTTCCCGGACTTCTGCTCCACTGGCAGCATGTATACAGAAGGGAAAATGAGCCTTATCTGGATATATATATAGAACTGGTATGTGATGAGTTTTACCAGATATATGGGGTATGCTAACATGGGAAAAGGCAGTGTAAATCTCAAGATTTTAGTAACAAAATCCAAGTTCTTGTACATCTTTTCAGTCAGCTGGCATTCAAGAACAGGCAAGTTATAATATACAATTGGGAAACTCCACAAGATTATGCTTGAGCTACTCACAGGGTGCCAGGATTCATCGTTTTCGACATGGCCGTGATTCTGATGATGAGTCCTGTGACTGATTCTCCTGGATTATATAAAGCATATGTGTTTAAGTACGAGTTTGAGACAAATCACAGGATGTGAAGTTATGTACCATCCATGATATGGCACCAATATAGAAGAATGAAGCAGATGACCCACAACACTATTCAGCTTAGGATCATTTGAAAAGCTTCCATGTCCACTGCAGAAACCAGAACAAATTAGAACAGTGTTAGAAATGAAGGCAAATTAGAAGAAAAAGTACCAATCATGGCCAAGAACGAATATAGCCCAGAACATTGTTCCTTGAGCAAACCAATACAAAGGCCAAACAAGCCAGTTGTTGAGAAATGTAGCTGCAGCAGCCAACCCAAAGACCACGGCTATATCTCTAGCTACATAGCTCATAGACCTCCATGGGTCTTTGACCCAACAATGTTTAGGAATGGCTGCTCTCACATCACTCAATTTGAACGGCGGTGGTGCTCCTGGTTCGAAATCCGACCCTCCATTTCCAATACCCACATTTTGTCCTCCTTCTTCTTGAATGATTTCTTCTATTCTATATGGAACACTCACATTCAAATCCCATTTCCTATTTTTGCAGGGGAAATTCCTTCTTGGAAGTTCAAGCTTTGGATTGACGAACAACTGGCGGGATCCTGGTTTAGGATAGATTCTGTGAATTGGCCTCAAACCGCAGCCTGAAATAACCCATGACGCCATTGCAGAACAATTTGCTCTGCCCACAAAGCAACGATAAAAGAGAATTTTGTGTGGACTGAAAGTAGGGGATGGAATCAGGTATGGGTAAGAAGATAACAACGCAATAAGGGATTCATATATATACTAATTAGCCTCTGATTTTCTTCTTCTTTTCAGGGCGGGGGCAGAAGCATAATGAACGGCAGAATTGATTCATCTACGTGTTCACTTTGACCTAACTGGAGATTTCATAAACCATTTATAACCACTACTTTGTCAATTTTTTTAATTATTATTGCAGAGTGAATTAAATAAAATATATGTATTTTTAAATTAAAAGGAATTCAACTTCAATTATTTTGTAGAATTTTTAAAAGTAATTTTATTAATTAATATGTAATGTAAAACACAAAGATGGCATGTGTCATAAGAAAGCTTGTTCTTGTTTTTTTAAATACACATGTGAGTGTTGAATGAGGCTACGTGGCCACTCTAAAAACATTTAAACTTTTAAAAAGATGTTATGTCGGTTGAAATACTGATTTTTAATATTTCACCGTATGAAAAATATTGATATATATAAAGTTTCAATTTGTCGAGAATTATGCATCACAAATGAATTTTACTATAAGAGATATTATTAGGGTTATATTTATACATGTTGAAATGTACTTAGTATGATTCATAAATGTTGCATTTTGTATGTGTTTTACTTTTGTAATTATTTATTGTTGTTGCCGGGATTTAGTAAGCTTTTTGTCAATGTTTTAAAAACCGGTATTGGCCGATATACCAGACAAGTTAATTGGATAAGTATACCGGATATATAGCGGGTATACCAAATATGTATATGATTCGTATCGTAATATTAAAATAAATTAAATTATAAAGTATTCATTTTTTTTTTTAAAAAAACCCAACCCACACAAATACTCGTACAAGCCGGTATGTCTGAAATTTCCAGTATACTAGACCGGTATACCGAAAATTTAAAACATTGCTTTTTGTATAAGAATTTTTTAATCTAAATATAATCAAACAAACCCAAACTATATACCATTGGGCTCTAGTACATTATGAAATTCATAATATAATACATTAAAAATAGTGAGGTAAATCATAAGATTTAAATTTGTTTTCTTCTTCATGTTTTTACTCATTACGAATCATTAATGTACGCTAATCAAATTCGTAAGCAATTAACGAAAATCTCACCCCTAATTGGCACAATTATTATGCATAAACAGAAGTTTTGTTCAATCGGCAAAAGCACATGCATTTTTTAGTTTGAGAAGTCCCTCAAGATCATTATTTTGACACAAATTCCAACAGGGTGTTGTTAAATGAGGATGATTGGACAAAATACTAATATAAAATTCGAATATTTGGATTCTCTACGGGATAAGATTTTGGGAAGTTGGGAGAACGCAAACTATCCAAAATCCTCCATCTCTACTCTCTTAACCTCAAAATCAAACCTTTGATTTCTCTGCATTACCTCATATTCACACCTATGTATACTTAGGGTAAAAGAAGAACCGTGGTGTCTTGCTGAAATGAGTATATCAGCAGCTTTTGGTAGGGGGGTCTTCGTTATTGGCTTCTCAAGTTGTAATTCTTGCAGTTGCAGCAATATTTGCTACACTTACCCGGTAATAGCCAGTTTGAAATTCCGCTCTACCCAATTGTTGAGGTATTTATGTAGCTATTCATACCCTTTTCGTGGAATAGATGTGAAGTTTGTTCACTGAATTGTGTTTCTTTAGGGTCACTCCTACAAGGGATTTTAAGGTTACTTGCAAACTGAACGAAACGAATAATGAGTCTGAGAGTGGCAATGAGGAGGTACTCTATTTTATGTAATGCCCAATCATTTGGTTCTTATTAATTGTTTGGTAATTTGTATTTTAAAGGAAATAAATTTGGAACAAAAAGAGCAGGGTTTTGCTTCTAATGATTCATTGTTACAAGATCGATTCGAGGATCCTCAAACTGCAGTTAGTCTCCCATTTCATTTGTTTCTAAGATTTCTTGTAATGAATACTCATATTAAACCACAGTTACGTACAATTCATTTTTTTCTAGGGTGAAAGTCAGCTTGCTTCGTCAGTGTCACACGAGGGTGATGCTGACCAGGCAAAAATGGAGGTACTTTAGTTTTTTTCATTCAATTCAGAATGTCGATGATGTTCAAGTCGATTTCTAATGTTGTTCATATCTTTCTCTCTTGTCTTATAATTATTTTTTGTCTTAAATGAACAGAAGCAAGAGTTTGATGAACTAATAAAGATCCCAAAAGAAACAATTGACATTATGAAGGATCAAGTTTTCGGTTTCGACACGTTCTTTGTTACCAGTCAAGAACCATATGAGGTGAGCTAGCTGGATAATAAATAAGCTATAGTAATCCTTTTTATCGAAAGAAGCAGAGCATAACTGGAACCTCTAATGCCGTTGTTTATGCATTTGGGAACTTCGTACAGGGTGGTGTATTATTCAAGGGAAACCTACGAGGCCAAGCTAGTAAAAGTTACGATAAAATAGTCCGGAGAATGGAGGTTTGTACCACTGCATTTTTATACCTTTTTCGCAGTATTTGTAATACTTTTTCGGGTATTTACATGCAGGACAGGTTTGGAGATTTATTTAAATTCTTTCTTCTGATTAATCCAGAGGATGAAAAACCAGTAGCAGTTGTAGTTCCAACAAAGACCATTCAACCAGATACTACAGGTAGTTTTCTCTCTATTTTTGCACATTTTTTATCTATTTATTGCTAATCTTTGCATTGCTCGGTAAATTTAGCCGTTCCACAGTGGTTTGCAGCCGGTTCATTTGGACTGGTTACTATATTTACATTACTTCTTCGTAACGTTCCTGCGCTACAAGCAGATATTTTGTGAGTATTCGTTTTTCCAAAAAGCTGTATTTTTATCCATTTCATGTGAATGATTACACTTATTTTTCTTCTTCAGATCAGTTTTTGATAATGTAGAGCTGTTAACAATTGGCCTTCCTGGAGCTCTTGTGACTGCATTCATTTTGATTTCGCACGAAATTAGCCATATTCTAGTTGCAAAAGAAGCTGGTATTAAGCTTGGAGTACCCTATTTTGTTCCTAGTTGGCAGGTAAGCATACAAGTTTCAAATCACGAATTTTTCGATACGATTAAGGGAGTTCATGTTGCTTCATGACTGATTGTTGAGTTAGAAAATGTAATGAGATTTTTTACATGACAGATAGGTTCATTTGGAACAATAACAAGGATTCTCAATATCGTACCAACCCGTAAGGACATGCTGAAATTCGCAGCAGCTGGTCCTTTAGCAGGTTTTGGTGTAGGCTTTATCCTTTTAGTTCTTGGATTTGTGTTGCCTCCATATGATGAACTAGGTCTTATACTGGATCCTTCGTTATTTCACGAATCACTTCTAGTCGGAGGAATAGGTAACGTTTTACCTTAATCTCTATATTTTCTGTGTAAAGTAAACTCATGTGTTTTTATGTAATGCACAGCAAAACTAATCCTTGGAGATGCACTAAAAGAAGGCACAACTCTGTCTATAAATCCATTGGTTTTATGGGCATGGGCTGGACTTTTGATCAATGCGATTAACAGCATTCCTGCAGGGGAACTCGATGGTGGACGAATAGCATTCGCTATATGGGGACGAAAAGTATGTTTAAATCGTTATGTTATCGAACCTTGAAAGTTATGATAATGACTATATTTGTTTTTACAGGTAGCTTCTAGGCTGACAGCAGCCTCGGTTGGACTTCTAGGACTATCGGCATTGTTCAACGATGTTGCGTTTTATTGGGCGATCCTGATATGGTTCTTGCAGAGAGGTCCGATTGCACCACTATCAGAAGAAATTACGGAGCCGGAAGATAGTTATAAGGTGGTTGGGATATTGGTTTTGGTTTTGGGGTTGCTGGTTTGCTTGCCATTCCCATCTCCCTTTAACTTCACTATTGATGATGCCATCTCCAACTTTTAGCCTCTATATTATATTGTCACAATTTTTGCCTTCATATTTTACTTTATATTCAATGAAGTCATAGTGTCAAAGTATCATGGTCAATTCGTAACATGGGCTAAACGATTAGTAATTAAGCCACTATTGTACAAAATCTTTCTCCTAGCAAAGCTGAAGTTAGACGTACTCAAATTGGATGGAATCAAAGTGGTGATCTATTGTAAATTATAGTCATGTTTGTATACCGATCGATATACGGGTGGTACCGATATTTGAATTGTTATCGTCCAATATCAAATATCGGATGATATACCGACCAGTCATATATGTCCGAAGCAAAGCAGAAGTGAATTCCGGAAGGATATAAAAATTGGTTCATGTATAAAGAAAGTAAAATAATAGTACTAGTTGGCCCATCAAATTAAATTTATAATGGAAGCGGAATTCCTTTCATACCCCTTTTATCATTCTTGCAGCCGCAAAATGAAAACGACGAAAACCTACTGCCGTAGATGATATTCAGGCGACGGCAATCTGGTTCATTGTTGGCCGATATCCGTTACATAGATCGAAATTCAGCATCTTTTCAACTTTTTAGTGATAAGTTGATGGTTACGCATGCCGAGACACCTTCGGGTGAAAACGGCAACGACGTCGACTCACTTTGCTCAACTGAAATCACCTCATTTTCAATCGATCAAGAAAACGGCTTATTGAACCGTCCAAATGGTTATTTAGCGGGCGAGGCAAGGATTGAGAAGGCTTGGGCACATTGGAACCAGTTAGGGCGCCCTAAATTGATTGTCGCTCCGATGGTTGATAACTCAGAGCTGCCTTTCCGGTTGCTCTGCCGTAAATATGGAGCCCAAGCTGCTTACACACCAATGTTGCACTCCAGAAATTTCTCCGAGAATGCAAAGTATCGCTCCCAAGAATTCACCACTTGTCAGGTCAATATACATACAGACTCTTGTATTGGATATTTGATCTGTGCATTTAGAGAATTTAGCTTAATTTTGAACAGGAAGACAGACCTTTGTTCGTGCAATTCTGTGCAAATGATCCAGATGTGCTGCTTGAGGCTGCAAGGAGAGTTGAGCCTTACTGTGATTACGTTGATATCAATTTAGGGTAATTCTTGAAGTTCTTCCTTTACTGGGTCGATTCATTATCTTCTTCGCTATATGGTCTGCAGATGCCCGCAGCGCATTGCTAAACGAGGAAATTATGGAGCTTTTCTCATGGATAATCTTCCGCTGGTCAAGTCTATGGTAGAGAGATTATCTGAAAACCTAACAGTTCCCATTTCATGCAAAATTCGGGTGTTTCCAGACCTTGCTGACACAATAAAATATGCCAAAATGCTGGAAGAAGCTGGATGTTCAATCCTTGCTGTACATGGAAGAACAAGAGATGAAAAAGATGGTAAAAAAATCAGGGCTAACTGGAAAACTATAAAGGCAGTAAAAGATGCAGTGAGAATTCCAGTTCTCTCCAATGGTAACATAAGACACATAGAAGATGCTCAACAATGTTTAGAAGAAACCTGTACAGAAGGGGTGCTTTCAGCTGAGTCTCTTCTAGAGAACCCTGCTCTCTTTGCTGGATATCGAACTTCAGACTGGCAGGAGCAACATTTTGAAGATGGGAACCTTGATCAGGCTGATTTGTTGATGGAGTATTTGAAGCTCTGTGAGAGATATCCTGTCCCATGGCGAATGATCCGATCCCATGTTCACAAATTGCTTGGAGACTTCTTCAGAATACGACCAGATGTTAGAGATGATCTAAATGCACAATCAAAGCTCACATTTGAGTTCTTATATGGACTTGTTGATAGGCTAAGGGAACTTGGTGTAAGAATTCCACTTTATGCCAATACCAGAGCATAATCAAACTATGAGGTAACTGTATGTTATAACTTCATCTTCATTGCTCAATATTTTCTCGGTTCCTCCTATATTTCCTATAATCCATATGATTTAGTTTCCTATAATTAAGCAGTTTTAGGCACATTTATCAGAGAATATAGACCGTACCTTATTTCACGGTCTGACCTTAGATTTCTTTCAATGGGGGTTCTGTCTTGTTCAACTTGTACCGGCTATCAACTGAGAAGATAGAAAAATATGAAATTTCAGACAAGCGAAATTCTGGTGGGAAAGCCTCAGCCCCGACGAAAGACATCGAAACTTGCTCCCCTTATAAGTCTCACAATTCTAATGACCATCATCCCATTGTATTATCTAACTCTCAATGATACTTCAAAGAAATTCTATGAAACTTCTATGAGGGAAGAAACAACAACTTCCATCATTGAAACTGAAAATACTATGGCTTACCAGCAAAGTATCGACGATGGCGTGCCGGTGAACAGCCCTGTACACCAGAAAGATGGAGTCATGGAGGTGCACCGTGCAAGAAGAAGGCAGGGAAAGGGCAGGAGAGGACATATTCAACCTGAAAGTTATTCACAAAAGCAAGATCAGATTCATAGAAGCAAAGATTCACAGAGTTATGAAGGATTTTCACAAAGAAGAAGAAAACAGGGTAAATTAAGTAAAGAGGAGATGATAAGATCAAAGTTGATGGAGGATAAGGAATGCGACTTGTTTTCTGGTGAATGGATACCGAAACCTGACGGAGCTTACTACACCAATGAAACTTGCAATGCTATTCAAGAACATCAGAATTGTCTCAAGTTTGGTAGGCCGGATAGAGGTTTCCTTAAATGGCGGTGGAAGCCGGATAACTGTGAATTGCCAGTGTTTGATGCAGATTTGTTTCTTCATCTTCTCATGGGTAAATCAATTGCTTTTGTTGGTGATTCTGTCGCAAGAAATCATATGCAGTCATTGATCTGCCTCTTGTCCAGAGTAGGTTTTACTATTTTCTATTTTTTTCTTGCTTTATTCCTCCTATAATGGCGTTTTCCATCAATTTCTCAGGTTGCAGATCCCGTAGACCTTTCACATCCATTAGATCAGAACAAACGGTATGAATTCAGAAACCACGATTTCAACATTTCAATGTTCTGGGCTCCATACTTAGTGAGGACGGAGAAAACAGACCCCGACGATGAAAAGCGTCCGTTCAAACTCTACCTCGATGAATTCGATGATCACTGGAGAATCAAAATCGCTACATTCGACTTCCTAATCATTTCCGCCGGACATTGGTTCTTCAGGCCGACATACTTCTACACCAACAAACGAATCGTAGGGTGTCTCTACTGCCAGGAATCAAACATCACCCACCATACTTCCTTCTTCAGCTACCGCCGCGCATTCCGGACTTCTTTTCGAGCAATTGCAGAGTCAGATTTCAACGGCGTAACCTTTCTCAGAACGTACGCTCCGTCGCATTTCGAGGGGGCTGCATGGGACAAAGGCGGCGACTGCGTACGGACTAGACCGTTAAAACGAAACGAAGTCGCTCTGGAGGACTACAATCTTGAGATGTATTTGATTCAACTGGAGGAACTGAGAATCGCTCAGAAAGCAAAGAAAAGGAACAAATCCAGGTTCAAGCTTTTAGACGCCACGAGGGCGATGTTACTTAGACCCGATGGGCATCCAGGTAAATACGGACATTTGTCAGGGTTACAACAGACATTTCCAAATGACTGTGTCCATTGGTGTTTGCCTGGACCTATAGATGCATGGAATGACTTTCTTCAAGAACTCCTCACCAGAGAAATTCGATGACTTTGTGATACAAATAGCTTTTTTTAAAAAAATGCTAAAATTCTTTCAAGCGATAACCAGGGCTACAACTATGATAACTCAATTGGATAACCAGTTCATATTTATATTCGAACAAACAAACACAATCATATCCAAACGTAACACATTTTGAACACGAATTATACGATGCTATTCGAAACTCATTCTCATCCTCAATCTTACTCTAAACTGGATAAATTGGGGTGAATCTGTAAACAAACACACGAAGGGATACGAGTTAACCAAAATTTGCATAAATTACAGCAGACAGCTACATAACTTACTATTTACAGTTACTCGTAAGCCAACAGGAAAACCACCAAACACAAAAAACACTATGCGTTTCCAATGGTGGTTACAAAAGGGACGAGTCTTCTGTAATCTCTGCGCCTACCAAGAGCACACCCTTCAAGAACTCGACCAAGCATCAAACGTGTATTCTGCAAAGCCATTTCTTTCGAGGAAACACCCGAATCAGTCGCGTTCACAGCTTGGCCGGGAGGCATTAGTCCTGCAAACTGAAGAGGTCCACTACGGGCTTTGAAAGATGTCTGAGGAGCAAGACCTATCTTCTCTTCCATTGTCCCGAAACCGTTCTCTAAAGACCCCCCTGATCCGGGATCGAGTGAAGGTAAAGAGCTACAGCTTTGTAAGAGTGCCTCAAGTACACTGAGAGCCTCCCAACAGAGAGGGCTTTCTACCAGATTGGAAACAGCCTCGTACATGCGTGGACTCTGAGCTGCATCAACTTGAGTGTGCTGAAGCAATGACTTGAGCATTACAAGTATGACACGCTTGTATTCACATGCTCCTTTATCTAGAAGCCGAAGCAGGTGCCCGAATGCTAAAGTAGAGTGTTTGGGAAACCACTCGTTGCAAATAAGGGGTGATACACAACCAAGAAAGTTTTCGATGCCCTTCATCTCACCTGAGGAATAAGACATGAAAACAGTGGCTAGTTCGTCTAATGACTTTGTTCCACACCAGATTGCTATATTTGCTGCCACATTACGAGCTTCCTGATGCTGCTGTTGAAGTTGGATACCAGGTCCTACGATTGGATCCAGATTGAGCTGTAAGCAAAGCCAGGGAAGTAGTCCAATGATGTGTCCCAGGAGTCGTGTCTCTGCATCACCAAATATTGAATCACAACAAGGCACTGTGATCTGAGAGAGAACTTCAATAGAAACGTCATGACTGATAGGAGAAATGAGGCCCTTGAGCACAAGAGGTTGCACTCCTTCAAATTCCGGTACTTTTGAGGCTGATGTTGATGCTTCCAAGCTGTTCCTAGGGTCCCTGCGCTCAAATTCAGAGATATCCGTATTGCTTGGGTCAAGATCATCACGAGGCATGCTTGAAAGGAGGACATTTTCTGTTGTTGTGTCACGGAATGACAGACGACTGATCACACGACAGAAAAGTTCGAGAACCTGGCAGTAGACGTGAATAAAATCGGTATGCATCATTGCAACACATCCCCAGAAGAGCTGAGGATAAAGTATAACTTTTTCAGGTTCCATGTTTTCCACCATCACCTGCAGAGTCAACAAAATTTCCATGACAAATCCCAAAACAGCTGGTACAGGATTACCCAGGCACCGGTGCAAGCATCGAAGAAGAGATACACAAGCATCGTTAGTGACATGTGGACGTAATGCACGGTATATTTGATGTGATCGGCATGCAAGATGTCTTGATGTGCACTCCATGGCCCATGTAAGTGCTTCTGCACCCCATTTTTCTCTAAGATCACCTTGGAAAAAGATTGCATCCACCATACTCTGCACTAGAGCAGATAGAAGTGCTGCACTTGGAAGCTCTGTACGAATCACTGTAGGATCCTCATTCTCCCACATCATGCTACCTCTCTTCGACTGGACATATTTGATCAAGCTCACAACCTGCTGCTTATTGTCACCATCGCTGTTCTCAACATCATACAATTCCAAGTGCCTACCTGCCAGTGAGTACAATAGATTTACAAGCAGGTGTTGGCAGTGTTCTAGGACTATATCCTCAGAACTGTCCATTGAGACGAATGTTACATGAAATAGTAATGCCAAATGCCCTCTAAAATCTTCATCATTCTCGTATGCAATTTCAGCAAGCAATATCAGTGCAATGTCTGCCTGGGTCAGTGAGTGCTGTTGATGGCCCTGTAGAGCAGATTGAAGTTCTTTAGCATTGATACCATGGGTTCCAACTCCTGAAAATAATCCATCCTCCCCAGAGTTTGGAGTGTCAATGAGATAATCGCCACTGTCTCGAGATACATGACGACTTCGCAGGCTTCCTGTAGAACTTCTAACACCCATCAAGGGTCCAGACATATTAACTAACGCTGGAAGAAGTTGGCCAGACCGACCAGCAGTTACAGGAACATTACTAAGCTCTGGAGTCATGGGCGTCAATGGACCTGAAGCACTTTTCCCACCAACAGCAGATGTTCTCCAGCTCAAGCTACCACTAGTATTCCTCAATGGTGCTTCAAGGGATCCTCGGACAAGCAAAGGTGACATGTGAGGCTGATTGTCCACAAGTGAAGTAGCTTGAAGCAATACAGGAGCCTGTGAAAATTCCAAAACCATGCCCCCAACAACATCAACTTTACTAGTCAATGGTCCCAATGGTTCAATCGTATCCTCAAGCATTCTCTGGGCCAATTGATAAACCAAGTGATCAATTGTACGCTGTGGACAAATCCTAGCTAAATATAAACTAACCCTCTTGGCAACAGAGAAGTATGTCGCAAATGCTCCACTGATTTCAGCTGATGCATTTGAATCACAATCCTCAATACCTTTGGTAATCAAGAAATCCAAAACGGGGCTTATGTTTCTAGGTTTGCTAGCAATTGTACTCCATAGCTTCTCGATTTCATCTGGGAACTGATCTCCATGTCTCATTGTGACATAATATAGGCTCTTTAAAAGTCTTTCGCTCCAGCCAGAATCTTTCAGTTTCCAAAAATTTAAATTTTCTATCCAAGGAGCCATGCATGTCAAAACTTGATGCTGTGCAATTATGTCCACAGCATCCAGCTGTCTCTGCATGATCTCTTCACTGAGAAGTTGGCTCAATTCTGGATGATCTTTAGCAAGCTTGCAGGATAATTTATATTGGAACTGTTGATAAGAATCAGGAAGGTTGCCAACAACAGCTGCATGATAGCTACCTGGGCCCTCAGTTCCATCCTCAACCCATTCGCGAGCAGAAAGTGTTTCTAACATTTGAAGAGCATCATCGCGAATTTGTCTTGATGGATCCACTACTTTGTAAAGAATCAAGCTCAAAAGCCTTTGAATCTCACATTTTGGTATCTCTTGACGCATGTAAACTTCAGCCAACACGCTGAAGTAGCCATCTGCTATAGCAGCATCAGAATAATAGCACTGCATGAATTTAAAACATTAATATCAATCCAAATCCCACGGCAGCTAAAAATGTTCTTTCGACGAGAATGAAAATGATACTAACATACAGTGGCGAAAATACTATACTGGGATAGATATGAACATCGGATTCAAATATAGTCATCCACTTCAGATTCACAAAACAAAATAATTTTTCTAGTATTCCACTCATGGATAGCTGGCTTCCTGTATAATTTTTTGATAGAATGTAAACATTTTATTGTCTGCGAGTACCTGATCAATGCAGGCAGGGAAGAGATCCAAATTGGTGAGAAGTAGATTCTTCAAGGCCAATTTGGCAAGAGAAACTCGATAATAACCTCTGTGCTTATCACGGTTAGTTGCTCCTCGCACACAATCTCCAGTAAATTTTGAGTAAGATGGAGTTCTTGGGTCAGCAGGTGAAAAACCAAAAGGTGCCCTGGGGGCAGGCTCAATAAACAAACTGTTGATCCAGGGGATTACCCTACCACTCATCTTTCTTGCATTGTCATCAAAACAAGGCCCATATAAAAGCGACGCCATTGCATTCATGGAGGCCCATTGTATTGCTTCGACTTGTTCAGTCAACTCCTTGTCAAATGAAAGTTTATCGATAGAATCCTTTGATCTCGAATGCTGACTTGACTTGTAACGCTCAACTTCACGTCTATAATCACTAACTCCTTCCTGATTCCATGTGCTTCCTGTGTCATCACCCCATGAGAGGAGCAGATCAAAAAGTCTTTTTCTAGTTTTGATATCAAATTTGTCTGACTTAGTATCCACAAACTCAGGTGCCAAAAATCTTAGAACCGAAGCAAGTGCATATCGGAGATGTTGTATATCTTGAAAGCTCTCCGCAGGTGCTGTTGAAATCTGCCTTTGTGTTTCTTCAATGAACTTCAAGTAATGAAAGCAAAAAAATGGCTTCCTGACTAGCATCCCAGGCCATACTTTTTCAGCAACAGTATGATATATATTTGCAATATGAACTCGGAGTTCTTCTCGGCGTGATCTTTGACTCTGCAATCAGACCAGTGATACCGGAGATTAGCGTATTCAGGAAGATAGAAAAAAACATGGCATGAACTCATAGAGAAGCAATAAATAATTCCAGTGATTCATGGCTACTACAGTAATCGGCATATTGGAAACTAGTTAAATAGTCTGCAGACATGGCTACTATGTAGTTATTTATCACAACATATACCTTCCACTTTGGCTTAGCCTCGGTCTCGAGCGAAACCTCATCCATAAATGATGCAAGTTCACTGAACATAACTTCACATATATCCAGATGCGAATGGCCAAGTGCCATGGTAGCTGCATGCTGTAGCAGAGAAACTAAAGGTTATCATCACATGACTGGGACATATAAGAAACTAAATTTACAGTGCCAAAAACTCAATGGGGAAAATATAATTGAGCACCAATAGCAGTGCTTGAAATAAAAACATCGCAACTCATTGTTACCCAGAATTTGGATTTGAAAAACCATGATTTTCAATTTTTGTGATCGATAGTCCACAATCCCGGCAGTGAGTTCAATGAAGCTTTATGATGTTTCAAGGAAGCATCATATGACTTGATCATAGAAAAAATTACACCATGCAGTCTAAGAAAGAGCGCAAATAGCCAAATAAAGGAAAACTAACAAAAAAATATGACAGATTTGAAAGTGGTCCATTAAAATATTGCTGTGCAGGAGCAATAACTTACTACATTAGATTCAGAACCAGATTTTAGGGAAGGAAAAATCAGATGGAACAGTTCTTTTGTTGCTGCAGAACCTCCAACTTCTCGCCTGTCAAGGGGGCATGAACAAGCAAACATTGCATACATGAGCCATTGATCCAGCTTACTGTCAGTATCTTGTGAAAGATGAGCTTTTCCACCCAACTCAGCTGGTGTAATATGAGCCATGCGCTGAATAACCTCTAATCTGTAATTATTGTGAAATTTAAGTATGCAGGCACAACCCATGTAGACAGTTCTTATCTGGAAAAGTTGAGAAACTGCATCATCCGTTTTAAATGTAAATGTGATTTTTCATGCAAACTAATTTAGTTGGCGACCCTTTATTCCCAAACATGTTGCTGCCTCCAGATTATTGGAACATTTATAGTTCACTTGGCCACAGCACTTGCTAGCAGAATCTTTATACAGCTAAAAAAACTTGTGATGCTAACATGTCTATTTTCAAGATAGTTCAAAGAGAGAGGTTTGCTTACTTTGCTTCCTGAACAGAGCCTGGACATAATTCAGCAGCATATTTGACAATCTCACTTAGACATCGAGCCCATCTGTTTTTATCAGGGTTCTCAAAAAGTATAGACTGGAGAGTGACATCAGGTGGCACTGCATCAGATTCTCGTTTCAGATCAAAGAGGCGAGCGAAATCCCAATAACAGCTTTGCACAATATCATCCTGGAAGAATCGAAATAAAATACCCAAAAATTAATTTATCAAGAGAAGTGAAAAAAATGTATTAAGACTACAAGAATAATTCAGAATATGTTACCCCATTCTCTTCCAGCACATCGATTATAAATATTGGTTGTGCATCAAATTTCAAGGAACGGTCTTTGAGATCTTGCATGGAAACTTCTCGTATGTCATGCCACAAAGCACGAACGCAACGAAGAAGCTCCAGAGCAGTATGTCTAATCTGACTATCAACTGAACTCAGGAATATAAGACCAACTGCATCTAATTCTGAAGCATGAAACTCAATTACTTCATGAGACTGAGTGAATGACGATCTTTTCAATCCATCTTTTCTTTGTAAGTTCTTCAATTCAAGAGCACTATATTGCATCTTTTCATCGGATAGACATGATCTCCAGAAACGCATGAGTTCTAGAAGGCGCCCCAATGAAGTCTGGATGAGAAGAGGAAATTCATCTGGGAGACGTAAAACAAAATTTGCCATCCCCTTCATAACTGCAAAGCGACGATGAGGAAGATATTTCACAATACGATTCAGGACTAGCACAGCTTCCTCACGTACACCAGGATCTATACTAATGCCATGTTGAGGAATTATTTCAGTGATTTTATCACTTCGACCAACTTCTTCAATTAAATATGGTATGCACTTTAGCACTGACCGGAACAGATTCCCCTGTGACTTTTCTTTTGTAACAGCATCTGCAGGAATTCATAATATCAGAAGCTTCATGGATATCTAAAGGCAAAGGGATGAGTTCAGTCTGCGGTACAAATTTTTGCAGAAATTTACACTTAAATATTCAAATTCCAGTTAAGCATATATGCCAAGATTAATGCCATGCTTCCCTCACTTGTAAATTCATACTTCTGCTCATTCACTTGAATACACTTCTTAATTGTCATTTGTTTGCATCATGTAAAGCATTGACATTTGTTTCTGAATTACAATTAAAACCTGTCTTCAATTTTTGTATGTACGTTACTAAAATAATTGATTCAACCCTAATTTCAGATTCTTACCAAGATCCATGGAAAATATATCAGAACAACAATATTTATCAGCTAATTACTGTATACGTGCACATCTGAAACAAAACAATCGTAAAATTTTACCTATTGTAGTCCTTGACGACGTAAGAAGAGCTTGACAATAAGTTTTATGACATGATTTCAAAATAGCTTCAATTGCAGCCTTAACCTTTGGAATATAGTGGCCAATATTATGAACTGCAAAACAGAGAAAATATTAAACAGTGGATACACTTGGTTAAAAGTGAAGGTCGAGTGATTAGGGAACTAAGAATAACCATGAAGAATTTCCAAGCCCACATGTTGGCTAGTTGGAGACATGACAATAGCAAGCAATGCACGAAGACCAATAACCTTGGCTTCTGGACTCTCTTGCTTTAGCAATTCAAGTATCATGTGATTGAGAGCAAAATCAAGATTATGTTCAGCAATAGTTACACAAAATTCCACTAGCTTGTCATGTTGGACATCCTGGGTAAGCATTCCTTTCCTCAAGATAGTAAGAAGTTGAGAGGTGACACTGTCCAGATAATCCCATACACGATTTTGAGGTTGTGCCTCCCCATGGACACTCAAGTAGAACCTCATAACACGATGCAAGCAATCTAAAGCCATGAAGCGATTATTCTTATCCTGGATTATATATTTATATGTATATCAAAATAAGTTTAATGATACAAATTATAGGAAAAAGGACTCATAAGAGATGCAAATTTATATAAATGACTTACTCTAAGATGCTTGTATAACTGTTCCATGTGCTGACCGAAACTATTGAGGAAAGTATTTGGATCACCAAGGCACAAGAGTAAAGTCACTAAAGGATAACCAACCTAGATTGGAAGAAAACAAATCATATCAGATGTTCATGAATCAGAAGTAATCCCAACACTGAGACCGAAATCCATCAAAATGAATGTTACACCAAATTCATTTATTGATTTTCATAAACAGAGACTGAAGATCTCCTTTGTTAAATTTAGACAAAATTGTATAGGGTTTCAATGAAGGTGCAAACCCTATACAATGAAAGAAATCCTGGTGGGACCCTGGGAGTGACCTTTTTATGAAGGAGCAACATTAACTACATAATTCAACTGCTAATTAGATAAATAGGACAAAAGAAAATCCAAGCTTTCACTTTTGACTTGCTAGAATAGAGACGAGATAGAGAGAATAAGGGCTAAGTGAAGCAGTTTTACATGCCACAGCATGATTTGTAACCAGAAACTCCTCTTGGTAAAATATTTTTGTTATTTCCAATATATTTTGACATAATATACCTTTCGTTAAAAAAATATGTTTCAAGTGGTAGTGAGGGAGCTTACAGCTATATGTTTACTTTGTTTTTCCATCCAGTGCATCAGCTGCATCCTTATTCGTGCAACAGCTTCATACCAAAAGGAAAGGGCCGGTTCAACACCAGAGGGTGCCCACTGGCCTTTTCCGGTGTCTGCAAGGGGTGCCAGTATACTAGATAGCATGTTGCAGAGTGCATGGTGTAGTTCACTTTTTCTCTTGTGAGGAGCACGGTTTAAAGGGTTGGCTTTTGCAACAAATGATGCTGATGCATTGAGACCTGCCTCCGTCTTAACCTGAAAATGTTTCTTCATAAATGCAGCATTGCAATCCAATCAATTACTTCAAATCATACCCCAAGCTTAAGGTAGCGCATCCCATTTATAATGCTAAGGGTTTCACCACGAGCAGAGCTGGTGTCAATCCTGCGAGTATTGAGCTCCATAAAGAAGCGCTCAGTCACTGAACTGAATCTGTGGACCAAAAAGTGTGAAAAGAGCAGTTAATCAGGACTTTTTTCAAAACAGAAGAAAATGTGACATGTGAACATCCTGGACTAGTAACCTAAAATTAATATAAAAACAAGAAAAGTGGACAGGAGATCTTCTAACGTCCAATGAAATATTTCCCCAAAATTATTCAGTCTTAAAACATTTTTTGAAGGAAAGTTACATATTTAACATTTCTTAGTTCGTCAGACACATGCACCAAATAGCTTCCATTACATTCCTCAAATGCTGAGATGCAATTGTTCACAAGTATACAAATACTTGTGCTAGTTAAATGGAAATACTTGAAGTTTTTTCTAACGTTTTACTGATATCCATCGACTGATTGATAAATCAGTAAATATTTCATCATGCTCAGAAAGATAGTAAAATAATTCAGTAATTAAATACAAGATAGTAAATATATATATAAACCACAAAGAGGTTTCAATTTCCACAATAAGGCAGAAAAACTTCTTGCCTGATGCGGGATAAGGCACCCAAAAGTTGTGCAACAAGGTCCAGCAGAAGCCCTCTCAAGTCAACGAGGGAAGGATATTCAACTTGACTAACAACCCTGGTTTTGGAATATATGAAGATCCCATAAAAAACAAAAATATCGCAACATTGTACTTGATGCATGCCATATCATTTCAGTCAGCATAAAATTAAACAGAAAAAAAGAAGCAGTTACCATGCATTGGAAATAGGAATTTAGAATTTTTTTATACAACAGTTATATATTCCACATCATGCAAGCATTCATAAAATTTTAAACTCACCAATAGCACGATATGATAGCTTTGAGAAACCAATGAAACTATTAAAAAAGGAAGAAAAGAAGCATTCTTTCAAATGGGTGGGAGTTCTCAGAAATTCAATGACATCATGACTCAAGCCTTTTTTCCATATGCGGAGTTTGAAAAAGTACACATGTAGGTAAAATGTCGGGTACAATATTTTGGTCAACTTTTAAGTAGTAACATAAGAGGCGCTAATAAGAATTATTACATGAATGGAGATAATAAAATCATTTTTAGTTCTACGATGTAGCCATATATAATGAGTGCCTTAAGCATGTTACAACGTGATGTACCAAAGGCTACTTTCTGCGTGCTTCTTCTAAAAAAAAATAAGAACAAATGCCAGGATGCATGAAGTGTCCTATCAGAATCCTTGTCTAAGTTATGCATCAAACTCGATTTGGAAGTAGTATCCCGAAATTAGTACCTATCTGCATTGATTAGCCAGTCGAAGACAAAATTTTCAAGCCCATTCCAGAGATTTTCTGCAAAGATAGAGTGAAAACTAAATTTACATGCCAACTCATAGCATAAATGCTATCCAAATATTAAAAATGGGGCTTTTCTGGAGGTGACTAGAAAAAAGTAACCAGTGGACGGACCTGTAAGCCCTTCTTGGGGGCAACACTCAACAAAGCGAATGCATGCAGAGCAAAAAACGCATTCAACCCCCAGCTGTAAAATAAAAGAGAAACAAACATCCGATAATTAAAAAAATCGGTATAAATAAATATTATAAAAACAATTGAAATCAGTAAATGAAGAGGGTGAAACAACAAATAATTTTTTTAGCCACATTGCAAGTTCACTCCTTTTAACCTGATGATTGAAAGAACCAATATAACAACCATTGATAGCATCATTGCAATGAAAATGAACTTGAGCATATATTCTGAAACTAAAGAACGTAGTAACTCTATTTAATTTGAATATTAGTCCTCTATTGATCAATTTTCAAGACCAATTCCATGTCTTAAAAATTAGGAAACAGCTGAAATTTCAGTAGAAAAAAATATTAAGAAACAAACCTTTTTTTGAAATGTAGATGCATCATTAACACCTTTTGGAGAATCACTGAGATGGGAAAAAAGGCTCTTTAGGAAATAAAAGGAAGTAGAACTCTATATATTGGTGGATAGTTTCAATATTCAACACGCAACGTTAAAATTCTACTCTTGAGTAAAGAAAGAAACCTTTCTCTCCATCTTAAAAGAGCTTCAAGCAATGGAACTGGTGTATGTCGAGCCACCATTGCTAAAGAATCTAGTACTTGCTCATAAGCTATATCGGTTTGTCGAAGGTATTGGCTGTCCTGTAGTGAGTAGGATAAAATATATAATTCATTTGACAAAATACCTTTTAAATCGATCACATAAGACATCCACATTAAATTCTGTATTAATCAAGTCGCAATAGAAAGTTAATTCAGGCATGATAACAAATTTTCATTTGAAACAGGTGCATGCTAAATAAATTAACATTAGATTAATTGGATCTCACTCAACAAATTATCAATATCTGAACCGAAAAGGTGCAATAATCAACATGCAAGAGTAGTAGCATATTTTTTCCAATATAGAGGTGGCGAAACTAGCTAATGCAATGATAACACATTATTTCTTGTCTTTTTGTTAATGCATTCTTAACAAAATCATGCCAGGCTACAGAGGAATTGATACAAAAAGGCATAATTCAACAAATACTTGAATGGCATATCTAAAAGGAAACCACTAAGTATTGAAAAAAAGGCAGACGATCTAAATCAATAATTACTTGTACAAAGAACGCGAGTATAACATAAATCTGTGACATAATTACACCGAAAAATACCTGAACTTGAGCAGTTTCAATGCGACGCTTAGCATGAGGCAGGAACCGCTGCAGCAACGCTTCAACTATAAGCTTAGCGGCACTCCCAGCCTTCATTTCTCAAAATTTAAATAAAACAGCAAAAAGAGACTTCCAAACTCCAAGAGTCACCGGAGCTCTATGATTTCACCCTCCTGGGTGAGATCCCAATCGAACAACCATAAATTTTCGATAATGAACACTGCATTCATTCAAACCACAAAAGAAGGTCGTCCGCTCAAAAAAGGTTTCCTGTTATCAGATTCCACCAAACAACGTGCACATCGTACAAACTACATAACAAATCAGCGTGAATAAATCGGAATCCGAAGATGCCAGGCGTTTAATAATGCGAGAGAAATAAAAAACGCTTTGGCTTCAAGATAAATCTCCAGGATTCTTTGTCCTAGTCTTCCACTAATTCTGCCATCGCCCCACAGTCGCCATGGATTTTCACTAGTTTAATTGCGCTGTCCGCTGTCATTTGGCTGTCAAACGAAGATGCGGGTCACACAAGAGGCAAGTTTATCGGGGCGGAGGTGTAAAATTCGGGGCTAGCAATCTGGACATATCCGTTGTGGCCCAATATAAATTCAGGCCCATATCCATTTTGTTCAGAAAATGTTAAATGAGACCCACGCGAATGTTTTGGCTCTTTGTAACAAATAGAGCAGAGCAAAACACCACTCCCAACTGTTCGGGTGGGTTTTTTTCAATCATTGTTATTTATAAAAGATTGATCATGGTTCTAATTTTATATGAAAGTTTTATTAGTTCGATTTTTAGGTCTTTATAAGAGAGATCAACTCGTGATTAAAAATCAAATCTCTGATTCGTTTTTAGTTAGATCTTGATTCAATCTTTAGTCCTATATTTTTTATATCAAAATATTAATAAAAAATTAATTTTTTATAAAATATATAATTTACAAAAATTATATATAATAGTAAATGATGTTTACAAATTTATTAAATGATTATTTTTGTTTTTATTATTTGTTTACTTATGTTTAGTATAAAAGTTAATAATTTAAAATATTAGTTTCAATTATGTTTAAAATAATCCTAAAAATTGAAATTAATACTTAAGGGATTTGAATACTTATAAATTTGAATTAATAATTATGTTTAATACTTATAAATAATTTATGTACAATTAAATTTGAATTAAAAATAATAAATATTTGAATATATAAATAATTTTAAAAATTTTAAAAATTATATTTAAGGGATTTAGATTTTGTTTTGTTGCTATCCTATTTGAATATATATAAAATATATTTAAAACAAAATATTTGAATATATAATTAATTTTGTTTAGATCGGTTACAAAAAGACCAACACTATTTATGAAAGATTGATCTTGGGCCAGGTTCGGGCCGGGTCGTACTAAAAATCCTAGCTTTCGCTGGAACCTCCCAGAATATTTCTGGTGTCCTTAAAGTTTCTTGTGATTCTCGTTCTTGATCTTTATTTTTCCCCTCAAAGCTCAAAACACCCAAGTTGATGGCTTCCACGGCGTCGCAAGGCGCCTTTTATAGACTTAATGCGCCTACCGCGGACTGTTCCAGTAGAACAGCCTTGTTCTCTCGGTCACCGATGTGTCTTCACTTTTCAGCTAGTCCCGGGATTGTAAAAACTCGGAGTATATTGAGACTTGAGCGAAAAGAATTGGCCTTTTATGGAAAATCGGATAGGTTTATGAGGAATCGATCGTGTAGTGTTCGTTGTGATGCATCTTCGAGTGCTAGAGTATGTGCGGCGCGGCTGTTTTGTTGTTGCCAATATTTCAACGTTATGCAGCTTGTTTAGTTTTTATTTTTCATGTTACAGATAACGCAGGCAGATTTTACTGAAATGGCATGGCAAGCAATCGTATTGTCGCCTGAAGTTGCGAAGGAGAATAAGAATCAAATAGTTGAGACTGAGCATTTGATGAAGGCAATTTTGGAACAGAAGAATGGTCTTGCTCGTCGTATATTTACTAAGGCTGGCGTAGATAATACCCGGCTTCTTGAGGCTACGGATAAGTTCATCCAACGTCAACCAAAGGTTGCTCGATTTCACACAATTTAGCTTTTTCTTCTGTAGAAATTTTGTTTGCGGTTCAATTTTTGTGTTTTTATTTAGAATAAGTTATACATGAAACATATCAGGTAATTGGTGGTGAATCAGGCGGAACCATGTTAGGGCGTGATCTAGATGGCCTAATACAGCGTGCTAGGGAGTACAAAAAGGAATTTGGTGATTCATTTGTCTCAGTGGAGCATCTTGTGCTTGGTTTCGTCCAAGATAACCGTTTTGGAAAACAGCTCTTCAAAGATTTTCAACTTCCCCTGCAAAAATTAAAGGAAGCTATTCAAAGTATAAGGGGAAATCAAACAGTCATTGACCAAGGTGAAGTTCCTTCACTTACTTCCAGTTTTTCTAACACTGCCTTTTTATGGCAGCTTATTTTCCCTAAGATTTAGTAGTATAATGTATATGCTTATGATGTGTTTTTTAAAAATATGCTTATGTGATAATGGTTGTGATGATAATTATCTCTTTTGTACAGATCCAGAAGGAAAGTATGAAGCTTTAGAAAAGTATGGAAAAGATTTAACAGCCATGGCAAGAGCAGGGAAGTTGGATCCTGTTATAGGAAGGGACGACGAAATACGTAGATGTATACAAATACTTTCAAGGAGAACAAAGAACAATCCTGTTTTGATTGGTGAGCCCGGTGTGGGGAAAACTGCAATTTCTGAAGGGTAAGCTACTTCTTATTGCATATGCTATATTCTTGATGCTAATGGTGTAATATAGAATAACAAAATGAGTTTATAATATCAATTCTGTTTGTGATCTCTATTGATGTAACTTTTTGCTAACTCGCAGGCTTGCACAAAGAATTGTACAAGGAGATGTACCTCAAGCTTTAATGAATCGCAAGGTGAGTAAATACTTTTGCTATCCAGTCAAACTAAGGAGTTGTTCAATGTCTTTGTGTGTACGTGTTTTGTGTTATTTATTAATGCCGACCTCTCGCTGTGATATAGTTGATTTCTCTTGACATGGGATCATTAATTGCTGGTGCTAAATACCGTGGAGAATTCGAAGACAGACTAAAGGCTGTGCTCAAGGAGGTTACTGACTCAGATGGCGAGATAATTCTTTTCATTGATGAGATCCACACTGTTGTTGGTGCAGGTGGTCCTATTCTTCCTAGCCAGATTTATTTTTGAATATCTATTGTGCCTTGAAAGTTATAGATTCGATTGTTGTATGTTACAGGTGCAACTAGTGGTGCAATGGATGCGGGAAACCTCTTAAAACCCATGCTTGGTCGTGGAGAACTCCGCTGCATTGGGGCAACAACCTTGGATGAGTATCGTAAGTACATTGAAAAAGACCCTGCTTTGGAACGCCGATTCCAGCAGGTTTATGTTGATCAACCTACAGTTGAAGACACCATATCCATTCTCCGAGGGCTTCGCGAAAGATATGAGCTACATCATGGTGTTCGCATTTCAGACAACGCACTTGTTGATGCTGCAATTTTGTCAGATCGATATATTAGTGGACGTTTTCTTCCTGACAAAGGTAATGAACTCATACCGTATGTAAATTGTTAATTTGTCTTTCCATGTCCATTTTTCGATTGTAGGAGTTGTAGTTGCTGACTATATCTGTTTCTTCATTGCAGCCATTGACCTGGTGGATGAAGCTGCTGCAAAATTGAAGATGGAGATTACCTCAAAGCCTACAGCACTTGATGAAATCAATCGTGCAGTTCTTAAGCTTGAAATGGAAAGGCTTTCTCTGACAAATGATTCTGATAAAGCATCTAAAGATAGGCTGAATCGCCTTGAGACAGAACTATCTGTCTTGAAGCAGAGACAAGGTGAATTGTCTGAACAATGGGAACATGAAAAAACCGTCATGACCCGCTTACAATCTATTAAAGAAGAGGTGCACACTTAATTTTTGTTTTAAAATTACAATGATATTATCTATAGGAAAATGTTCTTTCAAGATGTTGCTACGGCTGAGTATTTAATGAATATTTTTACAGATTGACAGAGTAAATCTCGAGATCCAGCAGGCTGAGCGAGAATATGATCTTAATCGTGCAGCAGAACTCAAATATGGAAGCCTAAATTCCCTTCAGCGCCATCTTGAAAAGGCAGAAAAGGAACTAAATGATTACATGAGATCTGGGAAATCCATGCTTAGAGAGGAGGTTAGTGGGAGTGATATTGCTGAAATTGTGAGCAAATGGACTGGAATACCTGTTTCAAAACTGCAACAATCAGAAAGAGAGAAACTTTTGCATTTGGAAGAAGAGCTTCATAAGCGTGTCATCGGTCAGGATCCTGCAGTACGAGCTGTGGCAGAGGCTATACAGAGATCAAGAGCAGGTCTGTCAGATCCTCACCGTCCAATTGCTAGCTTTATGTTCATGGGTCCTACTGGGGTTGGAAAGACAGAGCTGGCCAAGACACTTGCTTCCTTTTTATTCAACACTGAAGAAGCTTTAGTAAGAATTGATATGAGCGAGTACATGGAGAAGCATGCTGTTTCACGTTTAATAGGAGCCCCTCCAGGTTATGTTGGATATGAAGAAGGGGGCCAGTTAACGGAGACGGTTCGAAGAAGGCCATATGCGGTAATACTGTTCGATGAGATCGAAAAGGCTCATGCGGATGTGTTCAATGTGTTCCTTCAAATCTTGGACGATGGTAGAGTAACTGACTCACAGGGGCGCACTGTTAGCTTTACAAACACGGTAATCATCATGACATCCAATGTTGGTTCTCAATATATACTGAACACCCAAGAAGACAATGGGGAATCATCATCTAAGGAAATGGTTTATGATACCATAAAGCGTAGGGTGATGGAGGCTGCAAGATCGGTATTTCGTCCCGAATTTATGAATCGTGTCGATGAGTACATAGTGTTCCAACCTCTTGATCGTGATCAAATTAGTAGCATCGTCATGTTACAGGTTAGTAATCTATTGGAATTAACTAATAAATGATTTCATTTAATCTGTTATCATATTTTCGAGCTTTTTGCGACAGTTGGAACGTATACGTAAGAGAATTGGTGATCGTAAGATGAAGATTGAGGTGAGTGAAGCTGCAGTTCAACTTCTAGGCAGTCTTGGGTATGATCCCAACTACGGTGCTCGACCAGTGAAGCGTGTAATCCAACAATATGTTGAAAACGAGCTTGCCAAGGGAATATTGAAAGGAGAGTTCAAGGATGAGGACACTGTTGTTGTGGACACTGAAGTTACAGTCTTAGCCAACGGTCAGCGACCTCAACAGAAGCTCGTCTTCAAAAGGCTGAAACGTGGCTCAGATGTTAATCATGAAAACCAAGAGGCTTTTTCCCAGGCAACTTAAACACTGCATTAAATCATACCTTCATTTGATCACGTTTATTACCACACAAATTTTGTAAGTCTGATTGACATGCTGGTGCGTTGAAAATTTGTTTACATTTACAACTCTGTTAAAGGAATAATCCATTTGTTTATCTGTTCCTTCGAGTAAAATTCACACCGTAAATTAGCAGATGAAGACGATGACGTCACCCCCGACTTGGTGAAGCCTCCCGAATACAATGGTTCGTATTGGAGAGTTATATTAAAATTGTGATTTCTTATCATACATAAAACACAAATTTAATTATGATTTGATAATTATTAAAAAATTACTATTTCAATATTTTTTAAAATTTGTTAAAATCTCATTGTTATTTACTTATTTATGACCTTTAATTCTATTATTAATATCTATTATTATTATTAATATTATTATTATTATTACAAATATAAATGTTCTTTAAGACCTAATTATCTACATGTTTTTTGTGGTGTGTGTGTTATGATTTGGGGTTTCAGCCCACCGCCACACCGATTAGCATCACATATTTCTTACATCTGGTTATCGTTCCTCGTCTCAAGAGTAAATTTGTGGTTTCACCAACCGCCACACCGATCGCCATCACATATTTCTTACATCTGGTTGTTGTTCCTTCGTCTCAAGAGGTTTCTTTCTCGGCGATTTCTATTGTTTCTCCTTCATCACTCCAACTCCAGCTTCATCTAAAGTCCCTATGCGCTATCGTGAAATGATGTTTTTCTTGTTTCGGCTGCTTTTTTATTGGTAAAATCACGTGTGTTGATTGTCATATTTTTTTAAGTGGTTCAAACACTCAATCTAAGGGACGGGTTTATCAATTCCTTAGCTCATTGTCCTTTATTGCCTCTTTAACCGCCATAGAAGACATCAGGAACAATCTAATTACAACTTGGAGCTATATCTCCTGCTTTGGAGAAACTGAAGGATGAGAGAATTAGTCAATTATCTAATATTCAGTCTCAGATACAGAAGACATGAAAATTCACCATCCAAATACTTCACTTTACATCCCTGAATAAATTTGATATATTTCATGCATACCTCCAAGAGCTCCACAATGAAAAGGTTAGGTTTATTCTCTTATTAGACGCTTTCGGTTTCTTCTCCCAGGCTGTATGGTTTTCTCTAATTATTCTGTTATTTGTTCCATAGTGATAGACTATTATTCTGTTATTTGTTAAAAAGTTATAGGCTACACAAGGTTTTTGAATTTATTAGCACGGTTCATGATTTCTGTGATATTTTGGTATTTGATTTCCTTAAAACAATCCGAAAAGATCATCCAAACCTAAATGGTTATACTGGTTTGCAATCACAAAATATAAGTCACACACTTATCTAATTTGGCTAACACTATTTCAACTCTAAAGGAACAGAAGATTCATAGACTCATCTTGTACCTTTAATTTTTTAAATGATCTTTCATATATTTTTTTTCCTTCATTACCAGTTTATTCCCTGGAGAATGGCCATTTGGACTGATTGTATGCCCTTCCAGGAAGCTTGCTAGGCAAGCATAAGAAGTTGTTGAACAGTTTCTTGAACTGCTTAGCGCACATGGTTATACCGAGTTGAGACCCTTATTGTGTATTGGAGGAATTGATATGAAGACACAACTTGATGTTGTGAAACCTCTAATGTTTACACTTTTGATGTCTCCGTGAAGCTTCAACACTTGGCAACTCAGTTGATTGATCTCTGGGACTTAATGGGTTTATCAAAACGATCTCAACGGGTAGCATGGCATATTTTGTCGAATTATCTAAATTTGTGTATGTGAATTAATCATTCATGAAATGTTTCACCCTTTTCTGAAGGTTGAAATGCAAGTTGATATGCTTTATCATCTCAAGTCTAGCAGGCTGAAGGAAATATATTTTCAAAGCAGCTTGAGCTTGAAAACATTTATGCTCATGGCTTATTCAATACATAAATCGAAGCTGGGAGGTGGGTATTCTTAATCTATTGTTCAGTTGTCCTAAAACATCAAGTTTTGATTGAATCTGTTGTTGAAAATGTTTCTGTTCTTAGGGCTTATGATAAAGCTGTCATTATATTCAATGGTAAAGAATAACTAACCAATTTTGATCCTGCAATTTACCACGATGAGCTTATGACCGGAGGTAGTTTACGTTATTTCAAAGTTAATTTACATACATTATTGTTCTAATTTATGTATTTGTATCACACTCTTCAAAAACAATATCAGATCATAATCTTGATCTGACTTTAGGGAATTCAGCCTCGGAATCAATAATCGGAGACACCTGGAGCAATTGTTGAACCTCTGAAACTGCTCATACTCAGAATCAGTTTGAGGTAAAACGCTTAAAACAGTTATTGACTCTTATTTTGTGTTCATTTTTAGCATAAATTTTTAAATATTTACATATATATCTATATCTATATCCATAGTGTCTATAAATGGTGCTTAAGACCTATTTTATATGGGGTTTGTTGATTATCATTTGTGGAGGTTTTATCACCAACTCACCGCTACCATGTTGGAGCACCCTATCCAATTTTCCCTGATTCATTAATGGCTCTGACGGGTAGTTCATTCCTTTTCTCAAAACCAGTTCTTACAGTGCAGCACCGGTCAAAATATTGCAGATATCAACTTGATGAATCAGTATTTAATGAATAATTTGAGATATCTCATATTGACGTGTCGTTTAAGCGTGAGGATTTGTGTTGGAGATCATTATCAACATCACAAGGTCTGCAACGCCAGCTAAAATCTGTATGTTTTGGCTATTTCGATATTAAATCTTCATTCAAATTCCTAATTTCTCTCGGTATATGTTTTTCAGCATCATTTGACTTGCAAATTGCTTCTGGAATTGAATTTAAAGGGATTTTACTCTTGATTCTAAATAGAAATTCGTTATATTTATACTAGGGATGTTTTTTTTTGTAATAAGAAGTTTTTTTGGGGTTTGGTTTTTTTTGTTTGTGGTTTTAGTTTTTTTATATGCCACATAATTGTACACACGTGGATGCGTCATAATTCTCTCTTGTTTTTCTCAAAACCACTTTCTCATAGAGCAGCAGCGGTGAAAACATTTCAGATTTGTGTTGAAGACCATTACCAACATCACAAGGTATACAAGGTCGGCTAAATCTGTATGTTTGGCTGATTATTTAATGCCTTTTACCTTTACTTATGGATTTTAATTGCTTGCTTCATGTTGCTTAAAATTGGAAATTGTTAAACTAATGCTTAAATTCATGTTCGGAAATTGCTAACCCATTGCTTCAATTGATGTTCGTTTTGGGAAAAATCTTATGCTTTTATCACAAGATGGAAAAATATCTTCGTATATACTTTTCACCTTGAATCGTTGGCATCAATTTGTTTATGGGTTATAATAGCCAAATTGTTAGTGATGTGATGATACTTTTGCCTCTGGATATCAATTGTTTTAATCCATATTTGTTTTGGGAAATCTTATTCTTTTATTACAAGATGGAAAAATGTCTTACTATGTATTTTTTCTTGAATCGTTGGAACCTTTAACCATATACGCATATCTTAATCACTTTAGGATTTGCTTCTTCTAAATTTATTCGTTCATGTGTAAAATATATTGTTTCTTATCCAACATGCAAAATTCGCTTGAAACCATTAAAGTAACAAGAGGCTACCTATTATGATTTATTTATTTTTAATTCAGACGTTTGTTAGCCTCTTGTTAATTATTTATTGCAATGATTATTGAAGGACTTTTACTTTTTCTTTTAGATATCAATTGCTAGCCTCTTGTTACTTCACATTAGAAATTGTTAACCTATTGCTTCAATTCATGTTTGTTTCTGGAAAATCTTATGGTTTTATCATAGGATAAAAAAATATCTTCGTATATATTTTTCACCTTGAATAGTTAACATCAATTTGTTTTTGGGTTATAATATGCGAATGTCTATTTAAGTGTTGGTACTTTTCCTTGGGGATTTCAATTACTTTAATTTGACTTACCAGATGGAAAAATATCTTAAATGCACTTTTGACCTTGAATTGCCTTTAAGCAGGTACGCATCTCTTAAATCTTTTGAAAAGTTGCTTTCGACCTCTATGAATATTTTCATATCGGACGGTATACCATTTGGTACGTCAAATTTCGTTCGGTACTGATATTTTTTTTCGTACCGCCTGGTACCGGGTATTAGGATCGATTTCTATGTTTTTTCGGGTTTGACTAATTAATTAATTAAATATTATTTTTAAAAATAAAATAAAATTTGGTACCGATTGGTATATTGATCGTACCGCTCATAGCGGTCCGGACCGATACGTGATTTCGGATCGATATGAAAACATTGCCTACGAGTTGATCGTGTCATAGTAGAAGCTAATGCTTGGCAAAAAATATGAAAATACATCAAGAACATGATCAGCAGCCTTAAGGTGAATCTACAACATGTTTATGCTCAAGGTAGACATACCAAAGAATGATATGGCGATTGCGAGGTTGAAGACATCGGATTGGTGCTGCAATGGTCCCTTTTTCCGTTTAACTGGAATTTGATGACCATAGAGATCTACCAGTAAAAGTAAGTGATGTCATTCTAATCAAATCGGTTCTATACGATTGATAAGGTGAGGATATTATTTTCTTAAATTTTTCACGTTATGTTCTTGTGAATGTACAGTAGGAACATGTCAAGTTAATTATCTAATGAAGAATCCACAATTCTCGGATTCTATTGGTTAGAACTTTGATGCTGCCTTGTTTGCCAACATACAATTTTTCAATTTGTACTTTTTATCTTTAAGTTTGATCATTATATTTTTCCAGTTTTATCTACATTGCAAGAACCAATCCAGTCAAATCCAACAAAACCTGATTGGATTAAGTAAAAGATGTAGCTCAGAAATACTTGGAGTTTTCTTATTGAAGCTTCTTTCTGCTGATTCTTCAGTCCAATCCAATTTCCTCTCCTTGTACCCTGAAGATGCAGAAGTTAGTAAAGAACCAATAGATATGTAGTTTGTGTGCATATACTTTATTTGGAGTTGCTCTTTGAATCTTTGATGCTCTAATTGAAATCATCCAATCATTTTAATTAAAACCAAATATATTTTTTCTTAAAATAAAAACATAAATTGACTTTCATACACCAAAATATTTATCATATATTATAAGTACTTCATGAGTGAGAATTCTTCAAATGTTGTGGATTCATTAATCAACACATAACTTTGAGTACAATATTGTCACTTTGAAAATTTTGTTCTTTCTTGAAATGAACCATTTATTAATGCTTTTTATTCACTTTTTTTAATGATATTGATATTTATATGTAGATTAAAATATCAATTATCTATTACATATCAATTTATATAACATATATTATGACGCACGTCCTTGTGGACGTGCCTTTAACTAGTAATTATAATTACTATTATTTATAAATAAATATATAGTAATAATATATCAAACATATTTTACTAAATATATTTAAAAAATTATCAAAATTTTCATTCAAATTTTACGTTTGTAGAATGTTTCACCTTCTAGTTTTTACCCTAGCGTAGGAGGTATTCGTGGGAATACCAATTTCGATTTGTGTGCGGCGGAAACACGGATCGTAATTCCAAGCCAATTGAAGGAGTAGAGAATTTGTTGCTGAGAGACATAATGACTGCGTTTGATGGGGAGGTTGGCAGTCCTTCTACGTCGTCTGATTTTACTGAATTGGTATGGCAAGCAATCGTAATGTCACCTGAAGTTGCGAAGGAGAATAAGAATCACATAGTTGAGACTGAGCATTTGATGAAGGCAATTTTGGAACAGGAGAATCATCTCGTTCGTGGTATATTTTCTAAGGCTGGCGTAGATATTACCCGGCTTCTTGAGGCCACGGATAATTTCATCCAACTTCAGCCAAAGGTTGCTCGATTTCACACTAATTTTAACTTTTTATTCTATAGATGTGTTGTTTTGGTGATGGAGGCAAAGATTGTGATAGGGAATTGCGGTTCATTTTTTGTGTTTTTATTTGGAATAAGTGATACATGAAACATATCAGGTAATTGGTGGTGAATCGGCCGGAACCATGCTAGGGCGTGATCTAGATGGCCTAATACAGCGTGCTAGGGAGTACAAAAAGGAATTTGGTGATTCATTTGTCTCAGTGGAGCATCTTGTGCTTGGTTTCGTCCATGATAACCGTTTTGGAAAACAGCTCTTCAAAGATTTTCAACTGCCCCTGCAAAAATTAAAGGAAGCTATTCAAAGTATAAGGGGAAACCAAACAGTCATTGACCAAGGTGAAGTTTCCTTCACTTACTTCTTTTAGTTTTTCTAACAGTGCCTTCTTATGGTAGCTTTTTTCCATACAATTTAGCAGGAAAATGTAAACGCTTATGATGTGTTTTTTAAAAATAAGCTTATGTGATAATGGCAGTGATGATAATTACCTTGCTTGTACAGATCGAGAAGAAAAGTACGAAGCTCTTGAAAAATATGGAAAAGATTTAACAACTATGGCAAGAGCAGGGAATTTAGATCCTGTTATAGGAAGGGATGCTGAAATACACAGATGTATGGAGATACTTTTAAGGAGAACAAGGAATAATCCTATTTTGATTGGTGAGCTCGGTGTCAGGAAAACTGCAATTTCTGAAGGGTAAGCTGCTTCTTATTGCATATGTTATATTATTGAATGCTGGTAGTATGATATAGGATAAAATAATGACTTTGTAACATTTTGGATTTGTGAAATCCATCAATTCTGCTTGTGATATCTATTGATGTAACTTTTTGTTAACTGGCAGGCTTGCACAAAGAATTGTACAGGGAGATGTTCCTCATGCTTTAATGAATTGCAAGGTGAGTAAAATACTTTTGCTATCCA
>RWGZ01001780.1:147331-337679 GCA_009725065.1 Utricularia reniformis | reverse complement strand
GAAATTTCGACGACTCTTAGTGATGTTTCGCCTTTTCAATCTTCTTGGAGCTTAGTTTCTTTTTTTACATTGTTTGTTTTAATCGAGCAGCTCTTTAGATAATAGGGTTTTTTCTTGCATCTGGTGCCGGTGCGATTGGGAAAATTCTTGGGAGAGATGGCTGGATGGAGAGGTACCCGTGGGGGCCGTGAAGGGTCGAATTCGGTAGATCATATTCCCTCTACTCGAACCGTTCGCCTAGGGAAGGTGCAACCGCAGGCTCCTGGTCATAGGACCATTTTTTGCAATGATCGTGATGTTAACGCTCTCGCAAAATTCAAGGTATTTTCGACTTGTTTGGTTAAGATACTGGTATTTTGAAGTCTAGTTTATGGGGTATTGAACCTGGGTTTATGAGATTAGGGTGGGTCAAAATCGTTTGGCATTGCTATATTATTGCTCTCATAGGATCCCATGTAGGTTTTGTTTGTTTTATTTTTTGGAATCACTTTACTGGATTAGAGAGACGTGTTCTTCAGGATCTACTGGATAAGTAGTTCTTCAGCATTTGTGGTTATGAAGTTTGAACATGAAAATTTGTTGCTATTCTATCTATTAATCTGGTTGTGCCTGTTTTGTTTAGGGAAACTCTGTGTCCACCACGAAGTATGATCCCTTGACATTTTTACCTAAAGGACTTTATGAACAGGTAATTTGTTACTATGTTTTTTTCATGGTAAGGATGCGTGCTGAATTTGAGTTGCAAGATGCTTAGTGAAATTGAGTTGGTAACCATACTAATTAAGTTTTTTTTGTATCACTGTACCTGATTTCCTTATCCTTACTCTCCACCGACAGTTCAGGCGGGTGGCTAACCTTTACTTTCTCATGATTTCCATCTTGTCATGCACTCCTATCAGGTTTGAGTTACTATCCCATAATGGTCCTGATTTTGCTGTATCGATAAGCATCTGATGAGTTGATGGTTTTATGTAGCCCGGTAAGTCCAATTACAAATGTGCTTCCTCTGACTTTGGTGCTTCTGGTATCACTCATCAAAGAGGCATGGGAGGATTGGGTAAGTACTAGATGATTTCCATTCTCTATTTGTATGCAACTGTAAAATCATAATGTTCCTCATGCTTCATCTTTTTCTTTATGATTTTTATGGAGGCAGAAACGCTTTCAAAATGATATGTTGATTAATAATACTATGGTCGAAGTGTTGCAAGACAAGAAGTGGGTATTTACACCTTGGAAAAAGTTGCAGGTTGGAGATCTTATTAAAGTAAGTTTTCCTTTTATTTTGTTTCTCCAATGAATTTAAATGGGATTCCTCACCTTTTTTAGTTCCACTATCTTAGTATGTGCATGAAAGCAAATGCCTCACTTAGTTTATCGCAATAGGATTCATGCTACCTCGCTTGTGCTGAAAAAGTAAATATGTTGGAAAACTTGCGCAAGCTGATGATGATTCCTCACTGAAGAGTTGTAGAAAGTTTTTGCTTGCCTTTGTTTAATATATTTTTGAGAATGTGCATTTGGTAAACCAATTCTCCATGAACTTAATTAAAATGGTCACAATATGATGAAGCTTAAGTACCAAAAATTGAAACTGATTTTTAAAATTTTTTCATTTTAATCTCATATGTTTAACTGTTACTTCATTGAAGTAGTTGGCTTTTAAAAAAATTGCAGGTGAAGCAGGATGGGTTCTTTCCGGCTGATTTATTATTCCTTAGCAGCACAAATCCAGATGGTATCTGCTACGTTGAAGTTAGTATCTTTACTTCATATTTGCTGCCTCTATCTTTCATGGGCAGCATAATGACCAAATGGATTTCTTTTTTACGTAGGGTTTTGTGTTGCCTTTAGATTATATTTGAAGCTTAAATTTTCATTTTGTCTTTAGACGGCCAACCTTGATGGTGAGACTAACCTGAAGATCAGAAAAGCGTTAGAAAATACATGGGACTATGTCACCCCTGAGAATGCATCTGAATTCAAAGGTTTTGTTTTCTTCTTGTCTCTAGGCATTTCATACTCATTGGAATTTGAGTTCACCAACCTATTTGGGAAAAAAATATGGCTTGCCATTGAATTCAGATCTAGGTTTCTAGATGCCTACATTGGAAACTTGTTATTTAATGATTTAATTATTGGAAACAAAATTTAGTTGTTTTGGCTGAATAATGCATATCTGTTTTTATTATATAAATTGTATGAGAATGCCATTTGTTGATTTACATTACCCTCTGCAGGTGAGGTACAATGCGAGCAACCTAATAATTCACTGTACACTTTTACTGGCAATCTGATTATCAATGAGCAAACGTTTCCTGTCACTCCTAATCAACTTCTTTTGCGGGTATGCCATCACGTGTCTCCCTTTTAATCTGGTGTATGGTATCAGGAGTACCTTTGGAATGTTTTCTTTTTCAACCTTGGAGTGCCATTTTGTGTCTTGTATTTATAGTTTTTCCACATGTAGCCTCTGTTCACTGTAGTTTGTTTGTAGGGATGCAGTTTGAGAAATACTGAATTCATAGTTGGTGTAGTCATTTTCACTGGGCATGAGACAAAGGTACTTCCCTATACATATGCTGACTTCTGGATGCATTTTCAGAATTTCCTTTTAGTTACCATGTTTTGCTCATTTGTAAAATATTATCTTTTGAGGCAATTTTTTTCTTATTCGGCTTATTCCTTTTTCTTTCATTGATTTAAATTTATGTATGATCAGCTATATCTGGTTTAAATTTAGGTTATGATGAACTCCATGAAAATTCCTTCCAAAAGAAGCACTTTGGAGAAGAAACTTGACAAACTCATTCTTGCACTTTTTAGTGTTCTAATATTAATGTGTCTTTTGGGAGCCATTGGCAGGTTTGCTCTTGTTTTGTATTTATTTTGAGGCTTGATACATATTCCCTTTTTAAGGCTGTGAAATAATGGCTTGGATTGTATATTTTTAGTGGGATATTTATCAACAACCGGTATTACTACTTACATTTTGACACAGCAGAAAGTCAGTTTGATCCAGACAATAGATTTGTGGTAAATACAGTTTTTGAACGCTCTGTTTTGTAACTATTTATATTTTCTTTACAGTTACTATCTAATCACTTACTGTTTCCCTTTTGTAGGTTGCTATTCTGACATTTTTCACTCTCCTAACTCTTTATTCTCCAATAATTCCAATCTCTCTCTATGTTTCTGTTGAGGTACATTTCAAAGCATTTTTTTCTCAAATATATGATTTGCTTTGTGTACTCCTTAATATTTGGTCACTCTATTTTCTATTGTTTTAGATGATTAAATTTATACAATCTACTCAATTCATCAACAATGATTTGCACATGTATCATGTGGATAGCAATACACCTGCTTCAGCTCGGACGTCTAACTTGAATGAGGAACTTGGGCAGGTATATGATGTCTTGGATTATTACTCCGGTATGCATGAGTTTTTTCGCTGCATCGAATTTAAGGGTGAATGATAAATGCCAAAATGCCTTTATCCTTTGCATTATGGATGTGCTGCATTTTTGCAACATTTTATGCCAACGACATTGATATTTTTGCTTCTCTTTATGGTAGATTGAATATATTTTCTCTGATAAAACTGGAACTTTAACAAGAAACTTGATGGAATTTTTCAAATGCTCAATTGCTGGAGAGGTTTATGGTACTGGTGTCAGTGAAATTGAGATTGGTACAGCCCAGAGGTCTGGAGTGAATCTTGAGGTTAGTAAAGAGGCATTTGTATGATTGTAGGGTTCACCAATCTGTATGATGTTCATGTAATCTTTTTTTAGGCTCATAATCAGCCAAATGCAATGAGGGAAAAGGGTTTCAACTTTGATGATTTGCGGCTAATGCGGGGTTCTTGGAGGAGCGAACCCAATCCCGAGGCGTGCAAAGTAGGTTTGAATTACATATGTTGATTTGCTGAGAACCAAATATTTTCGTGGTGTGTTATTCCATTTTTTTATTCTGAGTTGCGCGGACGCTGTTACCTGGATTATTGTTGTTACTCACTGTTTGCAGTAGCTTGAAATATCTTTTTGGCCTTTAAGGAATTCTTCAGGTGTCTTGCCATTTGCCACACTGTGCTTCCTGAAGGTGAGGAGACTCCTGAAAAGATTCGATATCAAGCTGCATCTCCTGATGAAGCTGCTCTAGTTATGGCAGCAAAGAATTTTGGATTCTTTTTTTACAAGTATATACTTTTTTGCTTAAAAAAATTAAAATGTTATTTTCTTGAAGTGAGCCTTTTTGTATCTTTAATACAGGCGTTCTCCTACAACTATCTATGTTCGTGAGTCGCATGTTGAGAAGATGGGGAATGTTGAAGATGTTCCATATGAAATTTTAAATGTTCTGGAATTTAACAGGTCACTTTAATTTGCAAATTTTTCTTTCTTTTGTTCTTTCCCTTCGTTTTATTTCTTTTTGCATTCCAATTAATTGCTTAAGTAAGTTTTTTGGATTTTGTAGTACGAGGAAACGCCAGTCTGTTGTATGTCGCTACCCTAACGGTAGACTTGTACTTTATTGCAAGGTTGCTCTACTAGGCTTCGTACATACTTTTTTGAAGTCATCTGCATGGACTATTTTTCTAGATTTCTTGTTGATGGATTTTGCAGGGTGCAGATTCAGTGATATATGAACGCTTGGCATATGGTAATGATGATTTGAAAAAAGTATCTAGGGAACAGTTGGAGCAATTTGGAGCAGCTGGATTGCGCACACTTTGCCTGGCTTATAAAAATTTAAGTCCTGATGTTTATGATAGTTGGAATGAGAAATACATCCAGGCAAAATCCTCTCTCCGGGATAGGGAGAGGAAATTGGATGAGGTGCGCAACAAGTTTTGCAATTAACACGTTCAACTTAATGCATTTCCCATTAGGTTATATTCTTCCGTGTATGCAAATGTGTTTGTCCTATAATCTGAGTGCATAGATTGGGCAACAATGACTGCTAAATACCAATAAATTTTTATGGATGCGCTTACCTTCTTTGGATCAAGATTAGATTATTTTGGCTAATTGAGTTTCAAATAGAAAGAGTAGGAGTATTATTTGAAGATTGTAGTGGAGAGTTGAGGGTGGGGATGATTCGCAGTTCATTTTTTTAGGACCTTGTATGTAAATGAAGAAAAATGTGAAATTTTAATTGAGTTTCAAAGGATTTCTTCAACTAAAGATTTTTTGCATTTAAAACCTTCTGAATTCTGATAGACTCTGATATCAAGAATAATCTGTTTGCTCTAAATGAATATTTTATGAACTATCAATTGCTGTTTTCGGTAAATTATTTGATATGCAAGTCGAGATTTCATATGGTGTTCTGATTATCTCTGTACTTGTGTAATACATGCTTACTATGCGGTGAAACTACGCAGGCTGCAGAGTTAATTGAGAAGGAGCTATTTTTGATTGGTTGTACTGCCATTGAAGACAAGCTTCAGGAGGGAGTGCCTGAATGCATAGAGACACTTTCTCGGGCTGGAATTAAAATTTGGGTGCTAACTGGAGACAAGATGGAAACTGCAATAAATATTGCGTATGGTAATTGACTTGATGATCATAATTTTCTCCCATTCTCATATATTTTACTTGGTTTAAGTTTTGAATGTTGCTGATACTTCCGATTGTGTTTTATTATCTTTCTCATCTTTGATTTTTTGATGCAGCATGCAAGTTAATAAATAACAACATGAAGCAATTTATTGTCAGTTCAGAAACTGATGCCATAAGAAACCTGGAAGATAGGGTATGATCTTTTAAAGCCTCCTTTTCATCGCATTGATGACTTCTTGTCTTTTCCTCTTTTGAACCCTGCTCCACTTCTCAGGGTGATCAAGTGGAACTTGCTCGCTTTATGAAAGATTTTGTAAAAAATGATCTTCAAAAATGCTATGAAGAAGCAAAGCAGTTTCTCACATCTACATCTAGAACAAAGTTGGCACTTGTGATTGATGGCAAGTGTCTAATGTATGCATTGGACCCGAATCTACGTGTAATGCTTTTGAATTTGAGCTTAAATTGCAGTGTTGTTGTTTGTTGTCGAGTGTCACCACTTCAAAAGGCACAGGTTGGAGTTCTTCAAATGCAGCACTATTTTATTTCAGTTACCTAGTTTTTCTAATCCTGCTGTGTCCCAAGTGACAAGAAATTTGTGTTGGGCTTTGGAATATCTGATGTCACTTTATTTTCAACATTTTGTTCATTTTCCTGAAAGGTCTGACGGTATTCTTGTTTGATTTGAAGGTTACAAGTTTAGTTAGGAAGGGTGCAAATAGAATCACACTTAGTATCGGTGATGGTGCTAATGATGTCAGCATGATTCAAGCTGCTCATGTTGGCGTAGGGATCAGCGGGCAGGAAGGTATGCAAGCAGTGATGGCAAGTGATTTTGCAATTGCACAGTTTCGTTTCCTATCAGAATTACTCCTTGTCCATGGTCGCTGGTCGTATCATAGAATTTGCAAGGTTTATTCTCTTCCTTGATTGTTCAACTGTTTAAATTACTTGAAATCCAGAGAAGCACAATTATCGAAATCAATGTACAGGTGGTGACATATTTCTTTTACAAGAACTTGACATTCACGCTTACACAATTCTGGTTCACCTTCCAAACCGGATTTTCGGGCCAACGCTTTTACGATGATTGGTTTCAGTCTCTCTACAATGTCATTTTTACAGCACTTCCTGTTATAGTCATTGGACTCTTTGACAAGGTATAATATACCTCTGTTCTATGCCACGTCTTTTAATATATCTTCGCTGCTTAATTCGTGATCCGTTTATTTCATTTTCATAATCTTCGATGACTTCAACTAAGTTGCAAACTCATTTCTGTAGGATGTTAGTGCTGCCCTTTCCAAGAAGTACCCTGAATTATACAAGGAGGGGATTAGAAATGCTTTCTTCAAATGGAGAGTCGTTGCAACGTGGGCTTTATTCGCCGTCTATCAATCTCTCATTTTGCACTACTTCATTGTTGCTTCGAGTAACCGAGCCATGAATTCAGTTGGCAAAATGTTTGGTCTTTGGGATGTCAGTACAATGGCCTTCACTGCCGTAGTCGTGACTGTCAACTTACGTTTGCTACTGATGTGCAACACGATTACAAGGTGGCATTACATTAGCGTCGGGGGAAGCATATTATTATGGTTCATATTCATATTCATTTACTCGGGTGTCGTCTTGCCAAAAGACCAGGTAAAAACAACAATAATACGTTTCACATGAGTACATAAACAGGCTATTTATATTGTATCATTCTTTTTGCAGGAGAATATCTACTTTGTCATATTTGTATTGATGAGCACTTTATATTTCTACCTCACTATAATTCTCGTCCCGGTTACGGCACTCTTTGTCGATTTCTTGTACTTGGGGTACGAAACTTATGCCTGTAAATTTTATCCCTTCAATCTCTAAAATGAATGATTTATCTTGTTCTTCAGGATCCAACGGTGGTTCTTCCCCTACGATTATCAGATCGTTCAAGAAATCCACAGGAACGATACCGATAATGCACGGACCGGATTGCTTGAAATCGGAAATGATCATCTCAGTCCAGACGATGCTAGGAGGTACGCTATAATGCAACTTCCAGGGGAGAAGTCGAAGCATACAGGTTTTGCTTTTGATTCTCCGGGGTACGAGTCATTTTTTGCATCACAAGCGGGTGTTTTTGCTCCGCAAAAGGCATGGGATGTGGCTCGACGAGCGAGCATGAAGAATCGAGGTAAACCATCAGCTTCAAAATAAATGGCATTTGAATTGAATACATGGTGTTCGTGTACAGATAGTTTTTGTATACCACTTGCGTGTTGTATCCATTGTTTTTTGTAGTGTGTTTTTTAAGTAGAAATTTTGGTTCAATATTCTTTAATTAACTTGACTTTTTGTGGGATTACTCATTTGTTTGCTAATATTTAATGATAACAAAATAATAGTAGGAAAATTACATTACATTGTTAAAAATTTGAAAAAATTGTATAACTAATCCATATCTTATGAGTTGTGTAAATATCATGTCATCAATTTATGAAATTAGAGAATTATATTTAAAATTATTAATACAGTTTGTTTTTTATCCATCGTATTCTAGTACTTGGTTTCTGTTGAGTTGATAAACGTTTTCCGTTAGCATGAGTGATTCTCAAAGTACGTAAATAAGATCCGTTTGGAAAATTATACAAAATTGTCTGATGTTCGAGAATTGTGCATAAAATATTAACGAGTTCGTTAGAGTGCCAATGATAAACGTATTAGAAATTTGGGGTGTTTTATATACATTTAATTGAAGTTGATAGGCTACAAATGCATACTTTTGCTTATAAGATGTATCATATTTGCAATTTCGTAAGTTAGAGTGCATATCCTTTACACAGCCCGTAAATTGGGGAGTCGTAGGCAAACTCATCCTTAAAAATTGTGATAATTTTGAAAATGCGATTTTTAGTGATTATATTTTTGTAATTAAAAAAACAATGAAATTTTGTAGTGTAACGATAATAAATAGTGTAATTATTATATTATAATTTGCAATAATTTTGAAATGTTGAGATTGTTTGAATTTAAAAGATTAGTTGTGATAAGATATGATGTTAAATAATTGNAATTTGAAAATTGATTAAATTTGAATAGTAGACATAATTTTATCTTAACATGATAATTGAAACATTAGATACAATAAAATAAGATAAAGACCATAGAGACATGCGCGTGACACGTGACACCATAATAATACATACAATGAATCTGGATAGCCTCCTGGTCATATTCCATGCCTATTTAATAATTTAATATATTATTGTATAGTTGTGCAATTTCAAGCTATTTAATAGTTTTATATATTATTTTATACTAATTAATAGTACAATTTTAATCCTATTCCTCTGATTATTATATTAATGTATATAACTTTCATGTGTTTGGAGATAGGTGAATAGTCAATAACCAAATTGATTAATATTGTTATATTTTATAAATAAATACATACTACATAAATCATTCATTATCATATCACATTAATTAACAATGTGGGCATGAATAGAATACATATAATATTTGGAGAATTCGTAAGAAATTATGGAAAAATCTAATGAGGAAATATATAAATAGGAAGCATTCAATAATGTGTATTGAACCTTATATTTGTGAACCGCTAACCGTTTCTCTGATCGTTATGCTATCGATTTGGTTAGACCGGTTTAACCGATCTGTATTGAACTGTTCATATATTTTAAAAAATAACAAATAAAACTAATAATATCTAAATATTCAAAGAAAATATATCCAATAAAAAATATTTGAATATTTTTCGTAGATAAGACTAGTTTTTCATGTTCCATTCTATTTTCTTGTGTGATTTATTCTTACACCATCGTTGATTTAATTATAATATAATAAAGAAAACATATAATTAAGGTTTATGGATGATTATTGAATTAGAACAATAATAAAAAGAAGGATGGAAATTGGGCTGATATCAAATTAGTAAATTAGAGTTTTTTATGCTATTGAGTGGGCCGTTTTTAAAACAGATATCGTTTGTACTGGCCCGACCCGGCGACCCAAAACGGCCCACAAACATAGATTGAAACGACATTTTATTAGCTGAAAATAGTGAAAAAATTGATAAAATTCACTTGTATGATTGGATTCAAAATCACGGTGAAACAATTCTGATCTAGTTGAAAATAATTTTGTTGTGTATCGGACGAGTCAACTTCATTAATTCTCTTTATTATCTCGTTTATTAAGTTGTATTAATTAGAATTACAAGAATTTGCGAGATTTAACTCACAATGGGTACGTTTGGAACAACGTTTGACAAATAGCTGTGAGGTGAGATGAATGTACTGTGCTGTGAGGTGAATTGATCGTGATTTTAAAAAACTGTTTTTGAAATAGCGGTGCAGTGATCGTAATGTCATAAAATGATTTTTTTGCCCTTATTTTTAAATAATTGTTTATAACTTAAAAATTATATTTCATATTATTTTATGATAAATTCCTTATTTCAAAACTACATTTTTAAATTGTTATATATATTTTTATAGTTTGAACACGTAATTGATTGAATATAAGAAGTTATTGATCAAAATTATTTTTTAAAAAAATTAAACTATAATTTATCAAGGGTAAAATTGATATTTGACAGATGTGTTCTGGTGGCCGTTGGATTAACCAAACTGTGAACTCACCGCTATTTTCTGCGGTCACACAAACGTAGTTATTAATGATGTTTGGTAAAAATAGAATACAGCTACGGTACGTTCACCGCACCGGGCAATGGACTAGGTTTCCAAACATCACAATTATATAAGATTAAGTTATCAGAATAGCTAAATTCTACATATGCACACTATAATAATATTCAAATAATACAATATGAATCTCCAATTATAAAACCAACAGGCTACAATAGGCCCAAACAACTAGAAAGAATATTGATGTTGAAATCTTCAAACATGGAATTAGGGCCCAAATTTAGGGTTTATGATTTGGGATTGAAATGTGCAATTCATGGCAGGTGAAGAAATTGACTTGTTTGATTGGATTCATAATCATTGTGAAACAATTTTAAATTCATTTGTTATTCCAATCCTTGTTCATTTTCATTATTATAATAACAATTTGTGATTCTCACTAAATTTAATAAAAAATAAATCTTTATTTTTTTAAAAAAAAGCACAAGATTAATCACTGTATAATCCTCAATCCAATTAATTTAAACAATAAGCTACTAGTTAAAGAAATCATGAATGTTACACGATTCGTGACACGACACGATTTGCGATTCGTAATGCGCAATTTTTTAGAGAATCCGGGAAGATTCGTTAAGGATTCGTTAATTTTATATTTATAATAATTATTTTAGTTATATAATTTATAATTTTTTATAAGTAAAAATAATCATAATTATTGATAAAATATATTTTAATCATTTTCAAATTATAAATATAAGATATAATAAATAATTTATCATCAAAATAAAACTAAAAATTGGTTAAAATTTAAAATTAATAAAATAATTAAAAATCGATAATAATTACATAACTTAACAAATTTATGATATAATAATTTATATTTCTTATTTNGGATTAGTTAAATCCTTCTTATATGCAGATAACTCTTCATCTACTGATTGACAACTAGGAAGAGAATTCAGTTTGGCATGTCTACATAAAAGCGAATACAAAGCAAATGTGCCACCTTCACCATCATCATCAGCTCTTAGGACAATAAAAACATACTTTAAAAGAGGAATTAATGTTAATGTCCAAAATATAAGTGAAAGAACACCATAGATTTCTTCATTTGTGTCTGAATGAACGATATCTTCAGCAAAAGTACTCTTGAATACATATAATGGAGATGTACTTAAATCCCCATAAACAACTCCTAAACTCTGATAAGCTAATGAAAATATTGCTCTCCAAGACTCCTTTTGGAAATCAACGTGATTCTCCATTTAGAAATTGAATCTTTAAAAGAAATCACGCCTTTACTTGATTCTGATAAACCCCAGTTTCACGATCCATTTTTAATGCAAAGACTGCAAATTAAAGAAATTCAAACATGACCCGTTTGCAAAAAGCATAGTGACGGCGCCAAGCAGTGAAAAAATGTATAGTTTATCGATAAAACGCGCACGAACAGTTGAAGAAACTTCAAATAGAATAGCAAAAAAATAACACTACCCCAGATAAGAGCTAGTGATAGCAACGCCCACAACCCAGAAATTTAAAAATTCAGAGAGAAAAAGATGGACATATGGAATCACAGCATAAAGTCTCGAGAATATTTCTTTATGAGAGCGAAAAGGGTGTTCCATTAAGCATTTCGCGTAACTGGGGCTAATTTTTCAGCTAATATTTAATATTATCACCTACCAGTTACGTACCCACAACTTCTTCTGAACCTCAACCTCCATCTTCATCATTTTCGTGGGAATTATATTTCAGTAACACGTGTACAGCCCCGATGCGTCTCTTAGTTTGTTTGAGGTGTGAGATGCGTATTCCATGGTAAGAAAAGTCGTCTTCTTGACTAAACAAAATATCTAAGTTGGAATCTAGATGGATTTATATGAATCTTTATTGCAATTGGGTAAACAAAAATCTTGAGTTTGATCATACTTTTTTCCATGAATTGTAATGTTGGAATGAAATGAATGTGTATCATAGTAATTAATTTGTTCATGTCTTTTATGGTATGTTATTCTCCCTTTGTTATATCCGTACTCACTCACGTCATAATTTCAGTCAGATTCTATAATTCCAATATGATATATAAATTGATTTAATTAATTTCAAGTTGAAACCTCATAGTTGGACTTAAATGGGTGTATTGGAATGTTAAAAATATCCCACATTTGAATTTAGATAAAATTTGGAATGATTTATAAGAGGAAATATGTATCATAGTAATTGACTTGTTCAAGCTTTTACGGTGTAAATCTCATTCTCTTATACATTATATCCATGCGGACTCTTCTTATAATTTCGATCGAACTCTATAATTTGAACATGTAATAACAAAAAACCCAGAATTAAATAATGGAGATGACAAGAGAATTCATATATTTGTGTGTGAAATTTAAGATAATCAATGAAAATGGATTGATTTGAGGTTGTACAGACTTCAATAAACAAGTTTACTTAAAATTCTAACACAAACGAGTCCCCACTTTGACTTTTAAGAAGAGTTGTTTGAATGAAAATTACCCAATTAAACCTATAATTAAGACACCACGACCACGTACATTTTTTATTTTAGGTAAATAATTATTGATATTATTTAAGGAAAAAAATGTAGATTAGGTTAGGAGTTAGGGCAAGGATTGAGGCCATGCCTGGCCACGTGGTCTCAACTTTGTGAAGCATTATTTATTATTACAAGAAGGGGCCCCCGGGAAAAAGAAGATATATATTTCTTAATTAAGAAAATTAAGATAAATTAGAATCATTAATTGTTGGATATTTTTCAAATTTTCAAATATTTGAGGATTAAGTGTAACAAAATTATGTAGCTCTAGAACTATAGTTTATGTTTGTTATATTTCTTTTAATTGTTGTTGAGATTTTTACTAGTATATAATTCTATTCTATTTCTATTAAAAAAAGATATATTGTAGGGTGCGAGCGGTTAGATTTAGGAGGGTGTAAGATTCATTAATTTATTTGTGAATCCATTAGGGTGCATTAAATGTTTTTTACTTAAAAAATATAAATATATTATTTTTTACAATTTATTCAATAATCAAATAATATTTTAAATCATTTCGATTTCTAACATGATAGATACTATAAAATTATATGTAAATTAATTAAAATATATATTTTTTCATTTTTTTAAATTTTTTTTAATATTATTGCACCCGGTATGCATCATATGCACCTCGCATCCGATGCATTAGGTTGCACGAATCAGAGTAAATCGTAACATAGAAAAAAGGTATGAAAAAATTATAAATTTGGGGATTTCAAATTCCAATAATTTGAAAATTGATTAAATTTGAATAGTAGACATAATTTTATCTTAACATGATAATTGAAACATTAGACACAATAAAATAAGATAAAGACCATAGAGACATGCGCGTGACACGTGACACCATAATAATACATACAATGAATCTGGATAGCCTCCTGGTCATATTCCATGCCTATTTAATAATTTAATATATTATTGTATAGTTGTGCAATTTCAAGCTATTTAATAGTTTTATATATTATTTTATACTAATTAATAGTACAATTTTAATCCTATTCCTCTGATTATTATATTAATGTATATAACTTTCATGTGTTTGGAGATAGGTGAATAGTCAATAACCAAATTGATTAATATTGTTATATTTTATAAATAAATACATACTACATAAATCATTCATTATCATATCACATTAATTAACAATGTGGGCATGAATAGAATACATATAATATTTGGAGAATTCGTAAGAAATTATGGAAAAATCTAATGAGGAAATATATAAATAGGAAGCATTCAATAATGTGTATTGAACCTTATATTTGTGAACCGCTAACCGTTTCTCTGATCGTTATGCTATCGATTTGGTTAGACCGGTTTAACCGATCTGTATTGAACTGTTCATATATTTTAAAAAATAACAAATAAAACTAATAATATCTAAATATTCAAAGAAAATATATCCAATAAAAAATATTTGAATATTTTTCGTAGATAAGACTAGTTTTTCATGTTCCATTCTATTTTCTTGTGTGATTTATTCTTACACCATCGTTGATTTAATTATAATATAATAAAGAAAACATATAATTAAGGTTTATGGATGATTATTGAATTAGAACAATAATAAAAAGAAGGATGGAAATTGGGCTGATATCAAATTAGTAAATTAGAGTTTTTTATGCTATTGAGTGGGCCGTTTTTAAAACAGATATCGTTTGTACTGGCCCGACCCGGCGACCCAAAACGGCCCACAAACATAGATTGAAACGACATTTTATTAGCTGAAAATAGTGAAAAAATTGATAAAATTCACTTGTATGATTGGATTCAAAATCACGGTGAAACAATTCTGATCTAGTTGAAAATAATTTTGTTGTGTATCGGACGAGTCAACTTCATTAATTCTCTTTATTATCTCGTTTATTAAGTTGTATTAATTAGAATTACAAGAATTTGCGAGATTTAACTCACAATGGGTACGTTTGGAACAACGTTTGACAAATAGCTGTGAGGTGAGATGAATGTACTGTGCTGTGAGGTGAATTGATCGTGATTTTAAAAAACTGTTTTTGAAATAGCGGTGCAGTGATCGTAATGTCATAAAATGATTTTTTTGCCCTTATTTTTAAATAATTGTTTATAACTTAAAAATTATATTTCATATTATTTTATGATAAATTCCTTATTTCAAAACTACATTTTTAAATTGTTATATATATTTTTATAGTTTGAACACGTAATTGATTGAATATAAGAAGTTATTGATCAAAATTATTTTTTAAAAAAATTAAACTATAATTTATCAAGGGTAAAATTGATATTTGACAGATGTGTTCTGGTGGCCGTTGGATTAACCAAACTGTGAACTCACCGCTATTTTCTGCGGTCACACAAACGTAGTTATTAATGATGTTTGGTAAAAATAGAATACAGCTACGGTACGTTCACCGCACCGGGCAATGGACTAGGTTTCCAAACATCACAATTATATAAGATTAAGTTATCAGAATAGCTAAATTCTACATATGCACACTATAATAATATTCAAATAATACAATATGAATCTCCAATTATAAAACCAACAGGCTACAATAGGCCCAAACAACTAGAAAGAATATTGATGTTGAAATCTTCAAACATGGAATTAGGGCCCAAATTTAGGGTTTATGATTTGGGATTGAAATGTGCAATTCATGGCAGGTGAAGAAATTGACTTGTTTGATTGGATTCATAATCATTGTGAAACAATTTTAAATTCATTTGTTATTCCAATCCTTGTTCATTTTCATTATTATAATAACAATTTGTGATTCTCACTAAATTTAATAAAAAATAAATCTTTATTTTTTTAAAAAAAAGCACAAGATTAATCACTGTATAATCCTCAATCCAATTAATTTAAACAATAAGCTACTAGTTAAAGAAATCATTAATGTTACTACAATACGTGACACGACACGATTTGCGATTCATAGTGCGCAATTTTTTAGAGAATCCGGGAAGATTCGTTAATGATTCGTTAATTTTATATTTATAATAATTATTTTAGTTATATAATTTATAATTTTTTATAAGTAAAAATAATCATAATTATTGATAAAATATATTTTAATCATTTTCAAATTATAAATATAAGATATAATAAATAATTTATCATCAAAATAAAAAAAACTAAAAATTGGTTAAAATTTAAAATTAATAAAATAATTAAAAATCGATAATAATTACATAACTTAACAAATTTATGATATAATAATTTATATTTCTTATTTGTTTTTTGATTTTTTTCAATTTTGTCTTCTAAAAAAATCCGTTCAAAAAAAAAATCTGATTCGAGAATTAAGAGAGAATCGCGAATCCGAGAGAATTCGATTCGTAAATTTTTGTAAAAATAGAGAATCCTGGTAACATTGGAAATCATTCTTCTTCCTCCTTTGTAAATTAACCAAAAATCTCTCTCTTGCAGAAAAGAATATCCAAACCCTATAAAAAATGAACAAGAACCAAGAGTTTCTTTGTTCCCACTCTAAGAACAAAAATCTTCCTTATCTACTCTAACAAGTAACAACAACACATTTTCTACCAATTTCTCATTACAATTTTGTAAAACAAAAATGTCTCAACAACAAGCCATATACCCTAATTCCATAAAACAATCTTCTTCCCATTCAAACGGATCATTCGGGCCGGTTTTCATTGTCCTAGCCGTCATCGCTGCAATCTCGGTCCTCTCATGCGTGATCGGACGGTTCTGTAGTCGAATGAGCTATCGAAACAATGTGATCGAAAAGGAATACAAAAATAGTAAGGAGCAAAATCGGGATATGGGCACTAAGGAATGGTCGTGGAGGCAAAAACCAATCTTGAAGGTGAGGGGAAACAGAGATTTAGAGTTCGGGTTAGAAAAGCAAATCCCCGCCGAGAATGTTGCCGGAAATAAGCCGCCGATGCCTCCTCCGCCACCGGAAAGTGGTTTACAAAGGTCACATGTTAGATTTGCAGATAATGTGTAAGCCTTTTAAGTTTGAATAATACAAATCAAGACTTACAACATTTCATTATTTTTTTAAATGTGTTAAAATTATTTTTTTTGTACGCAAAAATATACTATACGGGTTACACCTAGAGATTGAACCTCTCGTATTTGATGGAACAATTTGGCGGTTTGGTAACTATTAGATTTACTTACTACTAAATAATGATTAAGCTTTAAGTATGATTATACAATTTTTAATTCATATTGCCTAAATGTGTAATATTTTAAATAATTCCAAATTTGATTTGCTTATTATTTATAAGCTTATTTCAACTTCATTATATTGTCTTGAAAGTAGCCATACATTTAACTATTTACATTTCATATCAATTATTATCTCATTGTATCGTCATAATGAAGTTGTTTGGTAGCGATAACAAAATGATTATGTTATGATTGTATTTAAAAAAAAATTATAATTATCTTTAAATGCCATGATTTCTTTGCATAAATGATCAATGATATAATAATAATACGATTATCATAATTTGTAATCCATTGAGTATGGAGATTGGTGTGACTGACCGATCAATGTTGATGAGTCTAATCGGTATAAGTGACCGATCATCATGGAACATACACTAACGATTTCGGAGATCGAACAACAATCGACCGACCGCTACATGCTGAGAAATCTATAATCGTGGATATGTTTGACCGATGAGTATCAAGTGTCCGATCATGACGGTTGAGGAATTGAGATTTTTCCGGGGATATGGAAGATCAATTAGTGAATATCGTGAAGATTTGTTGAAAATCCTCCTGAATATTTGGTAAAAGAATTAGACGAATATTGGGTTTGTTTGGTACTACGATTAAAAGTGCGGTGAGGTGCGGTGAGATGGTCCAATCGTGATTTTTTTAATGCACACAAAACACGAGCTTAATTGCGATGTGATAATCGTTAAAAAATTGCGATATCATCACAGCTGTTAAAACCAGCTGTGACTTTATCGTTATTTTGGAAAAGACTCATTTACCCTTACTTCTATTAATTATAATATAATTATATTTATTATTATTATATATGTAAGAGTATATTAGTATTTTTACATAAATCACGATCATAATACCGTAATTTTACCAAACATACTTAAAAATTTATGATCATCATATCTAACCACACCTCACTACACCGTAATTTTAAAAAGCTAAACCAAACAAACCCATTAATTTTTTTAATAAGTTTCCTAATTATGACATAAACTCTCCCTATAAATATACGTCATATAATTCATAAGTTATATTCGATCTCATTCTTTAGAGTTCTTAGATAGAATTCAGTTGTAATTTTTCCAAAAATGGATTTTGATCATCGTCGATCAAATGGTTTTTTACCCTATTTTGAGTTTTCCACTTTAAAATTCGTGTGTCTTGTTTGTTTGCTTTTTGCAATTCACGATACCTAATTCTAATCGATTTCACGCATTCCCAACATAGTCAACCAAAATGGAGAGCATTCACGTAAGCCATGAGATATATGCAGCACAAAAAAGAGCACAAGAACAAAAATATGGACTATTTAATGAATGCAAATAGTCATCTACCTATGCAACGTTATTCGAGATCATTCGAAGTGGGGGTTATAATCTTACCAAAACTTGTTTTGAAGCAATTGTTGTAGAAGTAAGACCAATCTGAGAAACTAGTTCACTTGGTGATAATGTACACTGAGTCGAATTTACCTTTCTATAATTCATCCCCAACAAGCATCACTCTCTTGTTTCCTTCATGACTCACCTTCAATAATTCATCAAAACAGACATTTATTCGCCACAAGAACAAACACAACGATAAAAAACAGCACGGTATGCTAAATATGCTGATATTTATCACATCATCCATGTGTAGAAGCCAACAGATAGCAATACAAAACCGATATTAATGTTCAAAGCCAAATGTGAACCCTTAATGGCCTCGAAGCGTAAATATTCGACGATATTACCTTGATCAAGCTAACCCCAGAGCCAATATGAACAAGGATATAAGGATATGTTGTTAGAATTACTCAGATTCGGTATCGGAAATAGCACAATGGGAACATACCTGAATTCATAATCACGATGAATGATATGAAGAACATCGAAAACCAGAGTAATGATCTTAGTGTTCTTCAGATTATTCATCGTGATCATGAATTCAGTCCAACTTCATTTATAAATATGATGCGTGGTCTCGGTCTGAGTAAAAAAAAGTTTAGCTTCCCATTTGGCCGACCATTTTCTTGCAATTAGACTGAAGATCATTCCTCCAATTTTCGGATTATTCATCGTGATGATGAATTCATGTATGCTTCCGATGTACTATTTCTGACACCGAATCTCAGTAATTCCCTTCGAACATCAATGTATGTAAATGATTCATAGGGGTTATCCAATGTTTCCTACGAGGATCACACTGATAATTATATATATAGTTGTTAAACATTAATCATACTGTGACCAATCTCCCGAGCAATCTCTCTAGCCAAAGCAATTTCCCTACAATGTTTCGATGTATTCGTGTCTCCAACAGCAAAATAAAACCCAGAAGCCTGGAGTCAAACATAAGAACTCTCAGGCTCAAGTTCCACCAAAATTTTAGCAACTCTGCTGCCAATTTCCTCATTCTGGTGAAGCTTACAACTCTTCAAAACAAAGCTCCAAATTAAAGCATCATTCATAAATGAAGATTCTTTTAATAACTCTACTGCTTCATCAAGAAAACCAGCCCGATCGAGCAAATCAATCATACACGAATAATGCCGTCTATCCGGCTTCAAACCATGCTGCATTTGCATCTGTTAGAACACTGATCGTCCCGTTTCCACCATTCCACAATGGTTGCATCCTGTTAAAAGAGTCAAGTATTTTACTTCATCAGGTACATTAAGCAATTATCTTTCATTATATTGAGAATCTCAAGGCATTGTCTTCTCTGTCCATTTCGAGCAAACGCATTGATAATTGATGTGCTGCAGACTAAACTTGTGTAAGGAAGTTCATTGAAGATTCGTGATGAGTGATGAACTTCACCGACTTTGGAGTATGCATCAATCAATGAAGATGCAACTGCGACATCGGAATCAAAACCGGACTTGATGGTGCAACAATTTAGGATTGTACATGAAGAACTAGCAGAAAGTGACATGGCTTTTAGAGTTAAAGAGAGACTGACTTCATCGTATCTGATGTTCTCGTCGACTATTAGCCCAAAAAGTTCAATTACGTCATGAAATAAACCAGCTCTCAACAGAGAAGCCATGAGAGGATTACAACAGATTATGTTCCTTCGGTGATTGTGCCGAAGATACTTAAACAGCTTTCAATATCTCCACATTTACCATACATGTCGATTAGAGCAGATCAACAATGGGATTTCTGAATCCCAGCTTCATAATGCAACAATGGATTTGCATTCCAAGTTCTAAATCCGTTTCTGAACCAGATAACTTCAAGAACGCAATGAATGAGCAAATAGAAGGCTTTTTATCCCAAATATGCATTCTTCGGTAGTATTCAAGAGCCTCGAATGCAAAACCATTAGAAGCAAAAACCGAAACAATTGAATTCTATGAAATAACATCCATAGGTGGTATAACCTCAAGGGATTTCATAGCTTCTGTTAAATTTCCACAAGCAGAATAGAGATCAACCAAAGCATTGGCTAAAAACAAGTTGGAGTTAGTGTGTCATTTCTTGATAACGCAGTAATGCAATTGCGTTCCTTCACTAATCAACTTCTCGCATCCACGACCACGAATCATGTAGCAGAAAGTGAGCCCATTAGGCTCCACTTCATCTAATCTCATGTCACTATATGATGTAAGAAGCTCTTGTGGTCTGCCCATTTCAGAAAAATTACGTAAGACGATATTCCAAGTAGCCAAGTTTCTGTTTGGTGACGTTCTAAACAATCTGAAAGCAACATCATAAAGACTCATTTGAAAATACAGATCAACAAGAGCGGAATTAATATAAACATTATTTCTAAATCCAAGAACAATGGATCGGCAATGCATAACAATTCCTTCTCTGAATAACCCCTCAGAGCTACTTATACTCAATACTACTGAAAACGTAGATGATTTCTCCACAATACCTAGATAAGTCATTTGATTGTACAAATTCAAAGCATCTCAATTACACTCAAGTCGAAAAAACCCTGAAATCATAATGTTCCAAGTAATCACATCTCGCTCGGACATTTCGTCGAACAATATGATGGCGGAAGCCAAGTTCCCAGCTTTCATCATGTTGTCTATGTTTATGTTCGATGTATATATACTCCCACCACAAAAATGGCTACGCTACGGCATTTTGTGCAGCGAAACAGAAAATATGCATAGAAAATCAGGCTTTCTGTTCAATTAGAAGTTTAAGGCTTCGTACAGAGTCAGCAGCAACTTCCCTACGCTGTCTTTTCATCAATAGATCAAAAATTTTCAAATGGTATAGCATCGTGGATTAAAAACACAGTTTTTTTCAATTCGGGACATGTTTTCCAATCTTGCAGTGCAATTGATTTGGGCCAAGAGAATTCACGGGCTTCTTATTTATGGGCCGGCCCATTAGTATGCTATTGGATTGAACTCTTATCAAATATCAACATAAAACCGAACCGGATAGATCCAAACCCGAAGATACATGGCTGAATCTAGTTAATCAGGTTTGAGTGTATTCATATTTGATAAATTGAAACACGAAACATGATTCATACTTCAATTGAAGATACTATTCCAAAATATATATTATCAAATAATTATTATCTATATGAACGAGTGGTGTATGTTAGTAATGTGGTATCCCAAAAATTGTAAATCACATTCAAAGCTCCAATGTTGATATAATATGTGTTGTTGATCTCTCATTTTTTAAAGTTGTAAACATTATGTCTTCAAAATTTAAAAATTGTATGGTTGATCTTCGAAATTCCAAACTCGTTTATATTTGATCGTAATTATGGTTAATGTTTTAAATATATTCATAGTTTATATTTGATCTCTTAACCATAAAAATATGTAATGAGTATGTTTCTAAACTTTGAACATTTTAAAAAGAAGACAAAAATTATCAAAACTATTTATACAAAAAAAAAGATAAAAATCGCAATTACTCATTCAAATATCGGGTGGTAAATACAATACTTATGACCTTTTTAGGATCACATTTACAATATCTTAAACAAACACATTCGCAATCATAATTTTGTCCTATATGAACTAAATTTCCCTTTATATGATCATATTTCATTTAAATTATATTTAAATTGATTAATGCAATCAATTTAGAAAGCCCAATATGTGGGCTTATGGCGGCCTCAAAAGAGGCCCAAATGGTTAGATAGAGGCAGACAGCTTTAACTAACGACATATCAAATCCCTATCAAATCAAAATCAAAATCAAATCAATCAACTTTTTAAATTGTTGTCGAATATAACAATAATTCCGAGGAACTCCTGTAAATTTTAAGAATTCCGAGGGTTTACTTGCAATATATTAAAAAAAATTTGTCGAATATAACTATAATTCCAAGATATTAATTTTATTGAACAATAAAAATAATAATTATTAGGTATTTTGAATTCTGATTGTCATCAAGATGAAAATTACATTCTCTTAATCTTGCCCTTTAATTTTTAATTGGAAAATTATTTTTATTAAATATATTTATATATTTAACAAGTAATATATTCATATATTTAATGTATTTTTTTTATTACTTACAGAGTAATAATTTCTAAATAAAAAAAGAGCAAATGAACTAGATTAATTATTCGATTTTTAAGTGAATATTTGATTAATTTAATTCAAATCTAAGTAGTCAATGCTTTTTTTAATCAATTCAATACATTAGACAAAATTAAAATAGGAAGCACATGGATGCATAAAATATTCAAGCAAATAAAATAGCTATTTTGATTAAATAATATTTAAAAAAACTCAAACATTAGCATAATTAGTTTATGTAACATGCAACGTCATGTTTGTAAAACATGGTTAGGTTTAGTGATTATTTACTTGCTCTGTAATAAAATAAGCTAATCGTGTTTCACCAATTCAATCTCTGACAAAGGGAAAAGGGCGAACACAAAAATTTAATCCACATAATTTCATAGATTTTGTAATTTTAATTATTAAAATTTTACAATTATGGCAATTGTGATTCCAAAAGTATCAAGATGGCAAAATCGATATCATACTTTGTAAGTTTTGACAAATTTGTCCCCAAAATTTAATATGTATGATATAATTGGTCCCGAAAGTTAATATTTTTTGAAAATTGTATTCTCGGCCAAAATCAAGTTTTCGGGATTGATTTTACCACTTTGAAAATCTGATTTGTCAAATGCTTTAAATTTGAATACGAAATTTGTCAAAACCTTTAAGCTTGAGACTAGCCATTACAAATTATGAAGACTAAATTTGTTAAAGATATGAAAATTTGAGATTTGAATATGTTATTTTGTCAAAGAAGACATACTAAAATATATATTCAAGTTTTATTAAGTATTATTAGATTGAAATAACTTAAAATAATTTAAATGAGTTATATATTATATATAAATTACCAAAGTTACGTATATTAATAAATAATAATGTGAACTTGTTTGCAACTTTTGCTGGATAAGAATTAGAAATAAAATATTTAAATGATTTTGATTGATTGTTCTCACAGTAGTATTTTGTTCTTTGTTTCTTTTTTGGGCTGCCTCCTTTCTGATCGTGTCCGTTTATCAAGCCTCTACGCGAATTGATAAGCGGAACCCTTGAGATAAGAGATAATTCATCATGAATTCATTTCCCAGAATCGAATTGTAGATCGAAAAAGGCGATTGTTCTTGAGCAGTTATTGAGCTACAGTTTTGTATGGAAGAAATTTATGGGATTCCCTTGAACGGGGAAGAGTATTCTGATAAGGGTTTCTTATTCACGGAGAATCTGATGGTTCCATCGGAGTTTCAGTACGATTCTATGGTTCAATCTTCTGATTACCGTCATAGGGTTGTTCCCGTTTTTGAATCGGAAGAAGTGGGTTTTCAGTCCTCAGTCGCATCGGAATCCGCTTCCGTTATTGTTCAGAATCAACGAAGAGGCGGAGGAGATCACAATCACGATGAGCATATGATGATCAAAGCTAAAATCGCTTCTCATCCCTTTTATACTAAGCTTTTCGGTGCATATATCGATTGCCAGAAGGTACCATTCCCAAATTAAATTACTGGGTTTATTTTTCTGATTCGATTTTCCGGTGAATAAGGTCGGAGCGCCGGCGGAAATAGCGTGGGTTCTTGATGAAATCAGACGAGAAAAAGACAGTTATGCGTCTGAAACAGCTTCTATTTCACTGGGAACAGATCCTGAGCTCGATGAATTCATGGTCTATTTCTACTCAGTTATTTTATGTGCAAAATATCCACCGTTCTTTACCTTCAACTGTTGATTATGAAAGGAATCGTACTACAACATATTGGTGATGCTGAAAACTGGATTATCTCAGCCGTTTAACGAAGCAACTTCCTTCCTAGACAACATCGAAGCTCAATTAAGCAATCTCTGTAAAGGTAATTAACTAACTTAAATCTCCAGTTTTGTTTCACGCACATAAGTTTGTGGGTATTTGTTGCCGGAATAAACGGGCGCCTTAACTAAAACCCTACAAATCCAATCTTTGTGTTAACTTCTGATGTATTACAGAAAAGGGAAGGCTGGGGTAGTAGTTCCGTGTTCCTACTGTGTGAGTCCTAAACCTTAAAATGAAAAGTCAGTAGTAACTCTACTGTTCATTCATGGTCCGGTACAGCTCCCCCATCTCTCTCTCTGTCTCTTTGAATATTTCCAGGGGCTTCCTCTCTGCAACTTTTGTCTTTTGGACGGTTTGGTGGACAAACTCCCGTCGGCTGAAAGAAATGCCTCTTCAAGTTAACATACTCATTTAGGTTACTTTGGTGGGCTTTTTCACCACTGTTTCTCCCTCGGGTTACAGTAATAATCGGATGAAATGATTGGGTTTTAAGATATGGGTTTAGTTTGTCCGTAGAAACCAAGACAAACCCTTGTTTGGGTTGAGCTTCATCAGACGGAAAGAGTGCTTCGTAGTGTAAGTTATGGATTTTTGTGTGTAATAAGGATATTTGCACAGTGATTGATTCACATGGAGAGCCCTGGATTTGCGCTGATTTTGGGAGCCCACCCACGTATATAATTTGTCTGTGTTCGTCTCGTTTTGCTACCTTTCTTTATGATATCTTGTCACCTGCATTGCAGCGCCATTACTGCAGACTCCTTGGCGACCGTGCCTCTTCTTCTGTGTTTGTTTTTCTTCTCTTTTCCTTGTTTGGCCCTTTCATCTTCATCAACGTTTCTGGGTTTCAAAAATTTATAACTTTTCAATTAAATTTAGAATGCAACATTAGTTTTAAATATTATTATTATTTTAATTTTCGGTATACTGATTTAGTATATCAAAAATTCCGGGTGTTCCACTTATGGTATGTATTTAAACAAAATACCTATCATACGAGTTTTAAGTGGGTCAGATCATGGTTTTAAAAAACCGGTCGGATCGGTCGATTCGATCGGAAATCGTTTATTATCCCGATTCGATTTAAACCGGTTGGCCTATTATTTTTAAAACCGATTTTGAGGCCAAAAAATCCAATTGAACCGGTTTATTTCACTCAAAATCCGGTTGAACCGGATTCTCAATGGATTTATAACATTATTATTTATTTTTATATTAAACCGGTTCAAATCGATCCGACCCTCCGATCCGATCAGTAGAAAAAATTTCCGATTCACCGGTTTGACCGGTTTTTAAAACCATGGGTCAAATATAATCTAGCTTGTCTGACTTTAAAAACTAATATTAAATATAGAATTTGTTATCTTTATTTTTCCAATTAATACGATATAAATTGAGAATTAATTCAAAAATTATATAATTCTCAATGGTATAGGAACATTATATTGGAAAAACCGTTTGTATCGATGTACAAGCGATACCGATCGATATAGCTTCCTTGATTGACAATAACTTGTCCAATATGCGGATTAATACATGTTCTTAAAGCATGGCTATTTTCTTAAAATAATAGGGTTCATCACTCCATTAGCTTATTTCATTTTCAGTTGGAAGTAATAACACAAAACTATATTAACGAGTTTATTACATTCAATTTTAGGAATTTAATATTATAATTAGCCACAATACACTTCAAACATTTATGATATTGTTGTTTTGAGCATATATGAGAATGCTCGAAACCATGAAAGGATCTTAATTACTATATATTTGAGCCTAACATAAATGAATAGAACTTGAATTCGTGTCATTACGAAATGAATAAGTGTTGTAGGAGATGTATTAACATGATAACACATTGATTCATGTGGTTACACTTGAGTTTATATGTTTATGATATGAATTTATATGGTTTGATCATAATCCTAGTCGATAGAACATGGGTGAGGTTACATTTTTGTTTGTGTTGGATTAATCGGCTTAAGAATGTGAGTCGAGACCCGATTTATTTGGACCGACTTGGTTGGGATTTGTGCCTTCGAAATTAGGTCTTGTTTCAGGTAGGAGTTTGTTAAACATGATATTATTTGGTTCGGATTTGATACATAATTAATCATAGAAATTTACATATTTTCTTCTAAAATTAATAATTCTTATATTTTCCTATTGGATTCATCCTAGGTATGAGAATAGTGTTTGAATGATAGATTCTATTCGAAATTTTGACCAAAGTGTGGATGAATATAACGCATAAGAGGAAGAGATTACATCGTAAAATTAAATTAATGTGGGACAATTAATTTACTGGGTTTGTTTGGGTTGGTGTTAGAAACTCAAGTGAGTTCAACGCAATTTCTCAAAATGTGATTTTTAAAAACATAAGCTAAATTGCGGTGTGTTTAACCTTATTTTTCTGCGTTTTGGCCACCACTGCTAATAGCAGCTAACATCCCAAAGCGATTTTGCAAAATATTAAAATGTCCTTATTAGTAATACATATTACTTAAGGTTTTTATTATATTATATTTATCACATGTTTTTATATCGACGTAATACCAACCGGTATCGCCTAGTATCATGTTACTATCAGATCCTGATTTTTCTCAAACCCTTAAAAATAATAAAATAATATTCAATGTTTTCATACCAGACGGTATATCGTCAAATTTCGGGCAGTATCGATATTTTTTTTCTACAGCCCGTTACAGGGTATTAGGGTTGATATCAGGGTTTTACAGGGTTCGACCCTAAAAAATTAATATTTTTAAAAATAAATTAAAATAAAAATGGGTACCGCCCAGTATACTGGTTGTACCGCTCATATCACTCTGGATTGGTACGGAATTTTGGACTGACATGAAAACATTGATATTATTATTTTAATATTTTTAAAGGTTAATAAAAATAAAAAATGGTACCGGCCGACATACCACCGTCCTAACCAATATGAAAATTTTATATTTATCTCTCGTTATCAGACTTTTCATGTTAGACCAATGTTTTCATATCGACCGGTATACCGTCGATATACCGGTGGGTATAGCGAATAACATGTGGCACCAGTATTTTGACATGCATCGGGTTTCGTGGTCGGAACTCGGGTGTTTTGGGTCGACCATGAAAAGAAAAATAATAATTTTTTTAATTAAAAATTAAAAATTCGTACATGTTGTACCGGTCCGGACCGAAATGGTAAACTGGAACGATATGAAAACATTGGATTACACTATCTTATCTTGAGGGTAAATATGTACTATTATTAAAATAACGTTTATCATATCGTTTTTTTTACAAAACAAATTTTAAAATTATGTTATCATAAATGCGTTCAACTCACCACAGTTTAACTTACCACACCTCACCGCACTTTCTTAAAGATGTACCAAACAAGCCGCCGGCTCCCGGGAGCAAATTACACTGGTGTGTAACGAAAAATCTATACTATCGATGCTCCTTTTATAAACTAATCTAATTATTTGGATCCACATCTCACCTAACAATCTGTTTACAGAATTGTTGCTTTTAACTAGTGATCTCCTTAGCATTTGAACAATGACTTCAATTGAGAAGCTCAAAATGTGTTTCAGACGATGGACGTGCATCATCGGAGGATTTAAGTGGCGCAGAGGAGTCTAATGCAGGCGAAACCGGCTCGAAAAGCTCTGATCGGGAACTGAAGCACACCCTTCTACGTCGCTACGGCACCGACATAAACAGATTGAAGATGGCCTTTTCGAAAAAGAAGAAGAGGGGTAAACTCCCAAAGGAAGCAACTCAAATATTACTCCAATGGTGGAATCTTCACCACAAATGGCCATATCCCACGGTATTTTATGTTGCAATATAGTTCATATCGATTGTGGAAATATAAATCTTATAGTTTATAAGGGAAGTGATATCATAAATAATTAGTTTGATCTAATCTTTTCAATGTGATTCACTTCTTTTATGAATTGGGTCACAACGACACTCTTACAGTCCATTAAATCCTAAATATCTATATGGTATCGGAGCTGTAGGGTGTGTTTCGGGTTGGTCCGTAATGGTTTAGACAAAAAAAACTATGTTAGAAAAATGTATTGGATTTAGGCGACAAAATAATCGACCTATGATTCTAACATTACTAGAATATTAAAGCAAGTCTGAATGAGTTAGACTTTTCGATGTGATTCACTTCTCTTATGAACTGACTACAACTAAACTCTTCCGACCATTCAATTTTGAATTTCTACATTTTATACTCCACATTCTCTTGAACCGATAAGGGTGTTGTGTGTTTTGATGCAACGATCAATTTTGTAGGAAGGCGATAAGATTTTGTTGTCGGAGACGACGGGGCTGGATCAGAAGCAAATCAATAACTGGTTTATAAATCAGAGGAAGAGACATTGGAAGCCATCGGAGAATATGGAGTTTGCCATTGAGAATATTGGGAAGAATGACAACTTTGGTTACAGATAAATTTGAAAACAATATGTTGTAGGGAAGAAGGAATAATCTTTGACTATGATTATCATTGGAATTGTATTTTAGAAATTAGATCTAGTTTATTACAAATAAAATTATTAGTCCACAATTTCAACTAATGTTTCCATACCGGACGGTATATCGTTCGTCAAATTTCATTTTGTACTTGTATTTTTTTCGTACTGTCCAATATCGAGTATTAAGGTCGATTTCCGGGTATTTTCGAGTCTGAACTTAAAAAACTAATTAAATATTAATTTTTTAAAAAATAAAATAAAATTTGGTACGGACCGTTATATCGTCCGACAGACTGGTCGTACCGCTCATACCGGTCCGGATCGATATGAAAATATTGATTTCAACATGTGGCAGATAAATTTTGTTCTATTATTTTTATGATTTTAGAAATTTTGATTATCAAAATTTTATAATTGTGTAATTATAATTCACATAGTATAAAATGACAAAATCGGTTCTCATACTTAATTTTTGATAAAATAATATTCAATATTTAGTTTGACACAATTGATATATAAAGTTTTTAAAATTTTGAAAATTTAAATAATCGACCAAAATCAAATTTCGAGAAGTGATTTAGGCAAAAGTTTATAATTGCTTAGTTAAATTCATTGTGATATTATTAATGATAAAATTGGACGATGTCACACTTAATTAATAATTGCATATTATTAATTATTAGAGATGTAGAAATATAAACCCTAAATTTGCTTTTCTCAATGACTGCTGATTAATTTTACTAAAATCATAAAAGTAACTATGTCATTTTATCATTAATTATATTACAATGAATTTAACTAAGCAAATCTAAATTTTTCTGATATTGAAATGGATGTAAAGATAATGGGTACGTTTGGAACAGCGTTTGGCAAATAGCGGTGAGATGAGATGATTGTACTGTGCTGTGAGGTGAACTGATCGTGATTTTAAAAAACTGTTTTTGAAACAGCGATGCAGTAATCGTGATGTCATAAAATGACTTTTTTGCCATTATTTTTAAATAATTGTTTATAACTTAAAAATTATATTTCATATTATTTTATGATAAATTCGTTATTTCAAAACTATATTTTTAAATTGTTATATATATTTTTTATAGTTTGAACACGTAATTGATAGAATATAAGAAGTTATTGATCAAAATTTTTTTTTTTAAAAATAATCTATAATTTATCAAGGGTAAAATTGACATTTGGTAGATACGTTCTGATGGTCGTTAGGTTAACCCAGCTGTGAACTCACCGATGTTTTATGTGGTCACACGAACGCAGTTATTAATGATGTTTAGTAAAAATAGAATACAACTACGGTACGTTNTGCAAAGCCATGCTACAAGAATATTGAGTAGGAATACCCATTCTTAACCAATATTTTACCTGAATAGAAAGCACATCTGATTGCTAAGGCTATAAGTTTTGTATATAATGCATGTGACAGATGGATCGAAGGAGATGCAGTTGATTTACCATTCCCCGATTTCTCGTTCGATGCTGCAACCATCAGTTATGGATTAAGAAACATAGTTGATCAAAAGAAAGCACTCAAGGAGATGCACAGAGTGCTGAAACCTCGTTCAAAAGTTTCCATTCTTGACTTCAACAAAAGCACTCACCCTTTAACATATTCTATACAGGTTTCAAAATCTACCCAACTTGTTCCCATTCCAAATCTGTAGTGTTATATCTAAAACATTATCAATTCATTTGTTCTTTTTGTTTTCCAGGACTGGATGATCGAAAATATTGTTGTTCCAGTAGCAAGCGTGTATGGCTTAGCACAAGAGTATCACTACTTGAAAAACTCAATCAAGAATTATATGACTGGTATTTTCTTTTTGTCCAGGCAGCATTTGCTTCTGCTTTAGAAGACATGCAAATACTACAATTAGAAGAAAATACTGCAATTCTTTATCTAAATATGTTTAGCTTGTTAAGGATTGACAGAAATTCATGCTTTATATGATGCAGGAGATGAATTGGAGAAACTAGCTCTGGATGCCGGCTTCTCAAATGCAAAACATTATGAGATCGCTGCTGGGATTATGGGAAATTTAATAGCCACTCACTAAAACACCTCTGGTTAGCTAAGCTGTATATATTACATCTACTAAGCTCCATTTCACATGCTATTATTGCTGATATTTTATCATCACTATGCGTCCCATGTCCCATGAAAAATTTCCTCAATTTTTAGATTCTTTATGAAAAAGCGGCGCTTTTAGTCTCCCAAATTTTTACAGCTCTTGCCAAATTGGTCTTGATAATTTGTAATGTCATATTTAGTGCATGATTTTAAAATTTTTGGCAGGTTTGGTCCTATAAATGTGCAATATTTGGCAAATCAGATTCTCAAAGTGACAAAATCGATCACTAATTTGATTTTGGCCGAGAACTTCTTAGGGACTGATTTTGATAAAATATAAAAAGCATGAGAATCGGTTTTGTCATCTTTATAATTTGTAGATCAAAATTACCACAATCATAAAATTTTATGAATTAAAATTGTCAAAAACATAAAACTATTGGAATCAAATTTAAGTCTCGTTGTTCTTTTACCATTTTGAATGTTAAACTAAAATTTATGACTGAAGTATGCAAGACTACGATCTCGTTGTTTTAAAATGATTCAGGTATGGATTTTACAGTAGTAATTTACACAGTTCAGGTATAATTTAAGATTCAATATGGGCTGATAAATCTTATTGTAATGATATATCTGATTCTTGTAGATTCAAATCATGGATTCACAGCAGTGGTAACCGGATCAGGCACAACTCTTCTACCTCGTTCACTTTTGCTGTTCTCTGAGAACTTCAAACTAGCAAAATGGTAACCTTTATCCTTCTCCTCCTGGTTCCATTCCGCAGAGTAATAGTCTTCCTCTGTAGTGGCAGTCTTTGGCGGGGCGAACATGCCTCCCCATTGTGGAAAATATATGAGCATTATCAAAAGTGTACAGCATATAATCATGATTCCCATTAAGGTGATTCCTGTATCTGTTGAATATCTTGATCCTCTGAAGAAGATCACCTGCGTCAGAACAGCTCCAAAGCTTCCACCGCCGCCAGTCATGCCGGAAATAATCCCCAGTGACCTGTAAGAACGAAACTGATTCAGGGAACTTCAAGTTTAATCAGTTTAAGGGATGCAAACCTTCTAGAGACAAAAGGGACAACTCCAAAGGTTAGCCCACAAGCAGCTTGCACGAAAATGGAGAAAACTAGAAGAATGGCTACTGATGCACCTAAAGAACTGACTTTTCCCAGTAGAATGCAGAAAACTCCTCCCAAGGTTTGAACTATCCACAGTGTCCATAATCTGCCTCTCATTCCGAGCTTCTTGGACATGTAATCGGAGAGAAACCCGCCGCTTGGTCGGGAAAAGATATTGGCCAGTCCAAAACTGGCGGCGATGATTCCGGCGGTTTTGAGATTCAGACTGAACTTGTCGTAATAGTACTGCGCTATGATGTTGTCTATTGTCAGTTCAACTCCGAAGCAGTACCCGTAAGTTATCGCGAAGATCCACCCTCTGTAATTCCCAAAAGCGTGACGAAGAACTTGCCAGAAGTTATCTTTATGTTTATCTCCAGATTTGTGTACTTTAGCGTAATCTCCGTCGGGTAAATCTTGACCTAGAAAGAACACTGCATACGCCATAAGCATTTGAAAAATACCAGGGATGAAGAAAGCGATTCTCCACGCTGTGAAATTGGTTGCACCGATGGTATGTATAAGATCAAAGACTAATGGCATTATAAGCTGCGTTGCGCCGCCGCCGAGATTCCCCCATCCACCTGCAAATCCGTTTGCTGTTCCGACGACTTTTGAAGTGAACATAGAGCTCATCCAGAACTGTGAAGAAACGAAAGTGGCTAAAGAAAAGCCAGCGAAGAAACGTGCTATGAGAAAGGTAGCAGGGGAGTCTACAACGGAAAAGCAATAGACGGCGGGTACAGTAATGAGAATGATGCTCGAGGTCGCCAATCGCGGCCCCCATAGATCACAAGCTGATCCCATGGCAACACGAGCGAGGACTACACCGGAAACTGAAGCGATTCCGGCGTTTCCGATATCCGTCGCGGTAAGATTAATGTTATCGCGGATTATCGGAAGCAAAGGCGGAGCGGCGAAGGTTGAAACGAAGCAGGAGAAGAATGACATCCAAGCAAGATGAAAGGAGCGCATATGAGGAAAAGCGAATGAGTATAAACGGAACTCCGTTGATTTGTGCTCGGAATCAACAGGCATGGCGAATTTCCTGTCCTCCTCCATTTTCTTGTTTCTGATATCTCTGAGAGATGATTGCTTTGCTTTTNCGACGACTTTGGAAGTGAACATGGAGCTCATCCAGAACTGTGAAGAAACGAAAGTGGCTAAAGAAAAGCCAGCGAAGAAACGTGCTATGAGAAAGGTAGCAGGGGAGTCTACAACGGAAAAGCAATAGACGGCGGGTACAGTAATGAGAATGATGCTCGAGGTCGCCAATCGCGGCCCCCATAGATCACAAGCTGATCCCATGGCAACACGAGCGAGGACTACACCGGAAACTGAAGCGATTCCGGCGTTTCCGATATCCGTCGCGGTAAGATTAATGTTATCGCGGATTATCGGAAGCAAAGGCGGAGCGGCGAAGGTTGAAACGAAGCAGGAGAAGAATGACATCCAAGCAAGATGAAAGGAGCGCATATGAGGAAAAGCGAATGAGTATAAACGGAACTCCGTTGATTTGTGCTCGGAATCAACAGGCATGGCGAATTTTCTGTCCTCCTCCATTTTCTTGTTTCTGATATCTCTGAGAGATGATTGCTTTGCTTTTCTTTTCTTTTCTTTATATAGCCATGGAAATGAAGACGATGAAGTGGTTTTCAACGTTGATTGAAGGGCTCTTCTGAGTACGGAAGGGATGAAAATTACAGAGGCGTCGCCGAGTCTCAGAGGTAGGCGATGGAAGAATCAAATATTCATGTGAAATTCGGGTTCTCCATTTCTAGACTGGAATCAGGTAAATTAAAATATCGTTGGCTTATACACGTAGCACTTTTAATAATACTATATAAATTAATATTTATTATTAGATATTTTAAGTGGAATTTTTTGAAGTTGGACCTGGGCGAGGTTCCACTTTTCAATTTTTTTGACTTTTGTATTAATCTATTTTCTAAGAGTTGAGTATCAGAAGGAATCCGTACGCACTATATATTTTCTAATAATTTAAATTAAATAAATGCTAAAGATATAGAATTTAATGATATGACAATTTCGTGTGGTGATCATGGAAGTCATACTGGTGGTATATCTCTCGATATACCGGTCGTACGGGTAAATATCGATCATGACCGATACACCGATATTCCGATATATTGTCGGTATACTAACGGTATATCGTAAAAATCACTCGTACCGGTCGTGACCGGTATGAATGGTACCGACCGGTATGACTTCCTTGGTGGTGATCAAAATTCAAAGATATGTTTCAACCAATAATCTAAAAAATTAATTACTTAAAAAATGATATATTTAATGTTTATTATTTTAAAATAATTTCTTAATAATAATTAATCATCGACTTTCAAATAATTTAATATATAAAAGAATGAATTTTTATTATATTACATTTTAATCAATCGTTCTATTTTCTTATTTAGCTGAACATGATTTTAAGTGGAATGTGTTCAAACTTAATTTAAAATATCATTCTATTTAAATCGAATCGAAAAATCCCGATTCAAATGTACCTGTACTTTTAAAAAATAGAGGTAAAATGATAAACTGCATTATATNGCGAATCCGTTTGCTGTTCCGACGACTTTGGAAGTGAACATGGAGCTCATCCAGAACTGTGAAGAAACGAAAGTGGCTAAAGAAAAGCCAGCGAAGAAACGTGCTATGAGAAAGGTAGCAGGGGAGTCTACAACGGAAAAGCAATAGACGGCGGGTACAGTAATGAGAATGATGCTCGAGGTCGCCAATCGCGGCCCCCATAGATCACAAGCTGATCCCATGGCAACACGAGCGAGGACTACACCGGAAACTGAAGCGATTCCGGCGTTTCCGATATCCGTCGCGGTAAGATTAATGTTATCGCGGATTATCGGAAGCAAAGGCGGAGCGGCGAAGGTTGAAACGAAGCAGGAGAAGAATGACATCCAAGCAAGATGAAAGGAGCGCATATGAGGAAAAGCGAATGAGTATAAACGGAACTCCGTTGATTTGTGCTCGGAATCAACAGGCATGGCGAATTTCCTGTCCTCCTCCATTTTCTTGTTTCTGATATCTCTGAGAGATGATTGCTTTGCTTTTCTTTTCTTTATATAGCCATGGAAATGAAGACGATGAAGTGGTTTTCAACGTTGATTGAAAGGGCTCTTCTGAGTACGGAAGGGATGAAAATTACAGAGGCGTCGCCGAGTCTCAGAGGTAGGCGATGGAAGAATCAAATATTCATGTGAAATTCGAGTTCTCCATTTCTAGACTGGAATCAGGTAAATTAAAATATCGTTGACTAATACACGTAGCACTTTTAATAATACTATATAAATTAATATTTATTATTAGATATTTTAAGTGGAATTTTTTGAAGTTGGGCCTGGGCGGCTGGTTGAGGTTCCACTTTTCAATTTTTTTGACTTTTGTATTAATCTATTTTCTAATATTTGAGTCTCAGAAGGAATCGGCACGAACCATATATTTTCTAATAATTTAGATTAAATAAATGCTAAAGATATAGAATTTAATGATATGACAATTTCCTGTGGTGATCAAAATTCAAAGATATGTTTCAACCAATAATCTAAAAAATTAATTACTTAAAAAGTGATATATTTAATGTTTATTATTTTAAAATAATTTCTTAATAATAATTAATCATCGACTTTCAAATAATTTAATATATAAAAGAATGAATTTTTATTATATTACATTTTAATCAATCGTTCTATTTTCTTATTTAGCTGAACATGATTTTAAGTGGAATGTGTTCAAACTTAATTTAAAATATTAATTCTATTTAAATGGAATCGAAAAATCCCGATTCAAATGTACCTGTACTTTTAAAAAATAGAGGTAAAATGATAAACTGCATTATATTCAAAATCATTGGCTTAACAATAAATTAACGAGTTTAATTGAATGCATAATTATTATTAGTTTAAAATTAATAATAAATGAAATAATTAAACCCGAGATTACCGTTAAAGGGCGGCTCTTGTTGGTAGAAAGAGGCAATTGCGATTCTGTCGAGTCACAGTTTGGCCGAAAATGCTGTAATTCTTGTCGCCGAGTCGCATTGCCCGTGATATTCGTGAATTTGAAGGTCAATTGTGTTACACCCATTGACTTTGCCGCGCCTCGATAATTTTTTTCAGATAATATACAAAAATTTCAAGCATTTATTGCTAGATTCACACTTACCGTAACGAAAGTAGGATGAGATCATTGGTATCGAGTCAGCTAAGCGATTGAAGTCAATGTAGTTGGTTAAAGGTACCGCAGGAGTTTGAGTTAATGATCTTTTATAATTTCGGTGATATGTGGTTGTTTGAGATGTTGATTAAAAGTTCCTGTTTTCTCCGAGTATTGAAAGTTGTGCATTTGTAATTTCATTTCAGTACCATCGTTTCGGGAACTTATGTTTTATTTGAAAATTATGCTGTAGAAGCCAAGGGCCAGAGTTTTTTGTATCACTCAGAAGCTTTTGCATTGCCTTTGCATTCAGTAAACTTTCTCTGAAGTTGCTTTTCCATTGCTGAAGAATTCTCTGAAATTCCATAGAAATGTTGATTAGAAACTCAATTTCAGATTTCTGCCAAAAAATGAATACTTACTGATCTCTCTTGCAATATTGTATCGGCTTTATATTCAGTGATCCTTATCCTTCAGGTAGTTGTTGATGTTGAATTTTAAATGCGGATACACTTCATTAGGAGCTCTTGATAGAAAAAAGCTTAAATCAAGCCGATTTTTATAATACTTGTCAGCCTTATAAACTTCATTTGTTTCTTTGATGTGACCCTTGATGCTTAGGCCTAGAAAATCTATGTGCAATATGTGAAGGGATAAGCCTTGTTGGCCCAGTAACATGAGGGATATGGAATTTTCATGATAATTCAATATAGCTTAAAGAAAAAGATTCCCATGTGATCTTCCATCTTATTCTTTTGGATGTGCGGATAAGATTTGGTATTTGAATTAATGTTACTTTTATCTTATCAGGTCAGGTTAATGGAAACCAGAAAGTTGGTTGTCTTACTCGTGAAATAGAAGCTGTTGCTTTCATCTCCTTATACTTGCACCACATAAACTCTTTTAAACTTTTCATTCTCATCCACGAAATATGTGATTCTGATCAAGTTGCTACGTATTAAAGAGATCAGCAGATATCTGGTGAGAATTTTTTCTGCTTTATATTTATATTGAGTGTTTATGAGTTTTTAGTGCTAGTTCTGAAATTTGATTGTTTTACGGGTAAGATCGAAGTTCCTTTAATCCTAAGGTATAAGAGTATTAGATCAAATATTAAAATAAAGGACAAGTCAATTGTGGCATTATCATCCTTTCTTATATTTTGGATTTCTTAAGGTTGTGNTCAAATCTCGAATTGATTTGTATTTGGATTCATCAATTTTAGTTTGTTTTGGTTTTGAATACACAAAATAAAAATTGGGTGTTGATTTGAGTTTGGTGTCACTAATTTTTATTTGGGTTATCTTTGGTTTAGTATTAATCCGATACAACCCACACAATTGATACGTCTAGTCCCATCCAGTCACCTTTATAGCTATTTAATTTAAAATAAATAGATAATTAATTTAATATATATGGAGATACAATATACCTACAATCGTTTTGTTTGGAACAGCAGTCCACCATCCGATGTGGTGAACGTGCCGTTATTATATTCTATTTTAACCAAATATCATTAATAATTGCATTCGTGCGACCGCAGAAAACAACGGTGAGTTCACAGTTGGTTTAACCCAACGACCACCAGAATGTACTTGTCAAATGTGAATTTTAACCTTTGTAAATTATGGTTTAATTTTTTTAAAAAATAATTTTGATTAATAACTTATTATATTCTATCAATTACATGTTCAATCTATAATATATATATAACAATTTAAAAATATAGTTTTTGTTATAGAATATATCATAAAATATAATTTTTAAATTATATATAATTATATATAAATAATGACAAAAAATTCATTTTATGACATCACGATCACTGCACCGCTATTTCAAAACAGTTTTTTTAAATCACGATCTGTTCACCTCATCGCACGGTACATTCATCTCACCTCATCGCTATTTACCAAACGTTGTTCCAAACGTACCCAATATCCAATGTATCGACCCGAAATGTAACGGAATTATAGACGGATGTAACATCATTGCTAGACTAATACTTTTAATTCTTTCCGCCATCTCAATATTACATGAACAAATTATTTTAACAATGAGAAACATTCACTTCTTCTATTATTTATTTAAATAATTCTTTGTAATTCAAAAACATAAAGCATAATTTTAATTTACAAAAAATATCACTTATTTCATCATAATTGATCATACTTTATTCATATACAACACATTGAAATTTAAAAAATTCAATCTCGATCTATTTATAATCATATTTTGTTTCGTAAAATCTATATTTTAAGAGCAACTTAATACATAGATGTTGATGTGTATAATAAATTTAAATTTTAGAGATGATTTTGTCCACTTGATAGTAAATATGAAATCATTTGAATTTAGTCTACATTTAATTATTTAAATTTATTTATATGGTAGTGTATTCTTTTACATGTTTATATATGAAAAAATTACTGCATTGACTCCCAATATTTAAAAGAGTGTAAAGACGATGTCCATAAAGTTTGTAAAATGGATGAGAAGTTTTCGAAGTTTCAAAACCGTTTAAGAATGATACTCGGGTGAATAGTTGCGGTTTTCGTCTTTTTTCCTATAAGTGGTTTTATAATTTATGCGTTATTTTTAAAAATTTCAATGTTTGGAGACATGGTTATTACATCTTTTCAACGTTAATGCATCGAATACAAACTATAGATACGTTTAAAATATTAACGAGTATTAATGTCAAATATAAACGGTTTAATAAGTTCGGAGATCAACCACGCAATCCTTAAACTTTAAGGGTATGATGATTATAATATTTAAAAGTTGAGGGGTCAACAACACACATTATATCAACTTCGAGGGTTTTGTATGCAATTTATAAACTTTAGAACACCATCTTTACATTATTATAAAATTTGAGGTTAGAAGCGAGTACTAATAGTTTATATATGTATTTTCTTTCAATGTAAATTGATAAGATTTTAAAAATTTGATGACCACAAATTCAAGAAAGATGATGGATAATACAATCCAATTTATGTGGATTGTATAAAATATTTAAATATGTGGTGTAAAATAATAGTAAATTCCTTGTCGGAATAGAAGTTTGTTAGAATACTTCAAGATTAGCCAGCCCGCCACAAATTAATTCTACCCTTTTCTGTCCACACAAAAACAAAGCCAAATCTAAGAAAACAAAAGAATATAATTCAAATGTATGGTTTGAATGAAGACTTTGTAATACAAAAATAAAATCAATAAAAATAAATGAGCGTTTGCCAATAACTCACTAACTTTAAAATAGTATAAAAACAAGAAAATTGCATAATTAGCCCATCAACTTACGATATGTGTAAAGGACATACTTTCCAACTTACGAAATTGCAAGAATTACACCTAAAGTTATCAATACTGTTTGTTTTTTACCCCTTACATTTAGAACCCATTTTCCGTAAGTTGAAAACAATTTGAAAACTCATCACAAAGTACGCAAATAGGATCCGTTTGAAAAATTATACAAAAATTACCATTATGTTCGACAATTGTGCATGAAATATTAAAAATTCACGAATTCATTAAAGTGTCAATCATAAACGGTATTGAAAACTTGAGGTATCTTATTTGCATTTAATTGAAGTTTTATGGCTATAAATGCATATTTTTAATCAAAAAGTGTATCATATTTGCAATTTCGTAATTTGGAGGGTATGCCATTTACACAGCTCGTAAGTTGAGGGGCCGTGAACAAACGTCACCCGTATAAAAACTGTGTTCACAGAATTTGTAAATTTCATATTAAGTACTTGAATTTGATATAATGTATATTCTTGACCCCCAAGTTTTAAAAATTATAAACATCATATTATTTAAGTTTAATAATTGTGTAGCTAGTCTGAGAAGTTCAAAAAAAATTACATTGTATCTTAACGTAATCTTTAAAATAATATCATTTAATGAGTACGAGGGTAATTGGCAAACAATTTCCAACGTTTGAGTGTTGCGTATGCAAATTTTAAACTTTAGGGGCATCGTCTTACACTATTTAAAATATCGGAGCCATCGTTATATTTTTCTCAAAAATAAATATGAAAATAAATATTAATAATATATTGAATTTTACATTAATAGAAGAACATATTTATTGGGTTTGTTTACATTTATCTTTTTAACCAATCTTTAATGACATTGAGTACGTTTGGTTCTCCGATTGAAAGTGTGATGAAGTAGATAATCAAATCGTGATTGTGTTTAACGCACACAAAACAAAATGAAATTTGCGGTATGTTTATCGCTAAAAAATCATGATTTCATCAAAGCTTATGAAATCAACCGTGGGTTCATTGTGATTTAAAAAAAAATTAATTTACTTTTATTTCTATTATGTATAATATGATTATATTTTTATTTATATATATAAATATATATTAATATTTTACATAAAACACGATAATAACACCACAATTTTATCAAATATATTTAAAAATTCATTATTATATTACACTTCATCATATATCAATTTTTTAAAAAAGTTAACGAAACAAACGCATTATAATAACTCAATATCTCAATCATTTATTAAATCACTATTTCACTCAATCAACCAAATCTAGATATGTACCGTTTTTAATAGTTGATCCAAATAAATGTTTAAAGGTATTGCTTATTGTCACATAATTAATATAAATCATTTTTTTAATCATTAATATAAGTGGAATAAGGAATAGCCTTTCAAAAGCATACAAAAGAAAAAACAAAGCCAAAATCTGCTACTTCAATAGCCTTCTCTACCAAACCAGAAGAAGCCTTTAGTTTATTCCCCGCTGATCCCTGAATCCTAACCCTAATTGCAGCAGAATCTTGACTGTTCATCAGCTAGCGCCTTCGTTCTTTTCTGCATACTAAACAGCACATTATGCCATGTATTTATTCTTGAATTTCCTCTGATCGGCAACCCAATGTTCATTTCTCTCAAATCATCACTTTTCACACTAATAACTTCATCCATTTTCGCCCCATCAAGCAACCATAATAAACAGTAACAAAACCCTTTTGTTATCTCTGAATCACTCTCTATTTCAAATCTTAAACTCCCGTTTAACTCCATTTTCACCTCTAACCATACCTCTGCTGTGCAGCCTTTCACTCTGAATTCTTGTATTCTTAATGAATGTTTCGATGGAGGAAGAAGATTAGCGTAGTGTAACAATCTCTTCACTCTGTCTATTGATTTTGGTAACGATTTGAATTCTGAATTTAAGGTTTTTACCTTCTCAGCGACGGTTTGAGGTTGGGGAAGAACTGGGATTTGGGTTATTGTGAAATTGGGAAGTGAAATAATGCTTGGGTTTTGGTTTTGGGATGTGGGATTATGGAAATGAATCGAAATTGGAGATTTTTGAGAGGTGGGTTTTGATAATGAACTGGGCAAAACGTTATTCGGGAAAATGAATGGACGAGGTGGCGGAGAAGAAACAAGACTGGGATTTGTGGGCAAACCAGCCATCTTAGTCACGGCGGTGCAGCGGCGGTAAATTGGAGAATTTTTTGTGTTACAGAGTCGGAGATGGAGAGAAATAGAAAAGTAGATCCTGAAACGGCGGGTCTCCGCGTTTATCTAGAAAGACGAAGTTGATTACGATTCCACATTCCAGTAACAAGGAGAGCGACGTGTCCTAAAATTGTTTTTCATCCTATTTAAAATGATTTAATATAAGATTAAATTAATTAATTTCGGCATATGGAAATTATTTTTGTATTTGGTAATAAGCGTGCAAGAGCATGCATCTAATTTCGAGGGAGAAAATTATGTTTTTTGTCCTCGTAGTTTGATCATTTTGACAAATTTAGTCTTCTAAGTTTATTTTGGTATTTTTAGTCCTCGGATTTTGGATATTTGATAAAATCGATCTTCCTATTTTGGAACATTTGGCAAAATCGATCCTCAAATTTCATATTAGTTCTTTAAATGAAATCGAACAAAACTGATCTATGTAGTTTGATCGTAGTGGCAAAATTAGTCTCCGTATTATATAAAAATAAAAAATTACAAATTACAAACATCGGGGACCAAATTTGCAATAAACATAAAACTTGGAGGACCTAATTTGCCAAATGTGGCAAAATATGAGGATTAATTTTGCCACAAATAAAGCTAATGAACTTAATCTACCACAATTATAAAAATATGAGGACCAAAATTGCCAAAATAGGAAACTACGAGGGCCAAATTTACGCGTCGCCCAATTTCGATGTATATTATTATCAATAAAACATTTTGATAATAACTTCTTATATATTATCAATTATATATTCAAATTATAAAATTATATATAACAATTTAAAAATATAGTTTTTGATATAACAAATTTATCATAAATTAATATGAAATTTAATTTTTAAGTTATATTCAATTATTTAAAAATAAGAGCAAAAAAAATCATTTTATAACATCACGATCAATGCATCGTTGTTTCAAAAATAATTTTTTTAAATCACGATCAGTTCACCTCACAGTATAATACAGTTAGCTCACTTCATCTCACCGTTATTTATCAATATTTCAAACTTGCCCTTTAACTCTTTGTACAAACATTATCGTTTTGTTTTTATATTTAAATATTCATTTGATACCTTAAAAATATATGAAATTGCGTTTTTTAAAGAGCTAATTCTTAAAATTTAATGTAAAACTTCAATATTTCAACTCTATTGGCTTATTTTTATTTGGACTAATTAACAATAATTTATATGTTTTAATGTTTTTAAAAAATTAAAATAGAGTTATATTGTGTAGATACAAATAATATTTATGAGTAGATGTTATATTGATTATTGGACAAATTAAAGTGGTCTCTTTAAACTAATTCTTATTAAAATTAAATTAAGTCGTTTGCTTTCTGAAGTTATTTTTAAAAATTTTAAAAATATAAAATATTGTACATAAAATGTATATATAACAATAATGTCACGTTGATTTTAAAACTCTTTTTTATTAATAGATATTATTATTACTACATATAATAAGCCTGTAGTAATTGGGCTACTAAATGGGCTAAAAAAGAAATAAAAGAGAAGGCCCGTGCTTTGTTTCTGCCTTCTGAACCCAAGAGTTTTGTCTGACAAGTGTGTCGATTGCCGGGGAAAGAGATCTACAAACTCACTAAGAAGTAAGAACAGATCTGCGCTTCACACCAGGAGAAATTTGGCGGAAATATCTTGGAGAAATGAAGATATCACACAAATTGTAGATCCTTTTCAACAGAGTATCGTCTTGCACTTCGTCTCCAGTCAAAGGAATACAAAGAAGTGCCGATCCTGATCAATCATTTCTTTTAGTTTAGGAAATTCGAAAATCAGCCAATTTGGTTCCTTTTAGTGTGATGAATTTCGTGATTTGAATAAGAAATGCTTGCTGCGGATTGTTTAAGAGTTCAACTACCGTTTGTTGGTGGGTCAGACTCAAACCCACGAATTGCTGCCTTTTGTATATCGAAGGCCATGATCGAGGGTTTCGTTGGGACATGAAATTTTGAAATCAAAGACCAGGATTACTTTTTCGCTAACTAATGGACCCTGCTACGTCTCGCCCCGCTGTGGTGATCGACAATGGAACAGGGTACTTAATCATCGGAGCTTCTTGTTTATATTAGATTTCATTTTGTTCCCATTTATTTATTTTCTGATTTGCTTCCTGAATGATGAAATGCCTCAATTGGGTTGCTCAAATGCAGGTATACGAAAATGGGTTTTGCGGGAAATGTAGAACCCTGTTTTATAATCCCGACGGTTGTGGCAGTTAATGAGTCTTCTGTGAGCCAGCCGCGGCCAAGTTCTACTAGGAGCAGCGATCTGTTAGCGCATCATATAACAGGGGTTATGGCTGATCTAGATTTCTATATAGGAGAAGAGGCCCTTTCTAAATCAAAGTCTGGTAGCACTTATCATCTAACATATCCAATCAAAAATGGACAGGTCGACAATTGGGATGCAATGGAAAGGTTTTGGCAGCAGTGTATATTTAACTATCTACGTTGTGATCCTGAGGATCATTACTTTTTATTGACGGAGAGTCCTTTAACTCCGCCAGAGAGTCGAGAGTACACTGGAGAAATCATGTTTGAGACGTTTAATGTTCCTGGATTGTATATTGCAGTTCAGCCCGTGCTTGCTTTGGCTGCTGGATACACAACTTCAAAGGTTGGCTCTTTGTATGGACTCTTGTATTTGCTTTTCCCGTATTTTTTGCTAATTCAATACCCTTACGAGTTACGTCTAATCAGCATGAGAGTAATGGAATGAAGTTTTTGAGATATGCTCAAGTGATTTTTTTTTCTTATACATGAACCTTTGATTCCTAGTGTGAGATGACTGGAGTTGTAGTTGACGTTGGAGACGGGGCAACTCATGTTGTGCCGGTTGCGGATGGATATGTTATCGGGAGCAGTATTAAGTCCATCCCGACATGTGGAAAAGATGTAACTTTGTTTGTTCAGCAGCTTCTGAAAGTATGTTCTCCATTATTCTGCACAAACTTTTCTAGGATTTTGTTTGGATACTTTCGAAACAAGCGATGCACAAAATCCGATTAAAACTTGCAATGAAAAAACTGTCGTTATTTTTTTGCTGATTTTTTAGGAAAGGGGAGAAAAGATTCCAGCTGAAGATTCATTCGATGTGGCCCGAAAAATCAAGGAAATGTATTGTTATACATGTTCTGACATTATTAAGGTAAAAGGATCATCACATTTTGAAGTTGAGAGTTTTGTTGCTATTTCAGCATTTCAAGATTATTTATTGTTTTGGCAAAGCCCAGGAATTCAACAAACATGACAAAGAGCCTGCAAAGTACATTAAGCAATGGAGAGGTGTAAAACCAAAGACAGGAGCCTCATACTCCTGCGACGTAGGCTATGAACGGTTTCTTGGCCCCGAGGTTTGGTTTTCGTCACTTAGTTTAGCTCACTAAACACAATTTGATGTTCCAGGAGTCCTTTATGCCACTAATTGTGACAGTTTATCGTTTATTTGTTTCTTAAATTTAGATTAAACTGAAGATGCTTGAATGTATGCTTATTGAACCTTTCTTGAGTATGATCTTCGGTTTGGTTTTCGTAAAAAACGAGGTGTTTCGTAGAGGCTTCGATCTTTCGAATAAACTTTACGTTTATTGTATCAAGCGATCTTTACATGTCATTGCATAACCACTGATAGAGTATAAGAATCATATGGCTTGTTTTGTTTTTTTGAAGATTTATCAACTTTTGTGTATAATTGTGACGGTTTATCGTTTATTTGTTTCTGAAATTTAGAATAAACGAAGATGCTTGAGATTTACAGAGCATATTTGGCTCATTGTGATGTTAAAAATGCTTATTGAACCTTTCTTGAGTGTGATCTCCGGTTTGATTTTCGTAAAAAACGAGGTGTTTCGCAGGGGCTTCGACCTTTAGATAAAAACGGTACCTTTTTTGTATCAGGAGATCTGTATATGTCATTGCATAACCATTGATTATACGGCTTGTATTCGTTACACCATTGATTTATCGACTTTTGTGTATAATGTACGTCGTTCTAAACAACAAGTTTATCTTCTTATCAGGTCTTCTTCAACCCTGAAATATACAGTACAGATTTCACCACCCCTTTACCTGATATAGTCGATAGATGCATTCAATCTTCGCCGATAGATACACGAAGATCCCTGTACAAGGTTACATAAATTATCACTTCCTGATTATCGCATAAAAATCATTTGAATCAGTATGCAGAATATTGTACTCTCTGGAGGATCAACAATGTTCAAAGATTTCCACAGGAGACTACAAAGGGACCTGAAAAAGATCGTCGATGTTCGTCTTCTCGCATCCGAGGCTAAGCTCGGAGGAGAAGTTAAAGTAAGAAGATCATGCTACTAGAAAGTTTGAAACTTCTAACTTTGTTTCCTCAGGCACAACCTGTTGAGGTTAACGTTCTCAGCCACCCTATTCAAAGATTTGCTGTATGGTTTGGCGGGTCGGTTCTCGCCTCGACACCGGAGTTTTTCACTGTACGTGTTTTTGGTTTGCTCTTGGGGTTGTAATTTTGAGTGTGACCATGTTTTTATTGTCTCAGTCTTGCCATACTAAAGCAGAGTATGAGGAATATGGAGCCAACATTTGTAGAACCAATCCAGTTTTCAAAGGAATGTTTTGATATAAACACTAATCCTCGTAGTTCATTTCGATAACCGGTCCACATGGATCGGGTGGGTTCGTTCGTTCAAACATAGCCCATTTAAATGTTTCTCGGATTTAAATTTACGGATAGTGGGTTGTTTGGTATTATGATGGTTGTAATACAATTTTATTTTTACAAACTAAACGATCAAATCCATTAAAATGACCTTCAAATCCTCGTTGGTATTACAATTAGTTCTTTTTCTTTCGAGTCTTTTTTTTATATGGTAAATATTTATAATCTGCTGAGTTGATTCGTTGACTAGTCAAGAAAGTTTTCTAATTCGTTAGATCAATTCATACGGGTTGACGGGTTCCACGATTTCTAATACCACCAAGGATACCCAAGTTGATAGTGGGTTTGTTTGGTACTCAAATTAAAACTGCGGTGAGGTGCGATGCGATGTTCAAATCGTGATTTTCTTATGTTACACAAAACATAAGGTTAATTGTGATCTGATAATCGTTAAAAAATCACGATATAATCACAGCTGTTAAAACTAGCTGTGATCTTATTGTAATTTTGGAAAAGACTAGTTTACCATTAATTCTATTAATTATAATATAATTATATTTATTATTTTATATATATATAGATATATTAGTATTTTTACGTAAATCGCGATCATAATATCACAATTTTACCAAACATATTTAAAAATTCACGATTATCATATCTCAACTCACCGCACCACACCACACCACACCGTAATTTTAAAAAGATATATCAAAGAAATCCAATACTATTTATCATATTGATTTTAATAATAATTGATAAGAATAAATATAATGTTTTATAATATTGAAATTATTTGATGGGCAGGGCCCTATGGATCTAGAAGCCCATTTAATACTCGGCCCATTAGAATTCGAGGGAAATTACACTTTGACCACTAGTAGGGCATTTCTTCCAACTTCAAATCTTGGGAACGAGAACTGGAAACCCATCGCTCCTTGTAGGTCTGGTCCAGAATGGCGTTAGCTTTTGATGATTTTGGTCGACCTTACATTATACTCAGGGAGCAAGATCAGAAGACAAGGCTGCGTGGTATTGATGCTCAAAGGGCGAATATCGCCGCCGGTAAAGCAGTGGCGCGGATTCTTAGAACCTCTCTAGGGCCTAAGGGAATGGATAAAATGCTTCAAAGCCCAGATGGAGATGTAACTATAAGTAAGCTCCCGCGTTTAGTTTACTTCGGTTTTTATAAGTGTGTTGGTTTGATGGGTTCGGGCTGTGGTAATTTGTTTTCGCGTTTTTTAGTCGATTAGGGGTACCTGGGTTATTTTCCTAGGCTTGTTTTTTCTTCTTTCCTTTTCAAATGTGTGGTGTTTTGGACTGAGTTGAGAATTAGTTTTCCTGATTAATTTGTTTCTGCTATCAGCAAATGATGGTGCGACTATCTTGGAGCAGATGGACGTTGACAACCAAATAGCTAAGCTTATGGTTGAATTGTCAAGGAGTCAAGATTATGAAATTGGTGATGGAACAACGGGAGTTGTCGTTATGGCGGGTGCTCTTCTTGAGCAAGCTGAAAAACTGCTAGAGCGTGGGATTCATCCTATTCGAGTTGCAGAAGGATATGAAATGGCTTCTAGAATTGCGGTTGAGCATCTGGAAAACATAGCCCATAAATTTGAATTTGATGCTGAAGATCCTGAGCCTTTGATTCGGACTTGTATGACTACATTATCTTCCAAGATGTAAGCCGTCTAGCTTGTTTTTGGTAGATTATCCATTTTAGTATTCTGAGTTAAATTTACAACGATTCTTGGTTTCGTTCAGTGTGAATAGATGCAAACGCAGCTTGGCAGAGATTGCTGTTAAAGCAGTGCTTGCTGTGACTGATTTAGATAGAAGGGATACTAATCTGGACTTAATTAAAGTCGAGGGAAAAGTTGGAGGAAAGCTTGAAGATACAGAACTGATCTATGGGATTGTAGTTGACAAAGATATGAGTCATCCTCAGATGCCGAAACATATCGAAGATGCCAAAATCGCAATACTTACTTGCCCTTTTGAACCTCCAAAGCCCAAAACTAAGCATAAGGTTGACATTGACACTGTGGAAAAATTCCAGAAGTTGCGTGAGCAAGAACAGAAGTACTTTGATGACATGGTTCAAAAATGCAAGGTTGCCTATCTGCTTCCGCTTTATATGTTGTATTTTATGCCATCATCCTTACCGAATGAGTCTCGACTTGACAGTTTATGGGCACTTTTCCATTTTAAGCTTCTATGTTGAACCTTGTCACTTACTATAAGTGATTCATTTGTTCCTTTGTATTGACTTAATGACAGGATGTAGGGGCTACTTTGGTGATCTGCCAATGGGGTTTCGACGATGAGGCAAACCACCTATTAATGAACAGAAATTTGCCTGCTGTTCGATGGGTTGGAGGCGTAGAGTTGGAGCTTATTGCCATAGCAACAGGTTTCTATTTTTTCTCCCTTTTTTTTAATATAATTCATTTTTGATATCTTATTTCGGTAGGTGGAAGAATCGTACCAAGGTTTCAAGAGTTGACACCAGATAAACTAGGCAAGGTAGTCTTGACCACCTCTATTCAATCACCTTATTAGGCAGGATACTCTTTGTATTGCATATATGATTCATCAAATATGCATCCCAGGCTGGCCTTGTTCAAGAAAAAAGTTTCGGAACCACAAAAGATAGAATGATATACATCGAACATTGTGCAAATTCAAAGGCTGTCACTATATTTATACGTGGTGGTAGGCATTTTTTCCTTCTTGCTCCTTGTGATTATTCCTTACTCTGAATCCTGTAACATTATTTTGTAGGTAACAAGATGATGATAGAGGAAACAAAGCGCAGCATTCATGATGCTTTATGCGTAGCTCGGAATCTTATCCGCAACAATTCAATCGTTTACGGTGGGGGCTCGGCTGAAATTTCTTGCTCAATTGCAGTAGAATCTGCTGCTGATAAGTATCCCGGAGTTGAGCAAGTAAATATTTCATATCGTATCATCCCGTGTAAATCGTTTCATTATCTTGTGCCTTTATCACATTCCTTATGTTTCAGTACGCTATTCGAGCATTCGCCGAGGCATTAGACGCCATTCCGATGGCTCTTGCAGAAAATAGTGGCCTACAGCCAATTGAAACACTCTCTGCTGTAAAAGCTCAGCAAATTAAGGTACTTTAAAAGCTAATTAAAGAACCTTTTTTGTGTACTAAAATTGTTTATTGTAGGAGAAAAACAATTACTGTGGCATCGACTGTAACGATATTGGTACGAACGATATGCGTGAGCAAAATGTATTTGAAACTTTGATTGGGAAACAGCAACAGATTCTTCTTGCAACACAAGTTGTGAAGATGATTCTTAAGATTGATGACGTTATATCTCCATCGGATTATTGATCTTGTTACGTCATTTGGTGTTTGAGGTAAGATTTTGAGTTGCTTGTCTTGTTATGATTTTGTGGATTGGGTATGAAATTTGACTCTTTATTGTAGTTATTTTAAACTTTAGTGATTCTTAATATATTTGCAACTTCTTTCTATTCATGAAAAGTCATATTGAGCTATGCATATTTATTTTGATACGTTTTTACTCTAATACCGTTGGTATATCGAAATATTTTTATTTTATATTTTGAATTGTAAGCGTTAGTATATAAGTTATACCTGTAAAAATTCATTATATGAGTTTAATAATTACCTTTATTGATTGATTCGAATGCTTTTATATTGGTTGGTGCATTAACAATTAGGATGTATTAGTATTTTGATCGATACCCGGGCTGTATTGGGTTTGATGGGGAAAAATAATTTGTGTTTTTAACTTTTATTAAAAAAAAATTGGCGTCGTATTTATAGTGGGCGATATGCGGATTGTATTAGTTTATGTGACGTTTGCCGGTGATCCTCCAACTTTCGTGTGGTGTAAAGGGTATGCCCTCCAAGTTACGAAATTGCAAATATGACACCTCAAGTTACCAAAAATATGCAAATATGACACTCAAAGTTAATAAAAATACGCACATATGACCCTCCAACTTTAATTAAATGCATGTACGACACTTAAAGTAAACAATACCGTTTAATATTGACCCTCTACGACATTGTTATTGTTTTACGTCCAAATGCACATTTCTCGAACTTGAAGTATCAATTTTGTATAATTTTTCGTATAAAATACTTATTTGCATAATTTGTGAACATTGACAACTAATACTGCAAACGAAAAATATTTACAAACTTAACGGAAAATCATGTATTAAATACCAGGGGTCAAAACAAACGGTTTTGATAACTTGAGGGGTCATTCCTGCAATTTTATAAGTTGGAGGGCATAGTTTTTACACAGTTCATAAGTTGGGGGCTATTTATGCAATTTTCTCATTAGTTTATAGGAGATATTACTCTTCAATTGGTTCTAACTTTAACCATGTCGGATTTAGTGCCGTTGATAAGCGGAACTAGCTCGTGAGCTACTTGAGCCAATTTTGTCAAGATTCAAGCTCGAGTTTTGATTTGCTAGTTCTAATTTTTAATCTTTTTGTTATGTTTACACCTATTAACAAATCTAATTAACTTATGAGCCATCCTAGCTAGTTTGGTAGAGAGATGAGGTAGAGTTTGATTTTTTGAGTCAATGCGAGCATAAATTGAATTCAAATTTTTAAGGAATTGAATTTCAAATTTTTATAATTTATTTGAGGTTTATGAATCAATATTATTATATTTTTAAAATATATATAAATAAATATATATTACAATTACTTCAAATAAATGTTTTTATACCAATTAGTAATATTGATTCTTTAAAAATAATATTTTATTAATATTTTAAGGTTATCAAGATATACAACCCTATAACCCATGATAAAATAAATAATATTGGTTCAAACTCGAGCTATTGTTTTAAATTTTCGGTATACTGGCCCGATATACTGGTACGGGTATTTTTCGGATCGGGTTTTACTGGTCAGATAGGATTTTTGGTGGATTGGATCTGATTTATATTTTTAAAAATAAAATATTAATATTTTATAATTTAATTTATTTTAATATTCCGGTATGGATCCAGTACATNTGCGGTGTGGTGAGGTGTGGTGAGATATGATTATTGTGAATTTTTAAGTATGTTTGGTAAAATTGTGATATTATGATCGTGATTTATGTAAAAATACTAATATACCCTTATATATATAAAATAATAAATATAATTATATTATAATTAATAGAAGTAAGGGTAAATGAGTCTTTTCCAAAATCACGATGAGGTCACAACTGGTTTTAACAGCTGTGATGATATCGTGATTTTTTAACGATTATCACATCGCAATTAACCTTATGTTTTGTACGCATTAAAAAAATCACGATTTCAACATCTCACCGCACCTCACCACTGTTTTAATCGGGGTACCAAACAAACTCATTATCTTAAATGATTCTTTAAAAATAATATTTTAAGGTTGAACCTAATAGACAACCCTATAACCCAATATTATGATAAAATAATTAATATTGGTTCAAACTCGAGCTACATTCCATGTTCAATTAAATCTAACCTAAATCATCCTAGTTTTCGAATTGAAATACAAGAATTATATATATATGATTGAGTTTGAAACAAGGCTCCAAAGAAAACAGAGTATTCCATCAATGGCGGAATCTCCATTAAATCTTTAAGTTCAAAGTTTATCAAGATTTTCAGCTACAATCTTCATCCTCGGTCTCATTTCAGGTTCACTTTCTGTGCAAGCCAAAGCTATATGAAACACACCAACAACTTCCTTCTTAGCGTTTACTTCTTGTATCAATACAGGATCCACTATTTCAGACAACATAATTTCATCAGCAAAACCTTTCCTCACCCAACTCACAAGGTCGAGAATCTCCGGCGCCGTGGAGGTCGTCGGAGGTGAGAACTCCGGTGACTTACCGGTCAACATTTCAAGAAGAACCACCCCGAATGAGAAAACATCCCCTTTTTGTGTAGGCCTTGATTCAGAAACCATTGTTTCTGGTGCAAGGTAATGGTTTGTTTTCTCTTGTTGAGAGGCTTTAACATATGGTAGTAGTCCACCGGAAGAAGGGTTGTTTCCGGTGAGGGTTACGAGACGGTTGAGGCCAAAATCGGAGATATATGGCCGGAATTCATCGTCAAGGAGAATGTTGGAGGGTCTAATATCTCCATGGATGAACTTGTTGGAGCTCCATTCATGTAGGTAACATAATCCTCGAGCAACTCCCTTTGCAATCTTAAGCCTTTCTCTCCATGATAACAACAAAGATATCTGGTTTTGCTTCCCTGTAAAAACATCACAAAACTCATCATTTGGGGTTTAGGGTTTATTATTTGGGGTTTACAGTTTAGGTTTTGTTTCCTTGTAAAAACATCACAAAACTCATCATTTGGGGTTTAGAGTTTATAATTTGGGATTTTGGGTTTAGGTTTTACTTCCCTATATATAAAAAACATCACGAAACTCATCATTTGGGGTTTAGGTTTATAATTTGGGATTTAGGGTTTAGGTTCTGCTTCCCTATATATAAAAAACATCACGAAACTCATCATTTGGGGTTTAGGTTTATAATTTGGGATTTAGGGTTTAGGTTTTGCTTCCCTATAAAAAACATCACAAAAGTAATCATTTGGGGTTTAGGGTTTACCATGAAGTGCGGAAGCTAAGTTGCCATTAGAGATGTAATCACTGATCAAAAGCTTTTCATCAGGTGCCCAATAATAAGCTCTAAGTTTCACAATATTTGGATGCTTAACTCTTCCAATGACCTGAACTTCAGATACAAAATCTTTATACCTTTGCTCCCCTCCTTCGCCTAATCGTCTTACCACCACCGGAACTCTGTTCCCGAGCACAACTTTATAAACTATACCAAAACAACTCTTACCAAGAACATAAGCTGAAGCTCTAAGCAACTCATCTAACTCAAAATTGAACCCTTTATCAATAGCAACCAATTCTCCTTCTCCATAACTAGTCCCTCGACTAGTCGATCCGCCTCCACTCTTCTCCGACTCCATTTCCATATCCGAATCATTCACCGGAGAAGTACTCGTACACGGGAACACACATCCTTTTGTCTTCCCTGTTCCTCCGAGCTTCACTGTTCTAGTACAGCTACATCCATTAGAACCCTTAAACTTCCAATAGAGATAAACCATCACAATCCCTATAAACGCCACTCCGGCGGAATCAGCCACAGCAATGAGTATTATAAAACCAGGCTTCAGTCCTTTTCTGAGACTAACACCATTTTTGCTCAAGGTAACATTTGGTGTTCGTGGTGTCGAATCGGAAGCATTTTTACATGTCTTTAGCAGAGGAAAGCCACATAAACTGGGGTTATTGAAGAATGCAGAAGGACCCTGATTTGCAAAAGAACCTGAGCTTGGTATCTCACCTGTGAAGCCATTGTTACTAAGATCAAATCTCAAAGTAAGAGGCAAATTGGTTAAACTTTCTGGGATATTTCCATTGAAATGATTGAAAGATAGATTTAAAGTCCCTGTAAGTGCTTTTAGATCTCCAATATCAAAAGGGATTGAGCCATTCAACATATTTAGTGACAGATCAAGCTGCTGTAAGTTAACCAGTGCAGAAAAAATACCCTCTGGAATCTCGCCGGAGAGTTTGTTTCCGGCGAGAATTAGCCTCTTCAGGCGCCTGCAGTTGCGGAGGAACTCAGGGAATTGACCAGTGAGAGAATTGTTAGACAAATCAAGAATCTCAATAAGAATAAGGCTGCATAAAGAAGGTGGCAATGAACCAGAGAGATTGTTTCCATTAAGGAAAACTGTGTGCAGTGAAGAAGCATTGAAAAGCTGAGAAGGGATTGAACCGTAGAAGTTATTTCCATGTAAATTGAGTTGCCGGAGATATGAAAGCTCGCCGAGTTCCGATGGTATGTATCCTCTGAGATTTCTTCCGGCCACTGATATCTTGACAACACGGGGTTCATTCAACCCGGGAATATTCGAACAGTCTATTCCTGTCCAGTTGCACGGCGTCTCATCGCCTTCGTTCCAATTAGCGAAAGCTGAGATAGCGCCGGCGCCGCTGTCAACGGCGGATTTCAAGGAGAGCAATGAGAGTCCATCTGTAGTTAAACAAGTTACAGAACTCAGCAGAAAAAGGTTCAGCCCAAGAAAAAGTACAAATTGAAGCCACATTTCCGCTGTAAACAGAACAATGGACTCAAAAGCATGCCATTACTCAACAGCTAACATTAAGAAAGAAACTGTTCTGTAAGAGAAGGAAAAAGACATGACACAAACCAAATGGCCACAACAAACACACAATCAAAAAGCAGCACCAGCCAAAAAGTACAGAATCTTTACAAAAATTGAACACCCAAATCCCGTCAGCATGACCATTCCAAAATTAAGAACACCAAAAAAATCCCATTTTTGAAGATGGGAAAATCACAAAAGGATGCAGAGTAAACAAAAATCACACATTTGAAATGTGAAGCTCACTGCTCAGCTCAGCGCCAGAGAAAGGTAGGAAGATTTATGAGAAAAGGACATGAGCGAGAACCGAGAAGGTGTCTGAAAATGGCCCACATTGCCCAGAAAGAAAGGAAACTTTCTCAAGGGGAAGTGGAGCAAAAGCTAAGAAAAAAACAAGAGAATACCTTTAATAAAGATGAAGTTAATGCTAAACACAGTAACAATGAAAGATTGGAAATGGTAAAATCATAAATAAGAGTAAAGTAAGTTCAAGCTTAGAACAATTCAAACATGATCTACATAAACATTACCTGTCATTAATGTAAGATCAAGCCATTTGAAGCAAATCAATTCCCAATCACCATATTGCATTGAACATCGCATGGAAAAGGACAACAAGAGATTAAGTGCATCCTCTCTTTATGATGAGGTAAGGGGAATAGGAAAGCAGCCTGTCATAGTAAGTGTTGATATTAGTTAAGTTGTTCCTCGAGTACAATCACATTGACAGCATCCACATGCCCTGTATATCCTAGATTGTTGCTTATACCCACCACACATAAAACAACACATTAGCTTTGGAAAAGCCATAAAGTAGACGAGCATTTCATAAGCTAACAAAAAGCAACCTTTGTCTTGGTCTAAGTCTAACAATAAGACCAATATCCATGAATTTCCATAGAAGCAAGATAAAAGTATTCTAGAATCCATAACTTGGGAGCTTTGGATAATGAATATCAATAATGAGAATATGCTTGTAAGCTACACAAAGTGGCTGAGATTGAGACTGAGTGAAGTCATCTGTTCATTAGAATAAAAAATCAGCAAATTACAGTTATTCTTCCACACTAGTTCTTCATAATGGAAAAACTGTACCAATTCACTCAATCAACAACTAAGCATGCTCTTTTACATCACATCCCCAAAATGCAGACTTTCCAATAAATACATTGATTTCGAGTATCAGGAGTCCAAAACATGTGAAAGGATAATGATCATCTATTAAAATGTTAAATAAAGAATCATGAATAACAAAACTCGCAACCAGAACAACATGATTCCCGAATAGGTAAATCAAGCCTTCCTGAGTTTGCTTGCAGACAGTTGGGATTCCGGCTGGAAAAATGAACAATAAAAAAATCTTAATGATCATGATAATTAACCCCAAACCATAATAGCCATCAGAAAAAAAATAAATTACCCCTCACGCATACCTCTTTCTTAACAGGCTCTTCTTTCTCAGAAAGAATCAACTCAATGTGGCATGGAGAAGACATATAAGCTGTGAAGGAAATGTTTATCATATTAACCTACTAGTATTCAAGACATGTATTATAAATAACAGGTAAATGCTACTCGAGCTTACGGTTTATCCTTCCATGAGCACGGTATGTGCGACGTCTTTGCTTCTGGGCTTGGTTGACTTGGATGTGTGAGATGTATAGTATCTCTACATCCAAACCCTTGACCTAAAAAAAGAGATGATTAAATCAAGAAGGTGGGAGTTTTGGAGGAAAACATATGGAAGAGATCGTAAGGTAAATACCTCAGCATTACTTTCTGCATTCTTGAGCAAATCCAATATAAACTTTGCAGACTTCATAGGCCAGCGACCTTGGCCATTAGAATGTCTGTTCTTAGCTTGAGCAGTTCTTCCTACACCTCGACAGTAGCGTGTAAAAGGTATGGCCTGCTTATGGGCAATCACGTCTTCTAAGTACCGCTTAGCCTTTGATAAGGGCAGCTTTCTGATAGCATGGGCAGTCTCCCGAGTGTTCTGCAAATTACCAGGGATTATTGCATATTATGATAGGCTACATTGCAAAGCAAGCAGTGAAATTTGATTTTCTTCGATCAAGATATCATCAAGTTCCAAAGAAAATAACAAGTTCAAAAGGAAAAATACGTAAAGTTATGGGATGTGAGGAAATGAATATATATCAAGCGGACGAATTACCTTAAAATGCACCCGAAGATCAGACCCCCTAGCCTTGCATGCTGCATTACACATCCACCGAATAGAATTAAATCACCCAGCATGATTCAATTCGAAACAAACAAAAAAGGCGAAAAAAATGCACACATTTTGTAGCGTTATCTGGCTCCCTGGAGTACTTCACCTACGAAAGAACACAAACAAATCGTATATAAAAAGCTTATAAAAAAATACAAAAACAAAAGATAAATTTGCGGATACCATCCTTGAGGCGGCGATCAGAGAGACTTCTTGCTTCTTCACAAGAAATCCAGCTAGAAATTTCTCCACTCTCCACTGGAAACAACTAACCATAACCCTAATGAGATTGTTTTATTGTGGGCCTTGATACTGGGCTTTGGTCCAATACTTATAACAATATCTAAATGTTGGACCAGCCCAATAACAATGCTAATGGATAATGGATATTTGGTGATGTTTGTTTATACGGAAATTAGGAATAAAAATGATTTAGAACTATAGTCGTAGTGGAAATACATGTATTTAAGTGGATTTGATGATATTTGAATTAATAAATGCTGAATTTTTGTCTCATATTAGGTAGAATAGATTAGATTTATAAGAGTGGTTAATATCATTACATAATGCATTGGTGAAGTAACCTCATTCTATTATATCTTATTCGTTCATGTTATCTTGTCCTAATTTAAGGAACCTTCTATAATTCTATGATGATATTAGAGTCTGGTTCGATAAAGCTCTGATTATCATTGTAAGATCCTTAAGGGTGTCGATGCACCTTAGGCAAACTATAACATCATCTATAAAACGAGGAACCATTTGATTATAAACATAATGATATTTCTATGAGTTAACAAAACATTTTTCCTATCAATATGGCAAGAATCACAGTGGAATTGGAAAATTAAACGTGTTCACTTTCACTAAATGTATAATGTGATTCATAGATGGTTTATGATTAGAGAAAAAGTAAAGATGTGATAACTAGATGTGAGTCATTAGAACTGATTTAGTACAAAATGATAATATCGTGTAAGTGCGAGACGGATCATTACAATCATTATCGAGAAGTCCAGTTTTTTTTCAATTCGCAAGTTCAAAAATGTGGAGTGTCCTCACAAAATGAGATTTTTTAATATGTGGTTCCTTCTCATTATATCTCGTCCGTTCATATCTATTATTATAATTAAACAATACTCTATAATTCCAATAATAAATTATATCCATTTGAGATTCAGAGTAACATGATAAAATCATCACAATGTTATATTAAAATTTTGATGTAAAAAATAATACTTAATAATTATATCCCAATTATGCTTTTTGTGTAATAATTTGTGAATTTCATATTGGGGATTGAATACGTGTGCGAACAATCTCGATAGATTAAGTAGAACTCGAGAATTAAAGTAAAGAGAAAACAACGACACAAGAAATTAACGTGGAAACCCGGAAAGGGAAAAAACTACGTGACCGGCGTAAACGGCCAAATTCACTATCACTTGAGAAGATTACAACACACACACACGAATAGGAAAACTCGGAATACAAGAGTATTGAAGTGCATAACAATAAACCCTAAGACCCATTTATATAGATGAGGTGGTTGAGATATTAAGGTAACAAACAAATATTTATAATATTTGATCATATCTCCATATATGATTATTCATAATCAAATCATATATATGCGTCCATATATATTGATTTGATATGATATTATTTCTTTTAATATATCTTTCCATAACTGCCGATATCTTTGACTAATGAGCCCCACCATATCTCAGTTCGGTCCTCAACCGATTGTCTCTATCTCATATCATCGGGTCACGTGCCATCGGTCCTTTACCGATTACTTCGGTCCTCTTTGTTACATTCGGTATTAGGTACTTCAGTCCTCGACCGATCGGTACCAATACCGACCATCCCGTCTTTCATGTGTGCCCCGATCAACCACATTGTCGATCGTCATTCAAGTGTCACAGATCGATACCAATACCGATCTCCACACTTAACATTTCATTGATGATCAATTTTTATGTTTAGTAATACAAGATTTGACAATCGTAAATGTGGCTAAAAGCACATCTTAGTATTTAATTAATGAGGAGCATGTCTTTTCTACAATTAAATATAATAATGAAATGAGAAATCGTTTACATTAAATATAAAGTATATGATGCATTTATTAATTATTTTATAATATCCAGAGATCAAACTCTGTTCGGTTATATTAAATTAACTTGTTGATAAGGACGTTCAACTTTTACGTACTGCCACGTCGCCAATTTGCTCTTGTCAGTATTAATACATCTTTTTGGCATCTAATTACTATTAAACCCTTTACCCCTCCTTTAATGACACGTGCATATATATGGGACCCATATGCTTTGGGAAACACGTGCATATAAAGCTAGAATGCTAGACAAGAGAAAGAGAGGATGACAATAACGCGTCCACAGCTTCGTTTGTCACTTTCAAGCTACACCTCCCTAATGCTAATGGGATCTTATTTAAGGTTTATATTTGTATAATTTGATAAATTTGATTAAATTATTCTTAATTCTGATAAGTTTAGGTCTCGTTATTTATCGAAGGTAAAATTGGTTTTTTATTTTAAATATTTAGTAAAACTAATTCTCATAATTTGTAAACTTTAGTAAAATTATTTATCAAAATTTATTGTGTGTATTAAAATTAATTATCAAATTTTGATGATTTGTTTTCCACACACTAATGAATTTGTCTAATTTGAAAAATCTTTACGTTGTTTTTTGCTATGAACAAAGTACGGATACCAAAAGTTTGATACCACATAATCACCAAATTTTTAAAACCAAATATTAAATTTTCTCAATATTTTTAAAAAATATCACTTATATTATATTATATTATATTATTATCCTTATATTTTCCACATTATGTATAAGCTTTAAATTTACATAAAAACAAATTAACCTAGTACATATTTTCAATGAAGTTATGCTAATTGCTAGGTGATGATATTCTACTAACTTATATCGGCATATCAATAGAATATTGAGAAATATTTATTTTTTATTATTATAATATTTGTAAAAATGTTTAAAAAATTAATTTTAGAATCGTACATTTATAATATAAGATATCCGAAAATTAAGAACAGCACAAGGAAGTGGGCGTAGGCCCATAGGCATGGGCTGGCGGCTGGTCACATGAATAGAAGCCATTCGTTTCCTTGAAATGTTTGACATTTATACCCCTGATATTCAAGATAATTTATCATTTGCCATTGTCGGTGAAACTTATCTTTTTCCTCATCCAAATATATTAATCCAAATTAAGTATTTAGAGTATCAATATAATTTATTTAAAAAATGGTGTATAAAGCTTCGTTTTAGGTTATATTATCGTTGGTAACTTTATTTATACTCAATCTTAGTAAATTTGAGCCCTAATATTTGTTGGGAAATCAAACATAATTCTCCCCATTTAAATTAAAATCTAAAAAACATCATATTTATTGTGGAAAATCAATTTTACCACAATAAGAAAAAATATGATCTTGAGGTATGTGACATAAAATTGTGTATATAATATCATTTATTTATAGATTTTATAGTATGATTTAACTATTAAAGATATATAAATTATTCTACAACATTTACACTATATATTATAAATATATTTTCCTTCTATATATTTCACATGTCTTTCATATATGCATTAAATGTCATATATCATCATATCTCATTTAATATATTATGCACTTTAGATGATGAAAGAATTTTTCTAATTCCATATCAGCAAATCTCAATTGGATTATTCATCACCATCAATGATTGGTCTCACCGCTCGATCAAACTAATCTCTATAAATATATTTATCAGCATCAATGATTGGCTTCGGCCACTGATTAAACTGATCGATATAACAACTTCGTATTAGGTATTCTTTCGGTTGTTCTTCTACTCCAATCATTGCTTAGCTCTTAGGTTCACTAGTCAATCATGCCGACGGATCAAATCTAGTTTTCTGGACTAAGTGTAGTGACTCTCACTAGTTGTTCATATCCGGCGACAAAGTCATTCGACTATTACCCAACAAACCTCTATTTCGAACAATGGTAGTATTGAAATGTACACTTATGATATTGAAGTTATCTTAATAGTTTTTTCTCGCAATGATTTTTTTCAAATTTACAGTAATTGATGTTTCAACTTACCCGTGTAAAAAAAATGAAGAAGCTTGCACGCTCTAAATAGTTTTAGATTGAAATCGGCATAAATATCTAACTTTGGGAACCTTATCTACCTATTTAATGTTTGATGATAAACAATATCAATATAAAAAACTTAGGGACTAATTTTGCAAACATATAAAACATTGAGTGTTGAATTTGAAATTAAATGTTCGATAACTTATATTATAAACATTGAAAGTTTGAAGACGAAATACGTAAAAATCATAAATTAACAAAACTAAATATGTCTTTTGTCATCAATTATTTGTTATCATTATTGATTTTAGGTTAGCTTCATCTGAACTTTGTATTGGATGTCTTGCAAATTGTTAATGGGTTTGTTTGGGTTGGCGTTAGAAACTCAAGTGAGTTCAACGCAATTTTCCAAAACGTGATTTTTAAAAACATAAGTTAAATTGTGGTGCGTGCACCTTTATTTTTCTGCGTTTTGGCCACCGCTGCTAATAGCAGCTACCATCCCAACGCGATTTTGTAAAAGACTAAAATANACATGAATAGAAGCCATTCGTTTCCTTGAAATGTTTGACATTTATACCCCTGATATTCAAGATAATTTATCATTTGCCATTGTCGGTGAAACTTATCTTTTTCCTCATCCAGAAATCTTCCCACAAATATATTAATCCAAATTAAGTATTTAGAGTATCAATATAATTTATTTAAAAAATGGTGTATAAAGCTTCGTTTTAGGTTATATTATCGTTGGTAACTTTATTTATACTCAATCTTAGTAAGTTTGAGCCCTAATATTTGTTGGGAAATCAAACATAATTCTCCCCATTTAAATTAAAATCTAAAAAACATCATATTTATTGTGGAAAATCAATTTTACCACAATAAGAAAAAATATGATCTTGAGGTATGTGACATAAAATTGTGTATATAATATCATTTATTTATAGATTTTATAGTATGATTTAACTATTAAAGATATATAAATTATTCTACAACATTTACACTATATATTATAAATATATTTTCCTTCTATATATTTCACATGTCTTTCATATATGCATTAAATGTCATATATCATCATATCTCATTTAATATATTATGCACTTTAGATGATGAAAGAATTTTTCTAATTCCATATCAGCAAATCTCAATTGGATTATTCATCACCATCAATGATTGGTCTCACCGCTCGATCAAACTAATCTCTATAAATATATTTATCAGCATCAATGATTGGCTTCGGCCACTGATTAAACTGATCGATATAACAACTTCGTATTAGGTATTCTTTCGGTTGTTCTTCTACTCCAATCATTGCTTAGCTCTTAGGTTCACTAGTCAATCATGCCGACGGATCAAATCTAGTTTTCTGGACTAAGTGTAGTGACTCTCACTAGTTGTTCATATCCGGCGACAAAGTCATTCGACTATTACCCAACAAACCTCTATTTCGAACAATGGTAGTATTGAAATGTACACTTATGATATTGAAGTTATCTTAATAGTTTTTTCTCGCAATGATTTTTTTCAAATTTACAGTAATTGATGTTTCAACTTACCCGTGTAAAAAAAATGAAGAAGCTTGCACGCTCTAAATAGTTTTAGATTGAAATCGGCATAAATATCTAACTTTGGGAACCTTATCTACCTATTTAATGTTTGATGATAAACAATATCAATATAAAAAACTTAGGGACTAATTTTGCAAACATATAAAACATTGAGTGTTGAATTTGAAATTAAATGTTCGATAACTTATATTATAAACATTGAAAGTTTGAAGACGAAATACGTAAAAATCATAAATTAACAAAACTAAATATGTCTTTTGTCATCAATTATTTGTTATCATTATTGATTTTAGGTTAGCTTCATCTGAACTTTGTATTGGATGTCTTGCAAATTGTTAATGGGTTTGTTTGGGTTGGCGTTAGAAACTCAAGTGAGTTCAACGCAATTTTCCAAAACGTGATTTTTAAAAACATAAGTTAAATTGTGGTGCGTGCACCTTTATTTTTCTGCGTTTTGGCCACCGCTGCTAATAGCAGCTACCATCCCAACGCGATTTTGTAAAAGACTAAAATATCCTTATTAGTAATATATATTACTTAATGTTTTCATTATATTACATTTATCACATGTTTTTATATCGGTGTAATACCGACCGGTATCGCCTAGTATCATGTTACTATCGGATTCCGATTTTTTTCCAACCCTAAAAAAAATGGTACCGACCGACACACCATCGTCTTAACCAATATGAAAATTTTATATTTATCTCTCGTTATTATACTTTTCAGGTTAGACCAATGTTTTCATACTGACCGGTATACCGTCGATATACCGGTGGGTATGGCGAATAACGGGTGGCACTGGTATTTCGACAGGTATCGGGTTTCCTGGTCGGAACCCTAGTTTTTCGGGTCGACCAGGAAAAAAATAAAATAAAATATTTTTGTTTAATAAAAAAATAAAAATTCGTACATGCCGTACCGAAACGGTAAGCTGGACCGATATGAAAACATTGGATTACACTATCTTATCTTGAGGATAAATATGTATTTTTACTAAAATCACGTTCATCATACTGCTTTTTTTACAAAACAAATTTTAAAATCATGTTATTATAAATGCGTTCAACTCACTACAATTTATCTCACCACACCTCACCGCACTTTCTTAACGCTGTACCAAACAAGTCCAATATAATATTTGAATACATTATTTAGTATTTATTTTGAAATTTAAAATATTAATAAACTTATATAACAACATGGAAAATTTAAAGGATGACACGTAAATTTGGTTGCATAATTTTATGGTTTAGTAATTTTAGTTCATAAATTTTTATAATTGTGATAATTGTGTTCCTCAAAGTATGAAAATAGCAAAATCGATTTTATATTTTATAAGTTTTGACAAAATCAATTTCAAAATTTAGTATATATGTAATAATTGATTCCAAAATTTTCAATTTGAATCAAATCCAGAATAAAACTAAAAAAAGACGTTTGATTCATATGCAACTTGGACAAATGAGATCTTTGATCAAAACAAGTTTGCAGAATAAATATGACATTAAAAATTATAAGGATAAATTTATAAAAAACTAATAAAGTTATAGACAACCATATTTTTCTCAAAAAAATGATGTCATTAAATGATGCATTTGGGCCCACAATTAATTATAATAACCTTCCATTTAAACACATTTCTTCCATTGATTTCAGGCAAAAAAATGGACCCAACTTGACTTTTGAGTTTCATTTCACTTTTCATTATTAATGTATTGTTGATAATTTGTATTCAACATTAAGTTTTGGAGTTATTGGCGTACAGGGTATGCCCAGAGGACGTGAAGAGCAAACCCACTGATTGTTTTACTTGGGAGTGTTGGTGGAGAATACACCTTTTTAGCTCTCTTGTAGGAATTATTGTTGTTGTCCTGTCGTCATTATGATGCTTGTTTGTCGATGAAGTTTTTAGAGATGAAACTAGAAACAAACTGTGTTTTTCCAGAGATAGACAATGAAGAAGATATAGCTGAATATATGAAAATTTATAGATAGCGATAATGGTGGCTGGCTGGCTGGCATCGCATGGCGTGGCAGGGCTGGGCAGGGCAGGGCAGGCCAGGCCAGACTTTCCCACCACCATATTCTTCTCATCTTGCTTTTATTTTCCGGATTCTTGTTGAATAGTGTCCATTTGAATCAAAAGTTTTTATTTTTATTCTGATGCTTTTTTTCTTCCTTCTTAGTGCCTACTCTCTTTACTGTTGCAATCATTTATCTTTCGAGCGTTAGTTATTACCTCACATCTTGTACGCATCATTTGGAATAGTGTTCATCTCTAGAACCCCATAATTCCTTCGTTTTATGTCAGGGATTTAAGACACTGTTTTCAAGAAGAGGGTTGGCTTCTTGGGGTAGGGGGAGGAGTTTTAGTGGCATTTGCTCGAGATACTGTCGCTTTTATGTGTGTATTTCCTCGTCACTTAATGTTGCTTTGCTGCTTTTGGATGGCATCAGTCTCTTAGTTTTTTTTTCTTCTCCCATGTTTCAACAAAGGTTGGAATCTCGCAGCTCCTTGTTTCCTTGCTGTCTGGGTGTTCGATAAATTGTCTGTACTTACATTTAGCTGAATAACATCACTTTTCTCCACATTTGCAACTAATTTCTTCCTCAGAAGAAACTGGATTCAACAAAGAATGTACTGTAGAGTTTTTAGGTCTAAGCTTCAATAAATAGCAAGCATCTGAGGCTTGTGCTGTTACAGAAGCATTTTCTTGGTGTAAATGAGTTTACTTCATGTGATTTCTTTTGGACTGAAGGTGGGCCATCTCCTTTTCTCTCCATGTTATTGGTTTTTCTCCTGGATCTTATTTACTTGGTTAAATCATGGAGGATTCATGAACAGCAAGAGTGAAGAAGGGAGAATCTGGTTGAAACTGTGGAATCAAATTATAGAAAGCTTTTGTAGTATTCATCATCATTTTTTCCATTATATTGGGTCAATTAGAGTTAGAATGAACTGGTGGAGAATGTTTTTAGTAGCATGGGTAGTACTCGGATTCGCAGCTTCGGCTTCGTTCTTTTGGTTCATGAGCTCTCAAGCATTGGATAAGAGAAGAGAGATACTTGATAGTATGTGTGATGAAAGAGCTAGAATGTTACAAGATCAGTTTAATGTCAGCATGAATCACATTCAGGCAATGTCTGTAATGATTTCAATCTTTCATCATGGCAAGAATCCTTCTGCTATTGATCAGGTACAATAATCTACTACAAAATTGTTGAATTTTGTACTTTTGAAATGATTCAACTTCATCTCTGTGATTGTATGTTTATGTATTAGATGATGTTCTCGAAACTGAATCCGAATTACTTCGAAAACTTGCAGAGAACTTTTGCTAAGTATACAGAAGATACATCGTTCGAGAGACCTCTAACTAGCGGTGTAGCTTATGCGGTTAGAGTGTTACATGCTGATCGAGAACGGTTCGAGGCCGAGCAAGGATGGACTATAAAGAGGATCGATAATTTTGAACAAACTCCAGTTCATGAAGATGAGTTTGATCCAGAAAATCTTGAGCCTTGTAATGTACAAGAAGAATATGGTCCTGTTATTTTTGCTCAAGATACTGTTGCTCATGTTATTTCTTTTGATGTTCTCTCAGGAAAGGTATAAGTTCTTATTCTCGTACCCGTTTTTCGATCGAGATTTTATCCATATTCTTTCGTATCACAGGAAGATCGGGAGAATGTAATGCGAGCTAGAGAATCGGGGAAGGGTGTACTTACTGCTCCATTCAGGTTGCTGAAAACTAACAGACTTGGAGTTATATTGACTTTTGCTATCTACAAAAGGGATCTGCCTCTCAATCCAACTCTTAATGAAAGAATTCAAGCTACTGCAGGGTATTTTTTCATTCGATTCGCAAACTCGCATTCACAGCAGGCTCGAGTTAAACTTTTTGTTATTGTTTTATAACATTATAAAGAGGAATCCCACTTCTTTACACCCGAGTTTTCTTCTTGAATCAGGTATCTTGGTGGGATCTTCGATATTGAATCACTTGTCGAGAAACTGCTTCAACAGCTTGCTAGCAAACAAGCTATACTTGTAAATGTATATGATACCACAGATGCCTCTAATCCTATTAGCATGTATGGTTCAAACACTTTTTCCAATGGATTGCATCATGTTAGTGTTCTGAACTTCGGAGATCCGTTCCGAAGGCATGAAATGCATTGCAGGTAATGGTTTTCTGTGAATAAAAGACACAATTTACCCGTAAACTGGCCTCGTAAGTGCTCTGTTATTGATGCAGATTCAAGGAGAAACAACCATTGCCATGGGTTGCAATAACTACTTCAGCTGGAAGCCTTATAATTGTTTTGCTAATAGGGCAAATATTTCATGCTACAATGAACCGAATTGCAAAAGTCGAAGACGATTGTCAACAAATGATGAAGCTTAAGAGGCGTGCCGAAGCTGCAGATATAGCAAAATCACAGGTTTTTACTTCAGTTTTGTGTTGAAACAAGAGTTTTTAGCTCATTTTAACATCTAACTCATGCATTTTGCTATCCAGTTCCTTGCAACTGTTTCTCATGAAATAAGAACCCCAATGAATGGTGTTCTAGGAATGTTACAAATGCTTAAAGATACAAAGTTAGATGACACTCAAGAAGATTATGTAAGAACAGCTACAGAGAGTGGCAACGCATTAGTTTCATTAATAAACGAGCTTCTCGACCAAGCAAAGATTGAATCTGGTAAATTAGAGCTAGAAGAAGTTAGCTTCGACCCGAGAAAGCTTCTCGACGATGTTTTATCGTTATTTTCCGGGAAATATCAAGGCAATAGTGTCGAGGTAGCTCAATTTGGCAATAACTTGATGGTTTCATTTTCATCCTCTGGCTCACAATCTTTTTTCTTTTTACCATTGCAAGAACAGATGGCAGTTTATGTATCTAACAAAGTCCCTGCATTACTCGTTGGTGATCCGGGCCGATTTCGGCAAATACTCATGAATCTAGTCGGGAATTCTGTCAAAGTGAGCTCGATTTACTATTCCCTTTATCTTACCATCGGTTTAACCCAAGTCATATACTTTGTACTTGCAGTTCACTGATAAAGGACACATATTTGTGACTGTGCATCTCGTTGAAGAAGTTATGGAACTCGAACCGGGGTCTTTAAGCGGACTTCCGGTAGTCGATAGAACGAAAAGTTGGGAAGGATTCAAAGTTTTCAACGAAGAAACATCGTCTTCTTCGATGTCATTGTCCGATCAAGTGAATATAATTGTATCTGTCGAGGATACGGGTCAAGGGATACCTTTAGAAGCTCAATCGAAGGTATTCAATCCGTTTATGCAAGTCGGTCCATCGATAACCCGAACGCATGGTGGAACCGGCATTGGTTTAAGCATCAGCAAGTGCTTAGTCCATCTAATGAAAGGTGAGATTGGTTTAGCTAGCTTGCCCCTCGTTGGTTCGACTTTTACTTTCACTGCTGTTCTCACAAATGGTTGTTCCGAATCAATCGGTGATCAGTCGAGCTCGAGTTTTATCAAGTTTGATGGGATCAAAGCTCTTATTATCGATCCAAATCCGATTCGTACCAAGGTAACCAAATATCACATCGAACGACTCGGAATCGAAGTCGAAGTCGAATCTCTTCCTCGTTTGAACTCCGTAATAATTTCCCGGATCGACATGGTTTTCGTAGACGAAGAAAGCTTAGATCATGATCCTTGCTTCCTTCCCATGTTACTCAAGCTACTAAGAAAAGATCAAACATTACAGCCTAAGATAATGGTTCTCTCCAATTCAAGAAGCTCAATTTCTTCTACTTCTGCCTTAACTCCCTTGTTTTTTGTCACTAAACCGCTTCGTTCCGGGATGCTTGCTTCGTATCTTCATCGAGCACTAGGCTCCGGGAATAGAGGTAATGGGGAGCTACAAAAGCAGTCTCTTTGCAATCTCCTTTCAGGAAGAAGAATATTAGTTGTTGATGACAATCCAGTGAACTTAAAAGTTGCTGCTGGTGCACTAAAAAAATATGGAGCTGAAGTTGTTAATGCAGAGAATGGGAAAGAAGCAATCTCTTTACTAACACCTCCACATAGCTTCGATGCGTGTTTTATGGACATACAAATGCCTGAAATGGACGGGTAAATGCTTCGTCTCTCTTTCGTTTAAGCTCAATTTACATGAAAATGGTTATTTGTTACACTATATATGCAGGTTTGAAGCTACAAGGAGAATAAGAGAAGTTGAATGCAATGCAAATCAGCGTGTACCGATTCTTGCGATGACGGCCGATGTTATACAAGCTACGATCGAAGAGTGCTCGAAATGGGGAATGAATGGTTATGTTTCGAAGCCATTCGAAGCTGAGAAACTTTACTGGGAAGTTTCACGATGTTTTCGAACTTCGGATGACAAAAACTAAGAGCTCATCATATTAGGGGAGTCTTGTAGACATATTTGCATCTATACAGTTGAAGATTCTTTGTGGAAGGGAAGGGAATGGAAGCCATTGAAGTTGGATTTGTGCAGTGAGTAGATTAGTTGTTGGTTACATGTACAAAATTGTAGAGTCAAATTTATGGCAATAATAATTTACAACTTATTAATTAGCTTGGATTATTGGGTTTGTTTGCGATAGGGATGAGGTCATATTTACCATAATTTCTAAAAACGTGATTTTTCAAACATAAGACAAATCGTGTTGCCTTCATCTTTATTCTTTTGTGTTTTCGTCATCATGGTTAATAGCAGCTATACACAATTTTGTAAAATACTCCTATTAGTCCTATAGATCACTTAGGGGATTTATACTATCACATTTATCGTATGTTTTTATGCCAATCGATATTAAATTGATACGTCAAAACCCGGGTTGCATCGGTATTCTGACCTGTACAACCCGATATCAGATTTTAGTTCGGATCTTGGATTTTTCACCAAACCTTAAAAATAATAAAATATAATTATTTTTAAATTTTTGTGAAGTAAAAAAAACAAAATTTTGGTACCGTCTAGATTAATACGAAAATATTATATTTATCTAATAACGTCATAATCTCTCGTTTCTATGACTTTTAAGGTGAGATTCTCTTATCTTCTATATTTTAAGGTGAGTATAATTGGTTTTGAGTGTATAATTCAAAAAAAATCAACTTTATTTTTAGTTTAACATTTATTTAAAACTCAATTGATGCAATTTAGAATGTTAAAAAGTATGAATAAATTAATTTGAGTAAATTGTATTTCTTGATCTTAATGGTAAATACATATGTTTACTAAAATCACGTTTATCGTACCATTGTTTTTATCAAGCAGTTTTTAAAATTATATTATTATGAATGATTTAACTCACGACAGTTTATCATATTACACATCACCGCACTTTATTACCACGCTACCAAACAAACTCATTTATAAGTGATAGATCTGTATATATATATATTTAATTGTATAATTTAATTAAAAACAATTTTGAATTGTAAACTTATATTCAAATGATACATAAAAAACTAATTTAATTATCACAATATAAATCAAGTTAATCAATTAAATTGAATTTCCGATTAATACCTTTTTGGGAGTAATTTAATTATCAAAATATAAATCAAGTTAATAAATTAAATTGAATTTCCGATTAACACCCTTTTTGGAGAATCACTGTACGTGTTGACACAAATTCCTTACGGGTCAAACATATTAACTGATTGACAAACAATCCACGAAATCATCAATTATATCACTAAACACAAAAATTAAAAATATCCATCAATATCAATTTGTGAATTAACTCATTGTGAGCAATGTTTTAAAAATAGGATCGATATACCGAACAAACTCATGTTATGTTCTGCATGCGTTTTGAAAATTGGAATGCGATTTGAGAATGTGTTTTTAGAATGTGATTATAAATCAAGAATGAATTGAGTGTTCTGTAATTGATAAATTGAATTTCATAACAAAAATAATGTTATGTATAAAATTGGATTTATACAAATTAGACTGATCGTCGTTAGTATCTACATGACAAAAAAAATATGTATGGTTATAGTTGCACATTGAAGATATATGAAAATAGACAACTTACATATATATTCAACAATATTATAAATTTGAGATTGTTAAAAGCGAAAGAAAATATGATTTTTTAGATGATATATTGATAATTTAAATAACGAGAATGTATCTTAATTTCCAGATGTAACCTCCTACCCCATTATGCATTCAAATAACAATATGAAAATGTATTATATTTATAATCAAAATGTAAATGTTGTAGTGTTCTGTAAAAACTGCAATAATATATTCTAACATCAAAATGCAATTTGATAATACATACAGAACTAACCTTCAGTGTATCGGTATATCAGATTTGTATCGGGTATACAATATTTATATAAAAATAATAAAATAAATTAAATTATTAATCTAGATAAATTATACAATTTTCTTGTGGGTGAAGAAAAAAACTACATAGGTGACTAAAAGACGTTGAGAATAAAAAGTTAACAAATGTGAATTAATATGTCCATATTTCATTCGTAAATTTTTTTAAAACTTATTATTTTTTATAGGTTTGTATATTTTGAAAATTTCAAATATTTATATTCATTATTTTATTATCTTGAATTTGACGTACCTTAAATTGAATACTTTTGAAATCACCGCACCCGCGTACCCGTGCAAGGTAGCTTAAAACCCATATCAATTGGTATTTTATTTACAGAGTCAGTATAGAAAATTTTATATAGAAAATTTAAGAGTGATTATGAGTCAAGAAATTGATTTTTTAAATCCCACATAACTTTAATCCAATGAGCAGGACCATGTATACTATACAATATTTTAAAAATCGGTACCAACCAGTATACTGGACAAACTCATTGGATCGGTATACCAGATATGATCGAATATATCGGATCCGTACCAAAATATTAAAATAAATTAAATTATAAAATATTTACATTTTTTTTAAAACAAAACTCGACCCGACCAAGCGAAACCCATACCAATCGGTATTTTGCCAAAATAATGACCGAAGCCGTTACACCACGAATACTATAGATAAGAAAATAATTAATAATATAGATAAGAAAATAATTAATAATAATAAATAAACACGAATTACACCACGTTTCACATTCCTTCATTTAATTACCATTTATAAGAAGCCGCAAGCAAATTGAGCCGTTGATCTCATCTAATTGTCATTGGCTAACGTGTGACGAAGGCCACCCTTAAATTACGTACCTGGTTTTGTCACCTTAACGTACATGCTAAGAAAATCTTGACAACTATATAAACAATCCCCCTTTTGCAATCCCTTAACACTAGATTTCACATATACTAAAACACAGCATCATGTCAAAGGAGACAACAAGTTTCAACGTACAAGGAGATTCATAGAGATGAAGCGCCACATTTCTCTCTATTCATAAGGAACCTCGTTCAGATCCAGATCAGGTGCTTTCTTACTAGCAATCTGTACATTTTACTCATAAGTTTGCTTATATTTTTTACTTCTTTTAAATGCATTATTCTCACCTCATCCTCACGAAGCTTCTTTTCTTTCCCCAGTGCGTTCTCCTGATATAAAAAAACACCATATTATCATGTAAGAATCGCTTTTCTTATCCTTCTTCTTGTTGTTAAGACAATCTAGTTATCGTACCTTGTCAAGTAGATCTGATAGAGATTTCAGAAGCAAACTTGTCTGCATAAAATTACAACATAAGATACGATAACAAAGCAGATTTCTAGAAAAACAAAAGAGCTGCTAGTTTATATGTAGATGAAGGAGATACAGCAAAAATAGTAGAAAAAAGGGGTTGAGAGAGAACCTTGGCCTTTCTAGTTTGCATTAATGCGTACTGAAGTTGGTTCTCCAGAAGAACAAGATCAATAACACTGCGCTGGTCATCTACGGTATCTCCAAGTTCCCTGTAAAAAAACATGCAAAAACTGAAACTAAAGCAAGAAGCTACACTGTAACAGATTTGAGTACATTTCAACTACTTGAAAAAGCTCCTCTCTTGTGATGTATTCTGAATATTTGGAGGAATGAGCCTGTAAAAGAAATAGGGAAGGAACATCTCAAAACTCATAGTTGCTTAAGAAAATTGACTATCTAAACCTCATCCCCTAGTAATCCTCCTCCTAAAAACCCTTCTTCTAGAGTCATTTCACACGCGCATGATTATTAACCTTGAAAATAAACTCAAGTGAAAAGTTCAATTTACCTCTTCATTATCATCTCCATTGGCAGTGTTTGATTCAGACGCAACATAACTGTGATACTTTCTGATGGTACTGGCCAAGCTGGATACCGATCAAGATTAATTGTCAGTAAGAATCCTATCAGTATAATGAAGTTTAAACTGGAAACACATGTTTTGAAGCTATGTTTTCATACCCACATGCACCAGAAATACCGGGTGGCACCTGTATTTTTTGGTCGGTACATCATACTTGGGCTGGTTTGCTGACCCGATAGTTTTTAAATATTAAATTAAGTAATATTAATTTTTTAAAATGAATATTTAATAAATGTCACGGTATGATATACCGGATATATTGGCCATACCGATCCGCACCGGAATGGGATTCCAAACCGGTATGAAAACATTTTTTTTGAAGGCTTCCATTTAATCATTGTTCGACATAGAAATGAGCCTACAACCATTTGTGTAAAATTATTTAATATGGGGATTCCATGTTTTTTATTGGGAAAACCGCCAAAAAAAAAGAGGAAAAACCACTTAAAAATTAAAATCCACTATTTTCCCCACAAAAATCATCAATGGCATATGTGTTAAGCTTTTGCTGCCATTCCACCATTTATGATGTTCCTCACTCCTTAAAAACATTGAACAAGTAGAAAAACTTACTATTACACTTCATTCACTCAAATTTTATGTTAGAAAGGGACAGAAATATCCAATGGAAGATTCAATTTTTTAGACAATTTTTAGGAAAATTAGTATTGTTTAATATCGAAATAACATTCGCACCCAAATAGCGCCAAGTAAAAACCTCTACGTTGCTACTCTTATTCTAACAAACATACATAAACGAATCTTGATATATATTAAAGTGCATGCATGCACCGGTACTTGGATGTATCAAAATCAGTTTCTTGTTTTTGATTTTCACTTCTCATTCTAACAAGATATGCAAACTATTGAAAGAAACATCTCCCCTAAAAATGCTAACAACTCATCAACAATAAATTTGAAAAACAATAATTGAATTGCATATGCACAAGATCACATCAAAAGAAGACACTATAGCGAAGATGAGACAATTGTCTAATTAAATTTCCCACAAAACCTCTTGTGTACCAAGACAGTCATGATTATATTCATCCGCGTTTCCTTTCTATCCATTAGGATTCATGAGCAGTGTATGATTGGTGAATAATGTTGTGTTATTCCCAAACTATATCTATATATCAAATCACTCTTAGCAACTAAGACTCACACTAGTTCATAGTTCTAGTTTAATATTTTTTATGAAATTTATTTGGGTCATTTTCAACCCTTAGCAAATCGCTAAGCAAGTATTGTGGCTATAGATAGGGCTAGTAATGCTGCAATATATCTGAAATAAACTACCCATTAGAAACCATTTGCATTTTCCTAACGGGAGTGTGCACAGATATAACGTATAAAATGATATGAATGAGATTACACCGTAAAAAAATTGAACAAGTTATTTACTATGATCGTCATTTCCTCTTATAAACCAATCCAAATTTCATGGGACAATTTGATATTGTAAAAGAAGTTGTGTGATAATACATAGGGCTAATGGTCCTATTTCGTGTGAAATAGACTACCAATTAGAAACCATGCAATAAATTTTAGTTGCTCACTAAGGAGAAAAATACCTGCCATCAACCCCTCATTTTCTCCTTTTTCTTTTGATTTTTGCATGTGTTACTACAAGTTATAGTTTTCACAATAGACAAGGAAGAGGGACCCTAGAAAAATGTCGGATTTGGTCCCCCATCTTCAAACGTTAGCAAATCAATGCAAGAAAACAGTATATCAACAAGTAATAAACAATCAGCTTCAAATGCAATAGAGATACCAGCTAACAATAGTTGAAATAAAGAAGGAAACCAAAGGTATTGACAAGAAGAATGTTCATAAGGTTGGGCAATTTTTCGACTAAGCCCTAGCAAGGAGCTACGGTAAATTCAAGCACAAATCAAGAACGTAAAGATAATGGAAGCGTACCTGTCGTTGCCACAGTAGTGGTAAAGCCTTCCGCTGCTGGAATATACGATTGCTCCGACGTGAGCGTCGCAAAGAATCGACAGTTCTTTTGCTTTCTTAAGAAGCCCATTCTTTCGTTTAGAGAAAGTCACTTGTCTAGCACTTTTTCTCTCGATTAGCTTCATCTCCAACCTTTTCCTCCCCATTTTCCTCTCAGATCTCAAGAGATTTTTTCTTGGACTACTCGCAGTCTCCCAATTTCGAGAGATTCTTCTCGTAAAACAGTAATAATAAATAGTAGAGGTTCCATTAATATATATGATGAGTGGTCGGAAGGCACTGTAAGCAAATTTGTTTAAGAAAACAATTTTTTACACCACAGAATCATGGAGGCGCGTGGCTGCCAAACGTAAAGCGTCCGATCGGGCGGCAACAGTTGATCGCATGTATACTCATCCGGCCTGACTGACTCTGTTATTTAATTCTGTTTTCTTTTGGGCCATGAAGGGGCAAGGAGTAAAAAACCCTGAGATACACTTGTCAGTTGCACACAGAGAATTTAAATATTTATATAATAAAAATACTTATTAAAAGCTACATAAATATTCTGGATAAAATATATTTTTATAAAATAGAAAAAAGTTTCATAACAGAAAATAAATAGTAGGAAATAATAAAAACATACAAAAATATGTGAGCAAATTGGAAATCCGGGATCTAATCTCACAAAATGTAACATGGAGAAGTGTCCACGATGAACTAGCCAACTCATGTGAGCTTCTCGAACAAGATTTGGGGTTTAGGGTTTAAGCGATCAATTCGAGTAGAAAAATGAGCAAATTGGAAATCTCATGACCTAATCACAGAAAGTGTAATATATGGAAGTGTCCTGGACGGCCTAGCCAAATCCCCAAGGGGATACTAGAGAGGATGACAGTCCCATCGCCCGAACAACGAGAGACAACGTTGCGAGTTGGGTTGCTTGAAATCTGAAATAAAAACATAAACTTTCCTTATAATTCAAAGATCCTCCAATAAAAGTAGTATTGTTTGTATGCAAATCTGATAATGAATTCTCATAACTTGAACTACAAAAAGGGATTGATTCATCAGTACTCAGACGAAAGCATTTAATTTAAGACAAGTAAATGAATGTGCTGAAGCAAATTTGATAGAGAATTCAGAATCAAACATGTCTGCGTTAAATACTGTTGTTATATATTCAGTCAAAAATGAACACGAAAAATCCATGCACTTAAAAAGCTCGTAGCTGGACATTGATATGATCCGATACACACAAGATACACAATATGTAATATTATTTATGTACAGAGAGAATGTACAAAATGACACCTATGTAGACCAGAGATAATGATAGATCGATAAAAGATAGAATATACCAAAAAATATCTACATAGAAGCAAAAGTTGAGAAGAAACCTTAAGAATTGGCTCTTCTAGTTTGCATCCTGAAGTTGGTTATCAAGAAGAAATAATATCAATCCCGCTAGCTTCTCCAAGTTCCCTGTGAAAACTGCTTTAAATTTTCAAAATTTAAAGCAGCTAAACTTCGACAAATTTCATTACGTTTCATGATGTGTAGTTTGAATATTTGGAGGAATGAGACTGAAAATAAAATAGGATGGTAATCTCTCAAAACTGATACTTGCACCATGAACTTGCAACAACACTCATATTAGAAAGAACCATTTACCTGCTCTTTATGATCCCCAGTGGCAGTGCTTGATTCCGTTGTAACATGACAACGATAATGCGTTGTGGAACTGACCAAGCTGGATAATGTTTAAGATTAATTGTCAGTGGGAGCCAATACAAGTAAAATGGATTTTAAAAAATACATGTTTCTAAGGTTTCCTTTTAATTATCTACACCATTTATCCGAGTTTCTGCTGCTATTCCACCATTTATGTACCTCTTTTAATTTCATAAGTTCTCAATATATCACCACTCCTTAAACACATCGGACAAGTAGAAAGACCCGTAGTTATAAATCCAGTAAACAAAAGTTTCGTTAAGGGAGTCAGAAGAGCCTAAGGAAGATTTTGACCACTAAAGTAAACCAAATATTGGATGCTTCATAATATTTTTAGTGTACACCCTAAGAATGTTCCATTGCTACTCCTATTTTTTTCTAACAATAATTTTACTCCTATGTTTACAATATAGGATATTCACGTTAAATAAAACAGATTTTCTGGAGCTGTAAAGTGGTATGAATCGAATCATTGTAATTTCTAGGTTCGGATTAAATCCGTATTATTTANTAGCAAATCAATGCAAGAAAACAGTATATCACCAAGTAATAAACAATCAGCTTCAAATGCAATAGAGATACCAGCTAACAATAGTTGAAATAAAGAAGGAAACCAAAGGTATTGACAAGAAGAATGTTCATAAGGTTGGGCAATTTTTCGACTAAGCCCTAGCAAGGAGCTACGGTTAATTCAAGCACAAATCAAGAACGTAAAGATAATGGAAGCGTACCCGTCTTTGCTACAGTAGTGGTAAAGCCTTCCGCTGCTGGAATATACGATTGCTCCGACGTGAGCGTCGCAAAGAATCGACAGTTCTTTTGCTTTCTTAAGAAGCCCATTCTTTCGTTTAGAGAAAGTCACTTGTCTAGCACTTTTTCTCTCGATTAGCTTCATCTCCAACCTTTTCCTCCCCATTTTCCTCTCAGATCTCAAGAGATTTTTTCTTGGACTACTCGCAGTCTCCCAATTTCGAGAGATACTTCTCGTAAAACAGTAATAATAAATAGTAGAGGTTCCATTAATATATATGATGAGTGGTCGGAAGGCACTGTAAGCAAATTTGTTTAAGAAAACAATTTTTTACACCACAGAATCATGGAGGCGCGTGGCTGCCAAACGTAAAGCGTCCGATCGGGCGGCAACAGTTGATCGCATGTATACTCATCCGGCCTGACTGACTCTGTTATTTAATTCTGTTTTCTTTTGGGCCATGAAGGGGCAAGGAGTAAAAAACCCTGAGATACACTTGTCAGTTGCACACAGAGAATTTAAATATTTATAAAAAAAAATACTATTAAAAGCAACATAAATATTCTGGATAAAATATATTTTTATAAAATAGAAAAAAGTTTCATAACATAAAATAAATAGTAGGAAATAATAAAAACATACAAAAATATGTGAGCAAATTGGAAATCCGGGATCTAATCTCACAAAATGTAATATAGAGAAGTGTCCTCGATGAACTAATCAAATCATGTGAGCTTAACAAGATTTAGGGTTTATGGTTTAACTGATAGTAGAAAAAGTGAGCAAATTGAAAATCCCCCGACCTAATCTCAGCAAGTGTAATATGGAGAAGTATGGCGTAGCCAAATCACGTGAGCTTCTCGAACAATATTTGGGGTTTAGGGTTTAAGCGATCAATTCGAGTAGAAAAATGAGCAAATTGGAAATCTCATGACCCAATCTCAGAAAGTGTAATATGGGGAAGTGTCCTGGACGGCCTAGCCAAATCCCCAAGGGGATACTAGAGAGGATGACAGTCCCGTCGTGCCCGAACAATGAGAGACAACGTAGCCGAGTTGGGTTGCTTGAAATCTGAAATAAAAACATAAACTTTCCTTATAATTCAAAGATCAAACGCCTTATTAATCCTCCAATAAAAGTAGTATTGTCTGTATGCAAATCTGATAATGAATTCTCATAACTTGAACTACAAAAAGGGATTGATTCATCAGTACTCAGACGAAAGGATTTAATTTAAGACAAGTAAATGAATGTGCTCAAGCAAATTTGATAGAGAATTCAGAATCAAACATGTCTGCGTCAAATACTGTTTTTATATATATATTCAGTCAAAAATGAACACGAAAAATTCATGCACTTAAAAAGCTCGTAGCTGGACATTGATATGATCCGATACACACAAGATACACAATATGTAATATTATGTACGTACAGAGAGAATGTACAAAATGACACCTATGTAGACCAGAGACAATGAGAGATCGATAAAAGATAGAATATACCAAAAAATATCTACATAGAAGCAAAAGTTGAGAAGAAACCTTAAGAATTGGCTCTTCTAGTTTGCATCCTGAAGTTGGTTATCAAGAAGAAATAATATCAATCCCGCTAGCTTCTCCAAGTTCCCTGTGAAAACTGCTTTAAATTTTCAAAATTTAAAGCAGCTAAACTTCGACAAATTTCATTACGTTTCATGATGTGTAGTTTGAATATTTGGAGGAATGAGACTGAAAATAAAATAGGATGGTAATCTCTCAAAACTGATACTTGCACCATGAACTTGCAACAACACTCATATTAGAAAGAACCATTTACCTGCTCTTTATGATCCCCAGTGGCAGTGCTTGATTCCGTTGTAACATGACAACGATAATGCGTTGTGGAACTGACCAAGCTGGATAATGTTTAAGATTAATTGTCAGTGGGAGCCAATACAAGTAAAATGGATTTTAAAAAATACATGTTTCTAAGGTTTCCTTTTAATTATCTACACCATTTATCCGAGTTTCTGCTGCTATTCCACCATTTATGTACCTCTTTTAATTTCATAAGTTCTCAATATATCACCACTCCTTAAACACATCGGACAAGTAGAAAGACCCGTAGTTATAAATCCAGTAAACAAAAGTTTCGTTAAGGGAGTCAGAAGAGCCTAAGGAAGATTTTGACCACTAAAGTAAACCAAATATTGGATGCTTCATAATATTTTTAGTGTACACCCTAAGAATGTTCCATTGCTACTCCTATTTTTTTCTAACAATAATTTTACTCCTATGTTTACAATATAGGATATTCACGTTAAATAAAACAGATTTTCTGGAGCTGTAAAGTGGTATGAATCGAATCATTGTAATTTCTAGGTTCGGATTAAATCCGTATTATTTAACATGGATTTCCCTTACAATATATACCTTTCCCCTCACCACCAACAACTAAAAACTTTCATCATTTCCACTTGCAACACTATTGTTCTTACTTTAGGATCAATGTTGTTTCAAACATTTGGCTTCAACACTCCATACTTGAATAATAATCTAGTTTATTTTATTATATTAGACTAATTTCTTCAAAAATATTTCTAAAGAGACCTAGTGAGAAAAATGGGTTGTTTTGCCTAATGGCTCATACATGGCAACATAGAGAGACGTCACTAGAAAAGTGTAGCAAAAGTGTACACAAAATCGTTAACTCAAACTTACTCATGTGGCCAAGAATCATAGGAAAGACCGCAAAAGTTTAAGACATCATGCATGAAAAAACATAAGATTTTACTCTAGAAAATCGAACATGTACAGAAAAACCGTAGGAGAATATAGAGATATCATATGAAAAACGAGAGTAGGAAAAACAAAAGAGCCACAAGAAGAAAAACATGTCATCAAGATCACTCAAAGAGTTTACTTTTGCTTATCTCTTTTTACCTTATATAAACAATGAGTGAGTAAAACCAATTTTTTTGTTAAATCAGCATTAGATACAATGCTTAGTATTTAACTAATATAACAAACTTGTCGGTACGTAATTGTTGAACTTTTGTACATTCTTTTAATTCTATGGAACTTTTGGTCGATAAAAAAAAACTAGATACCACGCTTAGTATTTAACATGGATACAATAAGAACATTAAACTATCTAAGCATAATGGAAAACCATGAATGTGCAATAATATGAGCTTTTAGTTCTAGTCTAGGTTTGGTTCGAAACGAGCAATGATGGCTCAAATGGATATATAATCAAAAGATATATGATTTGATTTTTTTAAACTGGTAGTTCTATAAGTTTTTTTTTTTTAATGTTCTAATGTGTGTCATTAAACAATAACCACTTTGGGATCTTGAGTGACACTATACACAAAGAAAATTGAGGCATGCATAGGGGCTAGTAACAATTCCCAGTCGTGTTAAGTAGACTATTCTTCAAAAGGGAATTGCATTTCCATGATTCATCTCTTTGGTTTTTTTATCAGCCAAAAGTATCATAGAATTAAAAAAGAATGTACAAAAAGTTCAACTATTACGACAATTCGTTTCTAATAGCTAAGTAGGTTTCAAAGCCATTCATAAAAATTAAGTTTTGACCAACCGTGCAACCATATGAAGCTTTGTATTCATCTCATAGGGTAAATCATGAAGAACCGATCTAATTCGCCTTAGAATGGGTGAATCATGCTACAAATGATTTGTCGAATAAATCTTGTGATGTATTATGTCATTGAATTAAACGACTCTCTACAAATTTCTACTGCCGGCTATTATTGAAAACTTGAAGTATCTAATACATTCCTATCAGTAGCTAGGGTTTTATTCCTAACAAAATTAAAGATAAATTTGAACATAAAGCAAGATCTAAAAGTTAATGGAAACGTACATGTTGTTGGCGCAGTAGAGGTAAAGCCTTCCTCTGCTGGAACATTCCACACGATTGCTCGGCTGTGGGCGTCACAAAGAATCGACTGCTCTTTGGCTTTTTACATAAGCCCATTCTTCCGTTTAGAGAACGGCACTTGTCTAGCGCTTTCCCTCACGATTAGCCTGATCTCCAACCCTTTCCTCCCCCATTTCCCCCTCATATCTCAAGAGATCTTTTCTTGGACTACATACCGTCTCCCAATTTCCAGAGAATCTTCTTGTAAAGCAGAAATAGTAAGAAGTAAAGGTTTTGGAGGTTCCATTATGTATAAGATGAACGGTCGGAAGCCGGTGTAAACAAAATTAACGAATCAAATAAACGAATCATGGAAGCGCGTGGCTCAAATACGTAAAGCGTCCGGTCGACCGGCAACAATCGGTTGCCTAGCATGGGAGGATTCTCACCCGGCCGGGACGACTCTGTTATTTGTGTTTTGGGGTTTTGAGCGACACTTGTTCGGTGACACTGACAACACAACCACAAAACACAAATAATGATGTGTCATCTGTCATTTATATTTTATATAGAAATGGGTAATTTGTGTGTCATCTAATTTATCATGATAGGATACAAGTGCACCAATTTGATGATTTGTATGCGAGAAATCGGTATATGTAGAATATTGCAGTAATAATATAAATATTACAATTAAATAGTTAACAAAAAAATTTAAAATGAGATTATAGTTTATATTCCAGGTAAAACAATAATACATAACAATTCAACTTCAAATTTTAAAGATTAAACAAATCAATTTCTATAAAGAATCAATCAATTAAAGAATCAATTTGAGTTTTAAAATTTTTGGGTATTAAAATTTTAAAAGTTAAAATTCCAATATGAGATTCATGTATCGGTACGGATATCGACAAATCGGTGTATATGATAAGCTAAATTTATAGATTTTGGCGAATCCATGTATCTTAGCTTATCTTGAACATTTGGTACCCTATTGCATTGGGGTAGTTTTTATTGATGTTAAACAAACTCTTCTCTGGAGACGTCGAATTTTAGTCGGATTTTTCTCGGACTCGGACTCCGACTCTCCTTAGACAAAATGGATATGCATGTTGTTTGTCAAACTCGCATTTATCAAGTTTGAGAGTGTTTATTAATTATTTGTCTAATATGTTAATATTTCAAAAAATGTATAGTTTTCTTCGATATATAAATTTTAATCCATAAAATTTCTTAATTTGATATTTATATTTTCAATTTGTCTCGTTAAAGATATAAAAAAATCTAATTTTAAAATAATTAATTTTTGTTTTGTAAAATATATTTAACAATTATGATATCTATTTTTAGATAATAAATTATAAAAAATTATAAACCAAAAGTTAACTCTTCTTAAGATTAAACCTTGACTTTGGTGGAAAGTATGGGGCAGTGTTTTAAAACACAACCCAGATCGTCTGGGCCAGACGGTCGGCCCGTCAACTGACCCATTAGACTGGTGGGTTGATGGGCTCGCATATTTTAAAATAAAATAAAATATTTTTTTTAAAAGATTTTAAAAATATTTTTTAATATAAATTTAATAACATTTTCAACACGAGTTTAATAACGATTTGACAACGATTCGACAACTGTTCGATGACCCATTAAAATTTTCGATTCACGGAACGAATCATATTTAAGAACAATGATAGGCGGAGTATAAAGAAGATATGTGGGACAGGCCGAGGAACATATAGATTGTATATTAATCGGGCACTCCATATCCATTCAATATTCATTACAAACTTTGAAATTTGAAAATAAAAATATTTAAAATCACTAAAATAAACCACAATGAATTTGATTCACAAAAATCTCATTCAATCATCAAATTTTGATCTAAATTTTAAACGAAATTTTAAACCATGATTTAGAGTGAGTTAATTGATGAAAATGTTCATTGCATAAAAAATGTAAAATATTCAAGTTTTGTGATCTTTATAGGTTGTGTTCTAAAACCGGACCCGTTTTGGTCGGTTCATCCGGTTCGAACCTGAATCGGTACAAAACCCGGTTCTAATTGATCCGACTCGCTCTGTTTGTTAAATTTTCACATCGAATCAAAATATCATTTCGATATAAACCGATATGATCAATTTATTAATTATAATATTTTATAAAAATAATATGATTAAAACTAATATTTATTTTATATCTAACACTAAAAAACTATCACACCGATTATTATTAACCATGTTTTTATATCGGCATGTACGGCAAAAACCGGGCGACACCGGTATTTTTACCGGTACCGCCCGGTATTGGGTATTCGGGTCGACCGGAAGAAATAAAATAATTTTTTTTACCGACCGGTATACCGGCTATGCCGGTCCGGACCGGTATGAAAACATTGATTATTAACTATCATGTATAACGTGATTTATAATATACATTTTTTAAATATTTAGAGTTTATTCATATTTTTTGTTTGTTATTAGATAAACATTTGAAGAAAACGAATTAAAATATAATCTAAATCGTTAAAAGATGGTTCGCCTCATCCGGTCCGGTTTTAGAACATAATTTACAAGTATAATATTTAAGTGACTTTTGCCTACAGCTCCCCAACTTATGGGCTGTTTAAAAGACATGCATTCAAAATTACAAAATTACAAATATTGTATAACCTTCAAACTTCAATTAAATGTATATAATACACCTCAAGTTTCCAATACGGTTTATTATTAGCACTTTAATGAACTCGTTAATATTTAATATTTTATGCACAATTATCGAATATCAATGGTCAATTTTGTATAATTTTCAAATGAGTTTTATTTACATACTTTTTGTGAGGTTTTAAAACGATTTGTAACTTAGAGAAACCCGGTACTAGAATATCAGGGATCAAAACAAATGATATTGATAACTTTGAATGTTATTCTTACTATTTCGTAAATTGAGGGCTATTTATACAATTTTGTCTATAATATTTAAATCAAATTAAGAACAAGACAGTTACAAATAAGCACAACTAATTTAAATTATTAAATGATACAAATTACAACACGTTTAGATTAAGGGGTCGTGACCAATTTAAAATCAATGTCCAAATCCCATAGCGCCACACGGCTAGTTCCCAATGAGAGACGTGTCATTAGCATCATCATCCCGTTACCAGAAACGTACATCCTAAGCATCCATCAAAGAGCCGGGCAAGCAAGAAAACAATACAAAATATAGCAGCAGCAGGTCTCAGTTCAAATGTGTACTGTCGCAGCAACAAGGAGCAAGGTTCAGATCAAGAGTTGCTGCTGTTTTCTTCTTCAAAATCTCAATCTGCAGATTTCAGGCATCAATAAACAAGGTACGTACTAAATTATGATAGTCTCAGTAACCTCATCCTCATTAAGCTTCTTTTCTTTATCAAATTAAAAACAAGTTGGTGAATGTGATGCTTCTATGGATTCGTACATTTTCAATCATATTTGATAAAGAATTCAGAAGCAAAGTTGTCTGCATTAAATAAATTTGTTTATATTCACCAACGTAAGATACAACAACACCGCAGGTGTTCTAGAGAGAGCTAAAAAACAGTTAGCTGATAGTATTTATGTACAGACGCAGTGAAGCTTATACATTTACATAACATTTATGAAGATTACAGACAACCCCGAGAGAAAATTTTGGGTAGATAAATATTCCTAAGTATATCCAGATAGAAAAACGGGTTGAGAGGAAAACCTTTGCCTTTCTAGTTTGCATTAATGCATCCTGAAGTTGGTTCTCAAGAAGAACAAGATCAATAACACTGAGCTGCTCATCTACTGTATCTCCAATTTCCCTGTAAAAAATGAAAATGCTGAAACTAAAGCAAGAAGGTACACAGTAACAGATTTGATTACCTTTCTACCAATTGAAGAAGCTCCTCCCTTGTGATGTATTCTGAATATTTGGTGGAATAAGCCTGAAAAATAAATAGGGAGGGAACCTCTCATACATGATAATTTCTTCAAGAAATTGTAAGAAAACTCAAGTTAGAGAGATCTATTTACTTGCTCTTTACAACCTCCAGCAGCAGTGCATGATTCAGATGCAACATAACTGCGATATTGTTTTATAGTACTGTCCAAGCTGGATGATGTTCAAGATTAAATTTAGGTGAGAATCCATACAGGTAAAGAGAAGTTTAAACTGGAAGTACATGTTTTTAAGGCNTTTTTTTTAAAAGATTTTAAAAATATTTTTTAATATAAATTTAATAACATTTTCAACACAAGTTTAAAAACGATTTGACAACGATTCGACAACTGTTCGATGACCCATTAAAATTTTCGATTCACGGAACGAATCATATTTAAGAACAATGATAGGCGGAGTATAAAGAAGATATGTGGGACAGGCCGAGGAACATATAGATTGTATATTAATCGGGCACTCCATATCCATTCAATATTCATTACAAACTTTGAAATTTGAAAATAAAAATATTTAAAATCACTAAAATAAACCACAATGAACTTGATTCACAAAAATCTAACTCAATCATCAAATTTTGATCTAAATTTTAAACGAAATTTTAAACCATGATTTAGAGTGAGTTAATTGATGAAAATGTTCATTGCATAAAAAATGTAAAATATTCAAGTTTTGTGATCTTTATAGGTTGTGTTCTAAAACCGGACCCGTTTTGGTCGGTTCATCCGGTTTGAACCTGAACTGGTACAAAACCCGGTTCTAATTGATCCGGCTCGCTTTGTTTGTTAAATTTTCACATCGAATCAAAATATCATTTCGATATAAACCGATATGATCAATTTATTAATTATAATATTTTATAAAAATAATATAATTAAAACTAATATTTATTTTATATCTAAACACTAAAAAACTATCACACCGATTATTATTAACCATGTTTTTATACCGGCCGGTACGCCAAAAACCGAGCGGCACCGGTATTTTGACCGGTACCGCCCGGTATTGGGTATTCGGGTCGACCGGAAAAAATAAAATAATTTTTTTTACCGACCGGTATACCAGCTATGCCGGTCCGGATCGGTATGAAAACATTGATTATTAACTATCATGTATAACGTGATTTATAATATACATTTTTTTAATATTTAGAGTTTATTCATATTTTTTGTTTGTTATTAGATAAACATTTGAAGAAAACGAATTAAAATATAATCTAAATCGTTAAAAGATGGTTCACCTCATCCGGTCCGGTTTTAGAACATAATTTATAAATATAATATTTAAGTGACTTTTGCCTACGGCTCCCCAACTTATGAGCTGTTTAAAAGACATGCATTCAAAATTACAAAATTACAAATATTGTATAACCTTCAAACTTCAATTAAATATATATAATACACCTCAAGTTTCCAATACATTTATTATTAGTACTTTAATGAACTCGTTAATATTTAATATTTTATGCACAATTATCGAATATTAATGATCAATTTTGTATAATTTTCAAATGAGTTTTATTTGCGTACTTTTTGTGAGGTTTTAAAACGATTTGTAACTTAGAGAAACCCGGTGTTAGAATATCAAGGGTCAAAGCAAATGATATTGATAACTTTAAGTGTTATTCTTACTATTTCGTAAATTGAGTCGTAAATTGGGGGCTACTTATACAATTTTGTCTATAATATTTAAATCAAATTAAGAACAAGACAGTTACAAATAAGCACGACTAATTTAAATTATTAAATGATACAAATTACAACACGTTTAGATTACGGGGTCGTGACCAATTTAAAATCAATATTCAAATCCCATAGCGCCACACGGCTAGTTCCCAATGAGAGACGTGTCATTAGCATCATCATCCCGTTACCAGAAACGTACATCCTAAGCATACATCAAAGAGCCGGGCAAGCAAGAAACAATACAAAATATAGCAGCAGCAGGTCTCAGTTCAAATGAGTACTGTCGCAGCAACAAGGAGCAAGGTTCAGATCAAGAGTTGCTGCTGTTTTCTTCTTCACAATCTCAATCTGCAGATTTCAGGCATCAATAAACAAGGTACGTACTAAATTATGATAGTCTCAGTAACCTCATCCTCATTAAGCTTCTTTTCTTTATCAAATTAAAAACAAGTTGGTGAATGTGATGCTTCTATGGATTCGTACATTGCCAATCATATTTGATACAGAATTCAGAAGCAAACACGTCTGCATTAAATAAATTTGTTTATATTCACCAACGTACGATACAACAACACCGCAGGTGTTCTAGAGAGAGCTAAAAAACAGTTAGCTGATAGTATTTATGTACAGACGCAGTGAAGTTTATACATTTACATAACATTTACGAAGATTACAGACAACCCGAGAGAAAATTTTGGGTAGATAAATATTCCTAAGTATATCCAGATAGAAAAACGGGTTGAGAGGAAAACCTTTGCCTTTCTAGTTTGCATTAATGCATCCTGAAGTTGGTTCTCAAGAAGAACAAGATCAATAACACTGAGCTGCTCATCTACTGTATCTCCAATTTCCCTGTAAAAAATGAAAATGCTGAAACTAAAGCAAGAAGGTACACAGTAACAGATTTGATTACCTTTCTACCAATTGAAGAAGCTCCTCCCTTGTGATGTATTCTGAATATTTGGTGGAATAAGCCTGAAAAATAAATAGGGAGGGAACCTCTCATACATGATAATTTCTTCAAGAAATTGTAAGAAAACTCAAGTTAGAGAGATCTATTTACTTGCTCTTTACAACCTCCAGCAGCAGTGCATGATTCAGATGCAACATAACTGCGATATTGTTTTATAGTACTGTCCAAGCTGGATGATGTTCAAGATTAAATTTAGGTGAGAATCCATACAGGTAAAGAGAAGTTTAAACTGGAAGTACATGTTTTTAAGGCTTCCTATAACCATCTATAGCATGCAAATATGCCCCGTTTTTGCAGCTATTCCACTATTTATAAAATTCCCTTCATAGCTCTCTTAATTTCATAAGTGCTACTATATTCTTCACTCCTATTGACCAAGTGGGGAGACCCGTAATTACAATTTCATCAAGCAAGTGAGTAGAAGCAAGATTTTGATCTTTTTTGTGACCAAAACACTTAGAAAGTTTGTGTTTAAAATATCCCACCACGGTAGTGGAAATACAAAAACCCATAGTTTATAAGGGGAGTGATATCACAAGTAATTGGCTTGACCCAAGCCTTTTCAATGTGATCTATTTCTCTTATGGATTGGGCTACACTGACACTCTCTCTGCCCATTGAATCCTAAATTTCTACAAGGTATCCGAGCTGTAGGGTGGGTTTCGAGTTGGTCCGTAACGGTTTAGACAAACAAAACTCTGGTAGAAAAACGAATCGAACTTAGGCGACAAAAAATAGATCGACCCACTACCGAGCATAATGTATCAAGTTTGAACCGAACCAATGCCAATTCAACTTGAGGGGAGTGTTGAAAATATCCCACATCGATTGTGAAAATACAAAAACCCCTAGTTTATAAGGGTAGTGATATCACAAGTAATTGGCTTCGCTAAGTCTTTTCAATGTGATTCACTTCTCTTATGGACTAGGCTACGCGACACTCTCCCGGTCAATTGAATCATGAATTTCTACAGTTTGCACCCCTCTAACTAAATCTTATCTTATATTTTTGAACTTCTAACTAAATCTTATCATTTTGAACATGAAAGATTTTCATTTATACTTCGGAATAACAAAGAGTTATTCCAAGAAAAAACACCATAAGACTTTAGCTACATGTCTTAAGGTGACAAAGATACAAACATTGGTGTATCATTGGATAAAGGAATGGGAAAAACTACATAGACTTAAGATAGATGAATGGGTTAGGGCCCATTTTGAGGCCCCAGAAAACGCAGTTGTATAAATATCATACAATCATGCGGTTTTGCTTTGTGTACCGTAAGATTGTCTTATTCATAAGGTAACATATAAATGAAATAATATCATAGTTCAAAAAACTTAAGGATGATCTCCTTTGGAGCTAGAATCCATTCATGTAGGTTTAGGCATCCCTTTCTACCCGGTGTTGATGATATAAAAAAGATGCACCTACAACTCCAAAATACATTGAGAAGAGATATCTCTTTAAAAACCATATGGTTTCTTCTATACCAATGCATTTCTACCATAGCTGCAATGGAAAGCTTTAGGCCTTATCGTTGCAAGGGGGCTTGTACAATGATTCTTCTTCTCAATAATACGAATCTAAGGTCAAATTCCATACACATTCTTGTGGTGTTGCATGCGCACTATGAATATTGAGCCTCCTATAAATCGGGTTGAAGAGGTTGAGACTAGTCGAGATCAAAGTCGATGACCTCCCAATCATGAAGACATGATACAATATAGAAGTTTTTGTTGACAAAACAAGCTCTCAAATAAACTTAACATCAAGATTATCTCCTTTTGTATTGGAAAAATGTCAAAATTGTCCTTTCTATCTCATATATTGAATTGGTTCCTAGAAGTACACCCAATTTCTAAAGATAAATATATTGAAAAAATGAAGCCAAAAGGGGATGATCACTAACCTTGAAACCTCTTGCTTATTGTAGGTTGCATAACATAGGACTATTTATGCAACTCGTTTGATGAATTCCTAGTAAACCTTAAGAAAACCCGGAGAGGATGCTTCTGGAACAAAATTTGACAATGAACTCTGAAAAAACTGCACCATAATTGACCATGGAATCATCTTTGGGCATGTCATCATAGGTTAATAAGGTTAGATAGGTGTCCTCAAAACCTTTTTTTATCCCACAATTATCTTCATGAGATAAGATGCTTACCATTTTACTATCTTAGGCAGAAATTGGCTTTCTACACCTATTATGTATCCTTCAATTTTTTTGAGTGAGACGTTTATTAATATGAGAATAAAAATTGTTATTACCTAAAGATACACCAGAAGAATTTACTAAAATCAAATTCATGCATTCAGAGATATCTACTCCACGAAATACCATCTCATTTCTCCTATGATAGTAATTATGATATAGAGAGCCTACATTTAAGATCAAACCAAGACCTTTTGTAAAGAAATGCGACATTGAGCTCTTAGCACTTGTGAAACTTGTCTGGTTTTTGAATTTATAATCAAGAACCCGAGTTATGAATGCATTTAAAACCAACTCCAAACCAAATGCATCTCATTCCAACATGAATCCTTTAATGTTATAAAGAAAATATTATACAATCTTCTTGGATGACCAACTCCTACTAGCTCATAGTTTTCAATTTGATTTTGCTATGAATTAATCTTAGAACATAATGACCCACGTTTTCAATATACCTAACTTTTAGTCCCCTTGAGTGAATATCAATAAAGAATCTCAAGAACCATAGGCTAAATCATGACAATATACTTAAGAAATAGAACATGACATGGGTGCATATGAACTAACATAGGACAATGTAAAAAATGTTCAAGTTTGGTACAAATAACTATTAAGCTAAGACCCCATTTTTTTGTATTGAATTATTTACATATGTGATTTCAAGTTGTAACTTCCAAGGCAAGGAGGAGAGACCTTAGAAAATGGCAGATTTAGTTTCCCATCTTTAAATGAAAGTAAAAAACACATGACATTTTTTAAACAAAAAGATAAATATCATATATTGATAAATACTTTCAAAAAAATAATCATATAAGATGGACAACTATGGTACAACTGACTTGTTAAATCTTTTAATGTGTGACAACTACTTTTATACCTTAGATTTTTAAAAACTCCTATGAATTTCTATATGGTGTCATAAGAAAAAAAATACTTATAATCATCTAGATAATCATGTACAAAAAAAGTATTAAACAAAATAACTCTGATACGAATTGAAGGTGGGAAAACAATCATTTTTTTAATGGAAAGGTATTAATTCATTTCATGGGAATTAACAAATAGTTATTCTCGAAAGTAATGGATGCATTCAAAATCATCTCATATAGCGCTTGAATCCACTCATAAATAGTAATATAGGGATTCTACCCGTCGTTTGATAATATCAGAAGTATACAATTGCAAATCCAAAATATTATAGGTACACATAGCATTCCCGTCGTGTTAATTTCTGTGAAACCACAATCTTGAAAGCTCAAAAACGTAGTTATCTCTTCGAGAAAACTTATTATTGAAAACTTGAGATATCAAAATTGAAAGATTAATTAAAAGGATAATAGTTTAGTGCTATATGACTCACAAATAAGAGTAGTAAGTTAAAAGTTCAAACTTGGGTAATTTTTAGATGAATTTTAATAAAAAAATTGAAAGACTAGTAGCTAGGGTTTTAATCCTAAATAAATCGAAGAAAAATTGCGGAAAATGTACCTGCTGTTGCTGCAGTAGTTGAAAATTCTTCCACTACTGGAACAGAGGATTGCTCCGACATGGGCGTCACAGAGAATCGGCGGTTCTTTGGCTTTTTTAAGAAGCCCATTTTTCCGTTTAGAGAAAGTCACCTGCCTCGCNAGAATTAAAGAGATCTACTCGAGTACGAAGAGTACCAAGTTTCTACTCACCTTCTATGTATTATACACTTTTGAATGATGCTGGAGAGCCAGAGGATTTTCGTGAGGCTATCGAATCTGGAGAGCAGGTTAAGTGGGAAGAAACAATGTGATGAGATGAAATCATTAGAGAAGAACAAAACTTGGGTTTTGTCGGAGCTTCCAAAAGGAAAGAAAGTGTTACTAAACATGTGGGTCTATCGAATCAAGAAAGAGGCTGATGGTTCAAAGAGATACAAGGCGAAACTTGTCGTCAAAGGGTTATTGCAAAAGAAAGGTATCGATTACTCAGAGGTTTTTTCTCCGGTGGTAAAGATTACGACAATCGGTGTAGTGCTCAACATAATAGCAACTGTGGATTTACACATTAAACAAATGGATGTAAAGTTTCTCCATAGTTATCTGGAGGAGGAGATTTACATGAAACAACCAGAAGAGTTTGAAGTTCAAGGAAAGGAAAGACTATGTCCGCAAATTAAAAAAGAGCTTGTATGGTATAAAACAAGCTCCAAGATAATGGTACAAGAAGTTCAATGAATTCATGGGGAATCATGGTTTCACGAGATGTGAAACCGACACATGCTGCTACATCAGGCGAAGTCATGATACACATATATTGTTAATGTTGTATGTGGAAGACATGCTCATTATTAGATCAAGCATGAAAGAAATCAATCGTTTGAAAGAAGAGTTATCAGAGGCATTAAAGATGAAAGACTTGAGACCCGTAAGAAAAATTCTTGGAATGCAAATCACTAGAAATCGAAAGGATGGAGTTCTCTCGTTATCACAACAAAAGTATATCGAGAAAGTAGTTGATCGATTTCAAATGGGAGAGGCGGAAACTCGGAGTTTACCTTTGGGAACACAAATAAAACTCTCAAAGGCACAAATAAAACTCTCAAAGGCACTCCTTTTATGTGCAATGGTGTGCACAAGACCATACATTGCTTACGTTGTGGGAGTTGTGAGCAGGTTCATGTCAAACCCAAGCAAGGCGCACTGGGAATCAGTTAAGTCACTGATTTGATACTTGAAAGGGACACCGAACTGTTAGATGAAGTCAATGATCACATGTTTGATAACATGTGGTCAACACCGGTCATACCAACCATGGGTTGGTAGTAGACTAGTTGTGATTTGGGGAAGGTTTATCCTTTCCCTTGGCCTATAAAAGGAGTGCTAATCTCCTTTGTATCAACACACCAACACAACATCTATTCCTCTCTTCTCCCATTGTATGCATTCTCTTGTGGATATTCAATAGTGAATATATATTGGTAGCCGGGGTTTTATCCGGTACCGGAGTTTCCTCGAATTATCGGTTTGATTCTGGGTTTAATTTCCTAACAATTGGTATCGGAGCAAGGTTGTACTGAGTATGCTCTGTGGTTGCAGCTAGGCTGAACTTCCACATCATAAAAGTTTTTTCCTGTGCTTATCAGTATAATTGTTATACTTTAAACATCGTTGTGTATTTTGTGATTGTGGTTTAGCAATCATGCCGGATGGTAAGATTCAAATCAAGCTTTTCGATGGAAAAGATTATGCATACTGGAGGATGCAAATAGAGAATATTCTCTATGAAAAGGATCTAGGAGATGCCTTATTCGATGTCAAACCAGAAGCGATCAAAGATCCAGAATGGAGTAAATTAGATCGGAAAGCTTTGGCTGTGGTGTTGTTATCACTATCACGAAATGTGGCGTTTAACGTAGCTAGTGAGAAAACCACTCACAGCTTAATGAAGGCTCTTGCAAACATGTATGAGAAACCTTCATCGACCAACAAAGTGCATTTAGCACGAAGATTTTTTACCTTGAAGATGACGGAAGGCGGTTCTATGACAGAGCATCTGAATGAATTCAACGGGTTGCTGAAACAACTTTCATCGATTGGATTTAAAATCGATGATGAGATGCAAGCAGTCGTGCTGCTCGGGTCACTACCGGACAGTTGGGAGACAACTGTTGATATGATTAGCAGTCAAGTGGACGAATTAAATTCCATGAAATTCGGGATCGAGTCATCAACGAGGAGGTTAGACGAGCGCAATGAGGGGAATTGTCGGGCTCTGCCTTAACCACTGAAGAAAAGACTAAAGGTCGTGGTCGTGAAAAATACCGTGATAGTGGCCGTGGACGTTCCAGTAGCAAAAGTCGGGGAAAATCAAAAACCCGTGGAAAAGACGAATGCTAGAACTGTGGAAAAATTGGTCATTTGAAGAAAGATTGCAAAATCCCAAAGAAGTAGGATTTTCCTTCAACCAATGCTGCGATAGAATGAGATTCTGATGACACTCAAGTACTATGCGTAGAGAGTCCATTAGAGTTATGGGTAATTGACTCAGGGACATCATTCCACTCAACTTCGAATCGGGAGCTGTTCAAATCTTTTGTAGCTGGAAAACAAAGGAAAGTATATTTTGCTGATGGAAAATCTTTGGAGATCATGGGTCAAGGCGACATTCTGATCAAATCTTCCAATATATACAAATGGATACTTGAAGATGTGAGATATATTACGGGGCTACAAAAGAACTTAATCTCAGTCGACCAATTGGATAAAAAGGGTTATCGAACGACATTTGGAGATGGAAATTGGAAAGTTGTGAAAGGGGCGATGGTCATTGCAAGTGGAATAAAATCGGGAACATTATATTTGGAGAAATTCATCGGAGTAGTCGAAGTTCAGGCGACTGGTGAACTTGAGCACTCCAAATTATGGCACAATAGACTCAGACATATGAGTGAAAAGGAAATGACTATATTGTCGAAGAATGTGTCACTACCTAAATTCAACCCAAATGAGGTAGGATTTTGTAAAGACTGCTGATCTAGTCTAAAAATATTTTGGGTATTTATTATTAGATCAGTCAATTTATAATTAATTCGAAATTAGGTTGTTGTGGGGACACGAGCGATATACGAGGTTGGGCCCACAATGTGTGAGCTTACGTCATCGAGAGAGCCAAGCTCTACCTTGGTTTTCACTATAATATTCGTCGAGTACAATTACAATGATATGATAGCAATAATACGGGTGAAAACGGCTCGTGAAATGATCGAAAACAATCAATCGGGCTCGGAAAACTGGCAGCAACGAGTTGTGGTTGACAACTTGCAGAAAATACTGTACTAGCAGTGCAACCGGCACTGTACGATGAGCGCAGCCGGCACTGTATGATGAGCGCAGAGAACACTGTACGATGAGCGCAGCCGGCATTGTACGATGAGGGTGGCCGCGCGAACTCGTGCGAGTTGTCGTGAATAGTGACCCAGATGAGGGTGGTCACGCGAACTNAGTGTAACGTCCCACCTTTCCGCTTGCACGATATTGTCCGCTTTGGACTAGGCTTACCCTAATGACACCTATAATAGCCGAGAAAAAGGTATGTCGAAACAAATAGTAGGGAATGTAACGGTAAAGTCTAGACGAGAGATAATGAGAGATACGGGAACGAAAGAACGTAAAAGGGAACGAAGAATAGAAAAGTAAAGAAAAAGATAAAAGAGGGGTCAAAAGTAAAGGAAGGAGGGGTCAAAGTGTGAATTAGAAAAGTTAGGATGTCTATAAATAGGAGTGAGGAGGCCCAAAAACGGGTTAATCATCAATAAGACCCGAAAATCCGAAAATTCGCAGCCGGCACTGTACGAGCAACGCAGCCGGCACTGTACGAGCAACGCAGCCGACACTGTACGGGCAGTGCAGAAAACACTGTACGAGCAGGAACTCGCGAATAGTAACTGCAGGTGCGAGTTCTCGCGAATAGTAGCCAGATGAGGGTGGCCGCGCGAACTGGTACGAGTTCTCGCGAATAGTAACCAGATGAGGGGTGGCCACGCGAACTGGTACGAGTTCTCGCGAATAGTGACCCAGATGAGGGTGGTCGCGAGTTTAGGTGCGAATTCTCGCGAACAGTGGCTGAAATACGAAGTCTCGCGATTTCGAGCGAAAGTCTTGCCTTAGGAGATGCGAAAAGGGGTCCGAATCCCTTCTCAATGCCTTAGGACTCCTATTTATAGAGGAATGTAGCCCAATCAACAAGTTTAGGCCCAAGAACCCAATTTCATTATATTAAGCCCAAGTCACCTAAATAATGTCCAATTAAATTAGAAGAAGTGCCGTTCCGCAACAGAACTTCGAAAATGCGTCTCGGTCTAGAATTAGGCGTGAATATCGATGAGAAAATACCGGAGGACCTCGTAAAATAATCCACTGCTTCCAGATAGCGAATACGCGGCCACATAACATCATTGCACCTGATCGGTGCGCTCCCGGGTGGAAAATTACGAAAATACCCCTGGCCCCGTCCGGGGCCGAAATGACCCGAAACATCTCAAAATGTTTATAGAGACTTTATATGGGGCCCGCCGGGCTAGAATTGTGAGAATACCACTTGAGAATGCCATCCGATAAAAATATGAAAATACCGAGAATACCAGTAATCGCGTCGGACGAGTCCCCGGGTATGGATAAATACAAGAGAGTATACCCGGGTAATATCAATAGTCCCATGGTTTTCAGATTCAGACTCTGAGTCGTAAACCATATATTAACGGCTCGTCCCGAAAGTCGATACTTGCTCGTGAATTTTTCCGAAAAACGGATAGTAGGGTTGAGAACCCCTCGCAGACGCGATCGTTTTGACACTAAGAACGTCAGATTCTGAGCTCGGGTCAAAATCTTGGGATTTTTTCCCGACGCGGGGATCCGGCCCTATAAATACCATATCCCTCCCTGTTACAGTACTTATTCGCGGAAACACAAATTCTCTCGCGACATTTCGGCCGATTTCTCGCGACAACTCTCACAGCACAGTGACCGCGACTTTACGAACGACTTCTCGCGACTACTCTAGAGAACAGTGAGTCGCGACTTTACGTAACACTTCTCGCGACTACTCTCAGAGTACAGTGACCATGACATAACGAACGATTTCTCGCGACAGCTCTCATTGCACAGTGAGTCGCGACTTTTCGAACGAGTTTTCGCGAGACACTTAATAAAATCAGGAAAAAATTGAAAAAATTTTAAAAATTTGAAAAACCTTAATCCCGAGAACTTCTCATCATGTCTTCCGACTCCGCTCGTTCCTCAAACTCGGATGCCTCGTCCTCTCATTCCTCGGACTCCTTATCCAACTCGGGGAATTCCATTTCGAGTCTTTCTGCTTTTCGTTCACCAATTACGAACCCTTATCCCCATTTCTTCGACCGACTCACGCATCTCGAGAATACGACCGGTCCTCGGAGTCCTGCCGTCTGTGCCCTAAAGTCTTTTGATCGGCCCTTTACCATGCACCCTCGGAAATGGAAATCTCTGGTGGAAGATTACCACCTCCCTTCCGATTGTGTTCTATACAAGCCGGGTCCTTCTAATCAGATCATGCGTCCGCCGGTTGGCACCCATATGATCTGTCTCGAGTACCTAGAGAGCGGTCTCCGCTTTCCGCTTCACCCTTTCATCTCCGCTCTCTTGACCGCTTTAAACGTCCATCTTTTCCAACTTAACCCAAATGCAATATCTTTGGTGGTTGCCTTCATCATCTTCATGGAGACCAACGGGATTTCGACAACCGTCGACAGCTTTTTCCAAATCTTCCAGATCAGTACTGCNTTTTTCCGGAAAAACGGATAGTAGGGTTGAGAACCCCTCGCAGACGCGATCGTTTTGACACTAAGAACGTCAGATTCTGAGCTCGGGTCAAAATCTCGGGATTTTTTCCCGACGCGGGTATCCGGCCCAATATATACCAGATCCCCCCTGTTACAGTACTTATTCGCGGAAACACAAACTCTCTCGCGACATTTCGGCCGATTTCTCGCGACAACTCTCACAGCACAGTGACCGCGACTTTACGAACGACTTCTCGCGACTACTCTAGAGCACAGTGAGTCGCGACTTTACGTACCACTTCTCGCGACTACTCTCAGAGTACAGTGACCGCGACATAACGAACGATTTCTCGCGACAGCTCTCATTGCACAGTGAGTCGCCACTTTTCGAACGAGTTCTCGCGAGACACTTAATAAAATCAGGAAACAATTGAAAAAATTATAAAAATTTGAAAAACCTTACTCTCCGACTCCGCTCGTTCCTCGAACTCCGATGCCTCGTCCTGTCATTCATCGGACTCCTTATCCAACTCGGGGAGTTCCAATTCGAGTCTTTCTGCTTTTCGTTCACCAATTACGAACCCTTATCCCCATTTCTTCGACCGACTCACGCATCTCGAGAATACGACCGGTCCTCTGAGTCCTGCCGTCTGTGCCCTAAAGTCTTTTGATCGGCCCTTTACCATGCACCCTCGGAAATGGAAATCTCTGGTGAAAGATTACCACCTCCCTTCCGATTGTGTTCTATACAAGCCGGGTCCTTCTGATCGGATCCTACGTCCGCCGGTTGGCACCCATACGATCTGTCTCGAGTACCTAGAGAGCGGTCTCCGCTTTCCGCTTCACCCATTCATCTCCGCTCTCTTGACCGCTTTAAACGTCCATCTTTTCCAACTTAACCCAAATGCAATATCTTTGGTGGTTACCTTCATCATCTTCATGGAGACCAACGGGATTTCGACAACCGTCGACAGCTTTTTCCAAATTCTCCAGATCAGTACTGCTGTCCATTATGGTGCCCAAGGTTGCATCTTTTTCCGCCAAAGACACAAGAAATGCCCCTTCCCATTCTCTACTCCTCACTCGAACCATGACTGGAAAAAGCATTTCTTTTTTGTCACTGGTGTTGGTTCCACCAGATTATCCGTGCTTAGCCTTCCCTGGCGGTTCCCAATTGAAGGGGAGTCTTTCCTTCCGGGGTCTTACTATCCTATCCCGCGGTCCATTACTCCTAAGGCTTTGGAGAGGATACTTGCAGCGTGCGCTACATCGGATGGCACTGATTGGACCCCGAAGACGCTATTCTATGCCCCGATCTTAGTCGCCTCCAACATTCTTCCGGCCCCTACCCATTTTAGTAGGGGATTATTAGGTATCTAGACCGTATGTTAACACATAAAACATCTCAACACTTCTCCCTCAATAAGCACACCTTCCTAAAACCAGTGAATTTATGTTCTTTAATCTTTTTAACTGTGTTTCTCACGCGACTTGCTTGTTTTGCAGATAAAATAATGGCTCCCCCTGGAGATCGTTCGAAGCTAGGTGACAGGTTGAGATCCCTCCGTACTCTCGTTACGGAGAAAGATGAGCTGATCTTCGAGATGGCGCCCGGATCTAGGAACCGCACTGCTGCGGAAGAGTTGGCGCGGAGCTTGCAAGAGACTGTGCCGCAGGCAGAAGAGACCCGACCGGCTACTCCAACACCACCTATTCCGGTAACTGAGGATCAGGAGCCCGCAGGACATGAGCCGGCTACGGAGGCCCCCGAGAGTCCTGAAGATTTAATTCCTGTGTCTCGGCGGTTAGAGCTTACCGCTAGAGAGTTTTCCCCCGACGAAGGGATGTACGACTTCGTCGAGACACTAGTGGACATTGTCGGAGATGACGAGGAGGGCGAAATAAGCGGGGGTCAATCAATAGACCCGCTGGTGGAGGAGATTGTCCGGGAGGCCCGTCCGAAGGAAAGAACAAATCAAGGAGATTCTTCGGACAGAGGGAAAAGACCGGTGGAGGGCCCCACCGTTTCGGAGATCGCGGAACCCGTTAGGATGAGTGGGTTAACCGCCGAGTTCCTCGATGCCTTCCGAATAAGAGATATACCAAAACACGTAGTGAAGGAATGGCTCGAGATGGGACGTCAGGCTGGCCTGATACTAATAAAAGATGGAGTCACCTTTCGGATTCCGAGGGGTGATAGTGTTTCCAATAGGCCAGCCTTGACGTATTTTGAAAGAAATCCGTCACTCCCGCCGCGTGGACGAGATGACCACACGGTGTTTACCGACTTCGGTCGGTTGATGAGCAAGTTTGCGACCGCGCGTCGCATGATGGGAGAGGTTTGTAATCANGCCCCCGAGAGTCCTGAAGATTTAATTCCTGTGTCTCGGCGGTTAGAGCTTACCGCTAGAGCGTTTTCCCCCGACGAAGGGATGTACGACTTCGCCGAGACACAAGTGGACATTGTCGGAGATGACGAGGAGGGCGAAATAAGCGGGGGTCAATCAATAGACCCGCTGGTGGAGGAGATTGCCCGGGAGGCCCGTCCGAAGGATAGAACAAACCAAGGAGCTTCTTCGGACAGAGGGAAAAGACCGGTAGAGGGCCCCACCGTTTCGGAGATTGCGGAACCCGCTAGGATGAGTGGGTTAACCGCCGAGTTCCTCGATGCCTTCCGAATTAGAGATATACCAAAACACGTAGTGAAGGAATGGCTCGAGATGGGACGTCAGGCTGGCCTGATACTAATAAAAGATGGAGTCACCTTTCGGATTCCGAGGGGTGATAGTGTTTCCAATAGGCCAGCCTTGACGTATTTTGAAAGAAATCCGTCACTGCTGCCGCGTGGACGAGATGACCACACAGTGTTTACTGACTTCGGTCGGTTAATGAGCCAGTTTGCGACCGCGCGTCGCATGATGGGAGAGGTTTGTAATCAGATCGGCCATTGCTACTAACTTATTGTTTCATTCGTATCTTACATGTTTTTCGTTGTTTTTTGCCTTTCTTTCAGATGGAGCGGACGGTTGTGGAGATGAGCACCGCAGCTGCAATAGGGGAGTACTGCATGCTCAGGCATTCGGAGCTTGACAGCCCGGATATAATAGGAGAGCAGACGAAGAAGGCCGCTGAAAAACTGATGCAGAATCAGCGGGAAAAGCATGCCCAAGAGATGGCGGCGCTCCGGGAAGAAAATAACAAGGCGATCGAAGCTCTTAACCGGGCTCATCGCAGCGAGTTGACGGAGTGTGCTGCATTTCATATTGGGAAAAGGCATGCCCTTGAGCAGTCCATAGACACCCTTAAGACGAACGAGAAATACGCTCAGGACAAGCTGAGGGAAGTCCAAGCCGAGACCGAAGAAAAGTTAAAGAAGGCCAAAGACGCCAATACTGCTGATAAGAAGGCTCTCGGGAAGGCCCTGGAGGAGAATAAAGAGTTGAAATCAAAGAATAATTCTCTCCAGTCTACTGTAGACCGTCTTCGGGCTCGAGCTGCTAGGTTGCCGTCCCAGATCAATGATTGTTTCCGGAAACTGATATGGGAGTATACAGTGCACTCCCCGACTTTCCGAAACCTGGCGGCCCTAGCTAATGCGACTTCGTCTGCTCTGTATTTTTTTAGAGGGAGTGTCCAGACNGAGCACCGCAGCTGCAATAGGGGAGTACTGCATGCTCAGGCATTCGGAGCTTGACAGCCCGGATATAATAGGAGAGCAGACGAAGAAGGCCGCTGAAAAACTGATGCAGAATCAACGGGAAAAGCATGCCCAAGAGATGGCGGCACTCCGGGAAGAAAATAACAAGGCGATCGAAGCTCTTAACCGGGCTCATCGCAGCGAGTTGACGGAGTGTGCTGCATTTCATATTGGGAAAAGGCATGCCCTTGAGCAGTCCATAGACACCCTTAAGACGAACGAGAAATACGCTCAGGACAAGCTGAGGGAAGTCCAAGCCGAGACCGAAGAAAAGTTAAAGAAGGCCAAAGACGCCAATACTGCTGATAAGAAGGCTCTCGGGAAGGCCCTGGAGGAGAACAAAGAGTTGAAATCAAAGAATGATTCTCTCCAGTCTACTGTAGACCGTCTTCGGGCTCGAGCTGCTAGGTTGCCGTCCCAGATCAATGATTGTTTCCGGAAACTGATATGGGAGTATACAGTGCACTCCCCGACTTTCCGAAACCTGGCGGCCCTAGCTAGTGCGACTTCGTCTGCTCTGTATTTTTTTAGAGGGAGTGTCCAGACACAAAGAATCTTGGGCATATCCCTAACTCCTGAAGAGAGGGAAAGACTTGATCCCAGTCTATCCGGCAAGTTCGAGCCTGTGGAAGCGGAGGATAAACTCGACTGCTCGGGGGATCCGTTCGGGGCGCTCCAATTCAACTTGGAGGAAGACTTGCACCAGCAACTATATTCAGAGGGGGTCAAAATACCCGAGGAGGGCCCATCGGTGGGTGCGTTTCGGAGGTTGTCTACTTTATTTCCGGAACCAGTGGGTCAACTCGTGGGAGACCTTCTTAAAGACGAGGAGGTAATGGGTCAACGTGACCCTCCATTATACGTTCCTGCTAGTGTGACAGGGGCTCGGGAGCGGCATGAGGTCGAGATGGCGAGCTTTATTCCCGAGAAGTTGCCCGCTGCGGGGACTAAAGAAAAAGAGGTTCATCCTCCCTCGTCGACAATTAAGCTGGTAAGAAAGCGCCCTAGCGAAACCGGTGAAGGTTCAGGCTCCAAGAGGAAGAAATAAACTTCCATATCTTTTTTCTTCAGTTTTGTATTCCCCATATATAAGAAATTTTCTTTTACTTTCCTTTCGATTTTTGCACTTTACTTTCGAATAAATAACCATACTCTGAATAATGTAAGTTCTCCTCTTCTCTACTTATTTTCTCGCCACATTCCTCAAGAAAAATGTAATTCCGGATAACCTTCTTCAAGGAATAATCTTTCGAGAATATAAGAATATGCGTGGATTTCTGATATGGAATATGCAATTCCGAATGATCCTTAACAAGAAATTACCTTCTGAATAATCCTTGAATCTCCGATTATGGACGCGCAACGACAACGCATATAACAATAATAAGGATGTAAGAGAGTCCCCAGTGTAGTGGGGTTTGCATAAGTCTGCGATAACTTTAAGGCGAAAGCCTCTTTAAAATGAGTAGGTACTCAAGATAAGTCCATTGCTCTGCATTCACCAATATGTCTCTGCCACCGGTATACACTTACACCCGGGGTCNGGACATATACATCACAATAAACAGGCCTCTTAACATATTCCAACAGTCATTATGCACAGACGGTTCTGCCGCGGACAGGAAGACTCATCTTGTTCAAAATATTTTGACACAGTATTTAATTTGACGAGTTTGAAAAATGATCGACTATAAGACAGGTGGTACATTGCGTTTCTAATCTAACTTATTTAATTTATTCCATCCTCCTTCGTACTAAAATGCAATGGTCCTACTCCTACCTTACCAGTCCCCTAGTCGATTGAATTCATGTCGTCAAAAAAGATACTTAAAAAATTAGAATATGACCACAAAAAGAGGGGAAATTTTTATTTTCACAAAGATCGATGAGTCACGTCTATACATAATACTTGCGCAAATTGGAAATATGCCAAGTCCGTGGCAGCTCCTCCCCGCTCATATTTGCGATTTTGTACGTTCCTTCCTTCACTACAGCCGTTACTCTGTAAGGTCCTTCCCACTTTCGATCCAACTTGCCAACATGCTTTGAGACTTCCACTTTCTTAAGAATCAAGTCTCCAACTTTTAACAACATAGGTCGAACGCCTTTGTCGTGCCTCTTAGCCATCCGCCTTTTACATACCTCCATTCGTATTGCGGCTCTATCGCGGATATCATCAATACAGTGAAGGTCCAACTTTCTCATATCCTCGTTCAACACCTCTTCATAAGCGATAACTCCTTCCGATAAAATAGTCACTTCAACAGGAGACACGGCCTCAGAGCCATATAATAAAGAGAAAGGGCTGAATCCGGTAGTGGACCTCGGNCTCGTATTTGCGATTTTGTACGTACCTTCCTTCACTACGGCCGTTACTCTGTACGGTTCTTCCCACTTTCGATCCAACTTGCCAACATGCTTTGAGACTTCCACTTTCTTAAGAATCAAGTCTCCAACTTTTAACAACATAGGTCGAACGCCTTTGTCGTGCCTCTTAGCCATCCGCCTTTTACATACCTCCATTCGTATTGCGGCTCTATCGCGGATATCATCAATACAGTGAAGGTCCAACTTTCTCATATCCTCGTTCAACACCTCGTCATAAGCGATAACTCTTTCCGATAAAATAGTCACTTCAACCGGAGACACGGCCTCAGAGCCATATACTAAAGAGAAAGGGCTGAATCCGGTAGTGGACCTTGGTGATGTCCGATATACCCACATCACATTATGCAATTCATCCACCCAAGAGCCTTTGGATTCATCTATCCGTGTTTTCAGCTGTTGTAAGATAATACGATTGATAACCTCTATAAGCCCGTTTGTTTCTGTGTGTGCCACGGAGGTAAACCGCTGTTCAATTCCATAACTCTCAAACCATTCATTAACCCTCTTTCCGGAAAATTGCGTTACGTTATCTGATACCAAAATCCTAGAAATTCCAAATCGACACACGATATACCTCCACAGGAAACTGATAACTTCCTGTTCCCGAACGCGTGATACAGCTTCAACCTCTATCCACTAAGAGAAATGCTCCACGGCCACGATGCAGAACTTCCTTTGGCTAGTTGCCTTCGGAAATGGTCCTAAAATATCGATGCCCCACATATCGAAAGGGCATGTTGTCGGTAAAGGTTTCATATTAGCTCTCGGTACATGATGCACGTTTGAGTGGAACTGACAAGCGGAACAAGCCCGAACAGAATTCACACAATCTTTCACCAATGTTGGCCAAAAATAACCGGCCCTCTTAACCTTGTTCGCCAAGGATTGACCTGCTGAATGATCACCACAGTCCCGAGCGTGAACTTCCTCTATAACGGCCTTTGCATGTACTGTTGACAAACATCGAAGATATGGGCCTCCGAAATTCTTCTTGTACAGCTTATCATCCACATAGACGAAATTTGTAGCTCTTTGCATAGTTCTTCGGGCCTCGCCTTCGTTGGTGGGTAATTCTCTCTTGATTAGATAATTTACAATAGCATCCTTCCATGATGGCTCGTCGGTTACGGCATCCAATAAGAACCATGTCTCATTCGAAAGTTCCAAATTAGCCACCTCGGCCGTCTGTTTCTCCAATGGACTGACAGAGGGCTGGTAGTGGATCATTGTTGTTATCTTCGACTCATCCGAGAGTTCTAAAATCGTCGCCGCCTTTGCAAGACCGTCTGCACGCGTGTTTTCCTCCCTTGGGATATACGTAAGCGTAAACATCTTAAGATTCTTAGCTGCCTCTTTGAGCTTTTCCAAATACCTGCACAAATGGTTCCCCTTGGTGGAGTAAGTATCTGCAAATTGGTTCACCATTAACTGCGAATCCGAATGAGCATGCAAACGAATGATTCCAATTTCCACCGCCAAGTAAATACCAAATATCAAGGCTTCATACTCGGCGACGTTGTTAGTTGCAGGGAAGCGCAACTTTAGAGCATACTCATGTTCTTCACCAGATTTCCTTTCTTTAAAATAAACACCAATGCCGGCTCTCCCGGCAGACACCGAACTATCTACAAAGGCGTCCCAATACTCCTGAATACCCAATTCCTCCGACCGAGTCATCTCTACTATGAAATCCACTAACACCTGGTTCTTTAATGCTCGCCTGGAGATATACTCTATCTGATACTGGCGCAATTCGATATTCCACTTTGCTAGCCTACCAGAGGCATCAATCTTTGATAACACGCTTTGGATACGCTGATCTGTCAAGACTGCAATATGATGTCCTTGAAAATAGTGCCTCAATTTCCTTGAGGCGACAATCAGTGCTAATACAAACTTCTCTAGATCAGTATATCGGGACTCCGCTCCCTGCAATTTCCTGCTCACATAATATATCGGTCTGTGCTCTTTGTCGCTAAGTCTGACCAACGCGGCGCTCACTGCCTCTTTTGTCACTGACAAATATAAACCCAACGGTTCTCCCGGGGAAGGAGGTGACATAAACAGTGGTTTATTTAGGTAATCTTTCAAACTCTCAAAAGCCCTGCTACATTCGTCATCCCAATATAAAAGATTCGTCTTACGTAAAACCTTAAAAAACGGCAAACTTCTCTCTGCAGATCGCGAGATGAATCGATTTAATGAGGCTAACCTCCCAGTTAGCCTTTGAACTTCCCTAACAGTCGTCGGAGGGGTCATTTCTTGGATAGCTGTTATCTTATCAGGATTCATCTCAATTCCTCTTTCAGATACCATAAAACCGAGAAATTTGCCTCCTTTCACACAAAACGCACATTTAAGTGGATTCAGTTTCATTCTATACATTCTGAGTACCCCAAAACAATCATTCAAATACTGGATGTGATTATCCCCATGTTTACTCTTTATTAATACATCGTCGATATAAACCTCCAAAGACTTTCCGATCATATCTTTGAACATCGAATTCATTAAACGTTGATAGGTGGCCCCAGCATTTTTCAACCCAAATGGCATAACTCTATAGCAAAAAATGCCTTTTTTGTCATAAATGAAGTAAACAACTTGTCCTCAAAATGCATAAAAATTTGGTTATATCCCTTAAAGGCATCTAACATACTAAGTAATTCAAAGCCACAGGCCGCATCCACCATCATGTCAATGGCCGGCAGCGGATACGGATCCTTCGGCCATGCTTTATTTAAATCAGTAAAATCGATGCAAACTCTCCAGCCACCACTCGTCTTTGGGACCACCACTGGATTCGCGACCCAATCCGTGTATCTAACAGGCTCTATGAATCCTGCCTGCAGCAAACTTTCCACCTCCTCATCAATCGCACTCTTTTTCTCAGGGGAAAACTTCCTCTTCTTCTGATGAACTCCTTCTCAAACTCTGGTGACAACTCGGAACCGATTGTCACTGTCTTTTCAAGATTGCCGGGAAATAGAGGCACTGTCTTGATTCCCAAAGGCTCCATCTTCATGTCGTTCTCTTTAAACTTCCTAAGAGAGGGTCCGTCATTCGTTTCGATAACTTCATCAGACGAGAATTCCACCATACAAACGGGTAACTTGGCTTTCGATCCATCCATACCACTTCTACACATCACATTATAACATGATCGCGCCAGCTCTTGATCTCCCTTCATCTTCCCAACTCCTAATTGTGTTGAGAACTTCATCATCAAATGTGGCTGAGACACCACAGCTCCAAATAAGTTTAAACAACTTCTCCCCATGATCGCATTATAAGGGAGTATAGGGAGATCCACCACCACAAACTCCACCATCAAAGTTCTTGATATTTCGGGATCGCCCAAAGTCACCGGCAGAAAAACAGATCCCTCAGCCGCAACAACGCTATTATTAAAACCAACTAGTTTTGTGTGCACAGGTTGGAGTTGGGTGGTTCCTTTCAGTGCCATCTGTTCAAAAGCTGCAAGAGTCAAAATATTGGTAGCAGCTCCGGTGTCCACCAACACTCGTGAGACAGGATGATTAGCAATAATAGGAGAGACGACTAACGCATCGTCTTGTGGGGAGAAGACCCCAGATAAATCCTCCGGTCCGAAAGAGATTGTCATCTTGTCCAAATCTGTCAACTGGACCATGTTCACTTCCATAAAACGCCCCTTTTGATGTAATGCCTGATAAGAACGTTTGCGGGCGCGATTCGAATCGCCGACACTTTTTCCCCCGGCGATAGTCATAATGTTGGGGCCTAAGTTTCCCCATCTCGGTTGGGTATTTTCAACATTCAAAATAGGTTGACCCTGGTTGGGGTCAACCGGAGGAGGAGGAGGTAGTGCTTGCTGATTCGCCGGGGCTGGTGGATAAGCATCATACCCATACCCCTGCTGATTCCTTTGCGGCTGATACCTGCCGCGACCACGATAGTTGTTTCCTCTCCTTCCACCTCTCTGATTCTGTCTACCGCCATTAAAGAATCCTCTTTGGCCACCACCTTGACGTTGGCCACGCTGTCCTCCATAACCGCGTCCTCTTGCATTTGGCCGTGGCGCGTCGGCCCTTGGGGGTTTGGGTGCCGCCCCCTCCGGAATCTCGATTTTTCCCAGCTTAGGCTCGGGTAGAGCCTCCACAGTACTGATCAGTTCATCAAGCTGACCCAATTCCAGCAACCTTTCCACTTCAGACATTAATTCTTGACAATCATTCGTTGTGTGTCCAAAGCTCCGATGAAAACGGCAAAATACTTGGGACTCGTAAGTCCCCTGCGTTGGTTCTTGTAAGGGAGGGGGATAGCGGAGAGATCCACCCTTCTTCTGCTCAATGATGGCGAAAATCTGTTCATAGTTGTATGTCGGAAACACTCTCAACTTAGACTTTGTAGGCTGGGCAATCTTATCCAGCCCACGACATGCAACAATATTGTGGGACCCATACGCCCGTACTTCAATCACTCCGTGATCTCGCAAACCTTCATCTTCTCGGATGTATTGTGTGCATCTCAAAGCCAAATCCTCCATACTTTCCGGGGGATCCCTATTCAAAGAATTACATAACGGATGCCCAGCTAGAATAAGCTGCAGCACCCCAACCTTCTCACTAACAGTGATCCGAGGTATCTTCCTACACTCGGCCTCGAAACGGGTAATAAAACCCAACAATCTTTCCGAAGAATCATACCGCAACGCGGTCAAAGAAGTAATAGACTTTATCGGTGTGTTAAAAGGCGCGAAAGCCGAATAGAATTGATCCTTAAAATCCTGATAAGAAACGATCGAACGTTTCGGCAACCGGTTAAACCATCGGAGGGCTGATTCTTTAAGAGAGGCGGCGAAGACGAAACACATGGCCGCATCACTGAAATTCATCAAACTTACATGGATTTCCAAATTCGACGTATGAGCATGCGGGTCAGTCGACCCGCGATACTGTGGAAGATCCTTAGGCATTTCAATAAATTCGGAGGGAGTGGCTCCGATAATTGCCATGGAAAAAGGAGATAGGGCATTCGAAGTATTCCATGGACTTTGCAAAACTTCCAAAGATGGTGACGCCTTTCCTCGATTACCGATGGGCTCAGTAACCCTCTCGTTCTCAAAGTAGTCTCCCTCGTAAGCTGAGGTCTGATGAGTATCCCGGGTGTGCTCCCCGTACACTCGCCTCCTTTCCTGGCCAAGAGTCAGATTAGCCTCCAACTGGTTCATCCTAGCCTCGCTTTGCTCCAACTTCCCGCTCATCTCCTTAAATTTTGATTCTATCAACTCTCCAATCTTTTGTAAAGTGTTGCTTTGCTCTTCGATTGCTGCGGCATTTGCCCGTGGTTCCGGAACACGATCAATGTCATCCTCTGAAGCCACATTGATAACAGGTTCCGGGGTGGCATTGTTCCTTCGGGCTCTCCTTTGAGCCTCAACTTGCTCTAATTGGGTGATTAAAGTACGCCTCCGCTCTTCCAAATCCTCATCGGGTTCTGTCTGATCAGCAGATCTAGAGCGTGCAGGTGGTGGCAGGTGGGCGGTGTTACGGACCCCAACTCGGCCAACTCGTGCGAATTCATAACATTTGGACAGACATTCACGTGATCGAGAATAAAAACTTGGTTCCCCCCCGGATGAAAACCCGCTCCGGAAGGGCCGAATAGTCACATTTTGAGCAGGGGGCTCCTCCAGAACTGACGACCGAGCCCCCGGTAACACAGCAAAATCATCATTAATTTGAGGAATAGGATCCGCCTCAAATTCTTCGTCAAAAGTATCTTCATTAGAATTCCGAGTAGTCATGATAACAGAAATCCGAACTCAGCAATAAAGCTCTCAATGGGATAAAAATCTCGAGTCCCCACGGACGGCGCCAAACTGATCTAGTCTAAAAATATTTTGGGTATTTATTTTTAGATCAGTCAATTGATAATTTACTTGAAACTAGATTGTTGTGGGGACACAAGCGATATACGAGGTTGGGCCCACAATGTGTGAGCTTACGTCCTCGGGAGAGCAAAGCTCTACCTTGGTTTTTACTATAATATTCGGCGAGTACAATTACAATGTTGTGATAGCAACAATACGGATGAGAACGGCTCGTGAAATGATCGAAAACACTCAGTCGGGCTAGGAAAGCTGGCAGCCGCGAGTTGTGGTTGATAACTTGCAGAAAATACTGTACTAGCAGCGCAGCCGGCACTGTACGGGCAGTGCAGAGAACACTGTACGAGCAGGAACTCGCGAATAGTAACTGCAGATGCGAGTTCTGCCGAATAGTAACCAGATGAGGGTGATCGCGCGAACTGGTGCGAGTTCTCGCGAATAGTGACCCAGATGAGGGTGGCCGCGCAAACCGGTACGAGTTCTCGCGAATAGTGACCCAGATGAGGGTGGTCGCGAGTTTAGGTGCGAGTTCTCACGAACAGTGACTGAAACACGAAGTCTCGCGATTTCGAGCGAAAGTCTTGCCTTGGGGGATGCGAAAAGTGGTCCGAATCCTTTCTCAATGCCTTAGGACTCCTATTTATAGAGAAATGTAGCCCAATCAACAAGTTTATGCCCAAGAACCCAATTTCATTAGATTAAGCCCAAGTCACCTAAATAATATCCAATTAAATTAGAAGAAATGCCATTCCGCAACAGAACTTCGGAAATGCGTCTCGGTCTAGAATTAGGCGGGAATATCGATGAGAAAATACCGGAGGACCTCGTAAAATAATCCACTGCATCCAGATAGCGAATACGCAGCCACATAACATCATTGCACCCGATCGGCGCGCTCCCGGGTGGCAAATTACGAAAATACCCCTGGCCCCGTCCGGGGCCGAAATGACCCGAAACATCTCAAAATGCTTACAGAGACTTTATATAGGGCCCAGCGGGCCAGAATTGTGAGAATACCACTTGAGAATGCCATCCGATAAAATATATGAAAATACCGAAAATACCAATAACCGCGTCGGACGAGTCCCCGGGTATGGATAAATAAAAGAGAATATACCCGGGTAATATCAGTAACATTCTGCTTTACAGTTGCTGCAACATTTGCTTGCTGCTCCTGTACGCGATCGGTATCCTCTACCACCACCTCATCATCAACTGGTTCCGGGGTAACATTGTTCCTCCGGGTTCTCCTTTGAGCTTCAACTTCCTCCAATTGAGCGATTATAGTCCGTCTTTTCTCTTCCAAATCTTCATCGGGTTCGGTTTGATCCGCGGATCTAGAGCAGCCGGTGGCGAAAGGTGGACATTATTACGGACTGCAACTCGGCCAACTCTCCAAATTCATAACACCTAGAAAAACACCGAGACAGAGTAGGATAAAAAATAGGTACCCTTAAGGATGAAAACCCGCTCCAGGAGGGTCAAACCGTGACCTTTTGAGCAGGAGGCTTCTCCAGGATTGATGATTGAGCCTCTGGTAACGCAGCAACCCTATCGTTCGTCCGAGGACTAGGTTCTATGTAATAGCCGATAAAAAGGTACGACGAAACAAATAGTAGGGAATGTAGCGGTAAAGTCTAGACGAGAGATAATGAGAGATACGGGAATGAAAGAACGTAAAAGGAACGAAAAAATAGAAAAGTAAAGAAAAGTAAAGAAAAAGATAAAAGAGGGGTCAAAAGCAAAGGAAGGAGGGGTCAAAGTGTGAATCAGAAAAGTTAGGATGTCTAAAAATAGGGGTGATGAGGCCCAAGAACGAGTTAATTATCATTAAGACCAGAAAATTCGAAAAATCCCGCAAAGGAGGAAAATATCGCGGATTTCACATGCATGCATTTTTATCGCGGATTTTTGGATGAACAAATTGTCGCGGATTTTCGTTGAAGAGTAAATTGTCGCGGAAATTGAACATGCGTAAATTATCGCGGAAATCGTGATCAGTGCAGTATTATCGCGTATTTGATGATGAAGAGAATTATCGCGGATTTCCTTGGTGAAGGGAATTGTCGCGGAATTTGGTTCCAAGAGTAAAATTATCGCGGATTTGGAGTTTCAGCATAGAATTATCGCAAATCTCGAGTAAAGAAGTAAATTATCGCGGAAATACTAAGTTTAAGTGTTTTCGTCGTGTCGCGACGTCGGATCGTGGGAGGAAATGAACACGTAAGGTCTACGGTAACCACATAGTTAACAATAGGATAATAACGTCGAAATTCGAGTAACTGAAACCTATTACGAAATGCAGGAAAGCGCGGAAAGACTATAGCAAGCGAAAGTAAACGGTAAGCGGAGTGAACGCAATATAGTAAGGGAAGGTTCAGACTTAGGGAATGGGATTGGGTTAATAAAGAAGAAAGAAAGGATACGAATGAACGAGATAAATGATAATAAGACTCGGGGTAAGGAACGATGGACCGTCCGACCGAACCCGACATCGTGCCTAGTACACGACTCGCCAATGGAAGGGCATGCCTGATGAAGGGAACGATAAGTTCCAAAGAGGAAAAGATACGTACGAAGAGGGCAGAACGGATCCGGTTATAAAAAGGGGTAGCGCCTAAGTACCCACCCGGGGAAGGGAAGCATATGGCTCGTCGAGTCATCCAACAACTAACAGTTGGCTTGGGCGGGACATGCACCGAGCATGTTAATCTCGGCAACAGAAAAGTTAATGAATGATGGAAATGATAAGGGTAAAAGAAGAGGGAAATAAGAAAACGGTTAAGTGGAATGGTTCATGTGTGCGTGTACGGTGTAACTAAGAAGTGAAAAGATAATGTGTAGTGTGTGTGAAGTTTCCTTTAACAGATTGTGACCGCTTTACAGATTTTGTAGGTGACGCGGATGAGATATGATAGGGACGGGGGAAGAAGGTCGTCGGTTGTCCGGTGATAGAGTCTGGTCCTTGAAAGAATACTCCAAAATATGTTGTCTATTTTAATGTTTCGAACTATGTTTTAAATTTGCATTCGAATATTTCCGTTTTAATTATCGTATTTTAACAAAACAACTAGGTCCACATTGAGGGCGTTACAAATGAAAACAAGAATGGTTAGTATTTAAGTTATAGGGAAGCAATTGCTAGTTTCGCAACGAACCATCCCAATGGCGCGACGCATCGTTGTGGTCTGACTCATTAACTTACCACGTCGGTAAACACCGTGTGGTCATCCCGACCACGAGGCGGCAACTGTGGGTTCCGCTCCAAATATGCCAGGGCCGGCCGATTCGATACGTTGTCACCTCTCGGAATTCGAAAGGTGAGTCTGTCCTTTATCAACACAAAGCCGGCCCGGCGTCCCATATCGAGCCATTCCTTAATCGTTAGTCTAGGGATGTCATGTATACGGAAGGCGTCGATAAATTCGGCGGTTAACCCACTCTTTCTGATGGGTTCCGCAATCTCCAAGACGGTGGGACGTTCCGCCGGTCTCTTCCGCTTGTCCGAACGGGTGCCTTGGCTGGTCTCTCCCTCTGGACATGTTCTTGGCATACTTCCCCCACCACCGAGTCCATCGGCTGGTCCTCGCTAATCTCGCCCTCCTCATCGTCCCCGATGATATCCACTAATGTTTCGGCAAAGTCGTACATTCCTTCATCGGGGGGTGTGTTCCTCAACNTATAATCTTCCCGTGCTTCCCCTGCATTTCATAACAGGTCTTAATTATTCGAATTCTGACGTTATTATCTTATTGTTGACTATGTGGTTACCGTAGACCTCACGTGTACTTTTCCTCCCACGATCCGACTTCGGGACGTAACGAAAACACTCGAACTTAGTATTTTCGCGACAATTCTACTTCTGCCCTAAAATTCGCGATAATAATACCCTGGGATTAAAATTCGCGACAATATTGCACTGGGTTGAAATCCGCGATAATTTATGCCTTACTAGAAATCCGCAACAATTTTACTCTTCGTGAATTTTCGCGACAATTATGCCTTCGTAAATTTTCGTGACAATTTTTGTTCTTCAAAATTTTCGCGACAATTCTTGCCTTCAACTTTTTCGCGATAATTTTGTGCCTTGGAGATTTTTGCGATAATTTTCCTTCTTTGTTGGAATTTTCGGATTTTCGGATATTAATGATGATTAACTCGTTTTTGGGCCTCGTCACCCCTATTTATAGACATCTTAACTTTTCTAATTCACACTTTGACCCCTCCTTCTTTTGCTTTTTGACCCATCTTTTATCTATTTCTTTACTTTTCTATTTTTCGTTCCATTTTACGTTCTTTCCTTCCCGTATCTCTCATTATCTCTCGTCTAGACTTTACCGCTACATTCCCTACTATCTGTTTCGTCGTACCTTTTTCTCGGCTATTACAAATAACATGTAATCATGTTTTAACAACATAAATTCATGTTTAATTGAAATCAAAATCATCACACCTATAACATGTTTAACAATGTGAAAAAAAGCCAAATCATATTCATCAAATTACATTGTAAATTTGGAAAAACTAAGTGTATTCAAACAATATAAAGGTTAGCATCATCAATACTTGATGTATATATACAAAAAAAGTAAGGTCGAAAACGTAATGATCATGCAATTCATTACAACATGACTTCATGCCATAAACATTTAAACTATTGTTTAATAACATAAATCATAGTATATCCAAGTTATTCTTTGTTCTAACAACATGTAATCATGTAATAGCCAAGAAAAAGGTATGTCGGGACTATAGTAGGGAATATGGTGATAAAGTCTAGAGGAGTAATAGCGAGGGATACGGGAACGAAAGAACGATAAAAAGAAACGAAATGATTTAAATGTAAAGCATGAGATAAAGGAGGGGTAAAAATGAAAAGAATGAGTTGTCAAAATGTGAATTAGGGAAGTTAAAATATCTATAAATAGGGGTTAGAAAGCCCAAAAATAAGTCATTTATCAATAAACCGCAAAAACGTACGGAAAAACGCCAAAGCATGAAATTATCGCGGAAATTTCAAGATCAGTGCAAATGGTCGCGGAAATTTCTAGGCACTTTTTATCGCGGAAATTTTGGAAAGCAACTTTGTCGCGGAAATGTTTCACGTGGAAAATTGTCGCGGAAAATTTACGTTGAAAATTGTCGCGGATTCTTCGAAAGAGGAAATTGTCACGGATTTTCAGAGCTTGATAAATTATCGCTAAAACTGAACCATGTGTTGTTTTGTCGCGGATTTCAGGAATAGAGTAGTTTTATCGCGGATTTCAGGAACAGGGTGGTTTTATCGCGGAAATATACAATTAGGGTGTTTTCCTCGCATTTCGACGTCGGATCGTGAAGGTGAAAGATACGAAGGGTCTACGGTAACCAAACAGTCAACACTAAGATAATAACGTCAAAAAAAAATGAAGTACTAAAATACGTTACGGATTGCACGGAAGCACCAGAGATCATAACAAGCGAAAACAACAAGTAAGTGGAGTGAACACAATATAGTAAGTGAAGGTTCAGGCTTAGGGAACGGGATTGGGTTAATAAAGAAGAAAGAAAAGACACGAATGAACAGATAAATGGTAATAAGACTCGGGGTGAGGAAGGATGGACCGTCCGACCGAACCCAGCATCGTGCCTAGCACAAGATTCGCCAAATGAAGGGGATGTCTGATGAAGGGAACGATAAGTTCCAAAGAGGAAAAGAGACGTACGAAAAGGGCAGAACGGATCCGGGTGAAAATAGGGGTAGCGCCTAAGTACCCACCCGGGGAAAGGAAGCATATGGCCCGTCGAGTCATCCAACAGCTAACAGTTGGCTTGGACGGGACATGCACCGAGCATGTTATTCTCGACAACAGTAAAGTTAAAGTATGATGGGAATGATAAGGGTAAAAGAAGAGGGAAATAAGAAAATGGTTAAAAGGAATGATTCACGTGTGCGTGTATGGTGTAATTAAGAAATAAAAAGATAATGTGTAGCGTGTGTGAAGTTTCCTTTAATAGATTGAGACCGCTTTACAAATTTTGTAGGTGATGCGGACGAGGTATGATAGGGGCATATGAAGGAGGTCGTCGGTTGTCCGGTGATAGAGTCCGGTCCTTTGGAGAACACTCTAAATTATGCTGTCGAATTTTGATGTTTTCAAACTACGTTTTAAGTTTACATTCAAATGTTTTCATTTTATTTAGCATGTTTTAACAAAACAGCTAGGCCCAAATTAGGGTCGTTACAAATTGGTATCAGAGCGTAACATCGTTACTAAACCGGTAACGGTGCGGTCCTACGTGGAAGAGTCTAGGAAAAACCATAGGAGGACAACCGACCATAGGAAGGGATGGGCATAGAATGTAACGGATGACATGAGTAGACATAGACAAAACAAAAGCTTAATGTAGGAATGGCTCCTAGGACGAGAGCGCATGGAAACCGAGAGGAGGATAGCAATGCATCAGAACAAGCACCGGCGACAGAGACTCCGGTTGCGGATTCATCGACGCCTCTCACGTTTAGCCAAGAAAGTCTCAGGGATCTGTTCCAAACCATGGCGAGTTCCCTAGTTAGTGCAAGACAAGGACAGACGGAGACGGGAAACTCCGTGCAAATGGAACCAGTGCCAAGACCCGAAAAGGGTAGGATGTATTACAACGAGGAATTAAAGAAGGCCGGGATGAACAGCTTCACAAGGGATAAGACGGGGGACGCGGAGGCGTGGATTATCCGCCTTGAGGAGAAGTTCGAGCTGATTGCAGCCCAGAGGAGCTTACGGTTGGATTGGCCCCGCTATGGTTCGACAGTAGTACTGACCGATGGTGGGGGAGCGTGTCGGCCTCATTACTGAAGGATGGACCCATCTCTTGGGAGATGTTTAAGAATGCGTTCTTGGATTACTACGTGCCGAAAGGACTTAAGAAGGATAAGAGGGCCGAATTTGACAGATTGACTCAAGGAAATCGCCCTGTCATGTAGTACATGCAAGAATTCATAGAACTAGGCAGGTACGCCGCCAAGATCGGTAGTGAGCATGAAATGATGCACCGCTTCACGGAAGATTTATTAGCCAGGAAAAAGGTATGATGGAACAATAGTAGGGAAGGTAGCGATAAGTCTAAACAAGGGATAACGAGGGATACGGGAACGAAAGAACGTAAAAAGAAACAAAAAATGGAAAAGTAAACTAAAAGATAGAAGTGGGTTCAAAATCAAAGGAATGAGGGGTTAAAGTGTGAATTAGAAAAGTTAGGATGTCTATAAATAGGGGTGGGAAGGCCCAAAAACGAGTTAATCATCACTTAAACACGAAAATCCGAAAATTGGCACGAAGAGGAAAATTATCGCGAATTCTGCACAGGCCATTATTATCGCGGATTCTGCACATGCCATTATTATCGCGGATTTCTGAACAGGCCATTATTATCGCGGATTTCTCACAGAACATTATTGTCGCGGATTTGGGTGATGAAGAGAATTATCGCGGATTTTTGGTGAAGAGAATTGTCGTGGAAAAGGAACAAGATTAAAATTGTCGCGAAAAATCCTTTAAGTGCAACATTATCGCGGATTGTGTTCTAAGGGTAAAATTATCGCGGATTTGGAGTTTAAGCATAGAATTGTCGCGAATTTCGAAGAAAGAAGTAAATTTTCGAGGAAATACTAAGTTTAAGTGTTTTCGTCGCGTCTCGACGTCGGATGGTGGGAGGAAAAGAACACGTAGAGTCTACGGTAATCACATAGTTAACAATATGAGGATAACGTCGGAACTCGAGTAACTAGAACCTATTACGAAATGCAGGAAAGCGCGGAAAGACTATAGCAAGCAAAAGCGAACGGTAAGCGGAGTGAACACAATATAGTAAGGAAAGGTTCAGACTTAGGGAATGGGATTGGGTTAATAAAGAAGGAAGAAAGGATACGAACGAACGAGATAAATGATAATAAGACTCGGGGTAAGGAAGGATGGACCGTCCGACCGAACCCGGCATCGTGCCTAGTACACGATTCGCCAAAGAAAGGGCATGCCTGATGAAGGGAACGATAAGTTCCAAAGAGGAAAAGATACGTACGAATAGGGCAGAACGGATCCGGGTGGGAAAAAGGGTAGCGCCTAAGTACCCACTCGGGGAAGGGAAGCATATGGCCCGTCGAGTCATCCAACAGCTAACGGTTGGCTTGGGCGGGACATGCACCGAGCATGTTAATCTCGGCAACAGAAAAGTTAATGAATGATGGAAATGATAAGGGTAAAAGAAGAGGGAAATAAGAAAACGGTTAAGTGAAATGATTCATGTGTGTGTGTATGATGTACCTAAGAAGTAAGAAAGATAATGTGTAGTGTGTGTGAAGTTTCCTTTAATAGATTGTGACCGCTTTACAGATTTTGTAGGTGACGCAGGTGAGATATGATAGGGAGGGGAAGGAGGTTGTCGGTTGTTCGGTGATAGAGTCCGGTCCTTCGGAGAACACTCTAAATTATGCAGTCGTACTTTAATGTTTTGAACTATGTTTTAAATTGCTTTCGAATATATCCGTTTTAATTATCATGTTTTTAACAAAACAACTAGGCCCAAATTACGGTCGTTACAAATAAATGTAAGGATGTAAGGACCCCTCGGGGGTGCGAGAGAGAGAGCACCTTAGGCAAATCCCTACATCGGCTATAGACGGGGAACGATCTTATGTTAAGGATAATGATTTGTCTCCCATTTCCACGAGGCCTTTTCCCTAGCAAAGTGGCAAGCGGAACGTTAGAATTGGAAAGTTAAACGTGCTCACCCTGGAGCAATTCAGGGATGGGTGACCCACTGGGAAGTGTGGGAGCTATTCAAAGGGAAAAGGCTAGGGAAAAAGTAAAGCCGTGAGGACTAGGTGGGTGTCATTAGGGTCAGCCTAGTCCAAAGCGGACAATATCGTGCAAGCGGAAAGACGGGTCGTTACAACCGATCACAAAAGTTTGAAGTACCTATTCACTCAGAGGGAGCTTAACATGAGACAACAGAGATGGTTGGAACTGATAAAAGATTACAATCTGGACATTCAGTACCACCCCGGAAAGCAAACCTGGTAGCCGATGCACTGAGCAGGAAGACTCATGGCGTGCTAGCCAACACGTTGGTAAGGGAAATGGAGAACCTACAACTGGAAGTGGTAGAGTCGACCACAGTCATGTTAGGAACGGTTACCGGGAAGCCAGGGATACAGAAGGAGGTACTAGAAGCACATATATCAGACCCCGAGAAACCCGTAGCGCGAAAAGAGGGAAACAGAACCGATAAATAAAAAATAAGCAAAGGAAGCGATGAGCTAATCCGAATGAAAGAACGTGTATGGGTACCAAACAGGCGAGAGCTAAGGAAGAAGATTATGGCAGAAGCACACAGTTAAGCTTTCTCAGTTCACCCAGGAAGTACTATTATGTATGGGGACCTAAATACGCACTGGTGGTGGAATGGAATGAAAAACGAGATTGCAAACTTTGTGGCCAAATGCGAAAACTGCCAACGAGTTAAGGCCGAAAACCAACGCCCGGGAAGCGAGCTACAACCCTTAGAGATCCCAGAGTGGAAATGGGATAGCATCGGCATGGACTTCGTGGTAGGACTATCCAAGAGCGCACGGAAGAACGATCCGATATTGGTGGTGGTGGACCGTCTTACGAAGGCGGCTCACTTTTTAGCAGTCAAGACAACGTACGGAGTGGACAGGCTAGCCAGAATTTATGTGGATAACATAGTCAAATTACACGGAGTTCCAGTAAACATCGTTTCAGACAGAGACTCGAGATTCACGTCTAGATTTTGGCAAAGTTTACAGAAATCGCTCGGAACCCAGTTAAGGATGAGCACAGCATACCACCCACAGAAAGATGGGCAGACCGAGAGAACCAACCAAATTATGGAGGATATGTCACGAGCATGTGTATTGGACTTTAAGGGAGGTTGGGAGGATTTCCTACCTCTGGTGGAATTCGCATACAACAATAGTTTTCAGAGCAGAAATGTCATGGCCCCGTATGAGGCATTGTATGGAAGGAAGTGTCGTACACCACTATTCTAGGATGAGGTGGGAGAGAGAAAGACCACGTAAAAAGAATTAGGGGAAGTCACCATCGAAAAGGTGGTCGTGGTACGAAAGAACATTAAGGCAGCACAGGACCGATATAAAAGTTGGACAGACACGAAAAGGAGACCCCTATAGCTAATGGTTGGGGATCATGCTTATCTGAAGATATAACCGATGAAGGGGGTACTCAGGACCACTAGGACAGGGAAGCTGAGTCCTCGGTACATCGGACCATACGATGTGGAACGAAAAATCGGAAACCTAGCATACCAACTGAAGCTTCCGGAAGTAATGGGGGGGATACACAACGTGTTCCATGTATCCCAACTGAGGAGGAGGGTGACTGAAGGAATTCAAGAATGTGTGGGTGAACCCATAGAGATATCCCCGGAACTAACATACGAGGAGGTTCCGGTAAGGATCCTAGGCAGGGAGGAAAGAAAGCTCAGAAATAAACAAATTCCCATGGTGAAAGTACAATGGTCCAATCAAGGAGAGAGAGAAGCTACATGGGAAACGGAACGAGAGATCAGACAGAGAGCACTAGACTTAATGGAAGATTGGTACGCACGAGTTTCGGGACGAAACTCAAAATATGTGGCGAAGGATGAAATAGCCAGGAAAAAGGTATGTTGGGAGGAGAGTAGGGAATATGGTGATAAAGTCTAGAGGAGAAATAACGGAGGGGTAAAAATGAAAAGAAGGAGGGGCTTAAATGTGAATTAGGAAGTTAAAATATCTATAAATAGGGGTTAGAAGGCCCAATAACCAAATCATTTATCACTAAACCGCAAAAACTTACGGAAAAACGCCAAAGCATAAAAATTATCGCGGAAATTGCATGATTAGTGTAAATTGTCGCGGAAATTTCTAGGCACTTTTTATCGCGGAAATTTTCTTAAGCAACTTTGTTGCGGAAATTTTTCACGAGGAAAATTGTCGCGGAAAATTTCATGTTGAAAATTGTTGCGGATTCTTCAAAAGACTAAATTGTCGCGGATTTTCAGAGCTTGATAAATTATCGCGAAAACTGAACCATGTGTTGTTTTGTCGCGGAATTCAGGAATAGAGTAGTTTTATCGCGGATTTCAGGAACAGAGTGGTTTTATCGCGGAAATATACAATTAGGGTGTTTTCGTCGCATTTCGACGTCGGATCGTGAAGGAGAAAGATACGAAGGGTCTACGGTAACCAAACAGTCAACAATAAGATAATAACGTCAAAAAAAAATGAAGTACTAAAATATGTTACGGATTGCAGGGAAGCACCAGAGATCATAACAAGCGAAAACAACAAGTAAGCGGAGTGAACACAATATAGTAAGGGAAAGTTCAGGCTTAGGGAACGGGATTGAGTTAATAAAGAAGAAAGAAAAGACACGAATGAACGGATAAATGGTAATAAGACTCGGGGTGAGGAAGGATGGACCGTCCGACCGAACCCGGCATAGTGCCTAGCACAAGATTCGCCAAAGGAAGGGCATGCCTGATGAAGGGAACGATAAGTTCCAAAGAGAAAAAGATACGTATGAAAAGGATAGAACGGATCCGGGTGGATAAAGGGGTAGCGCCTAAGTACGGACCCGGGGAAGAGAAGCATATGGCCCGTCGAGTCATCCAACAGCTAACGGTTGGCTTGGGCGGGACATGCAACGAGCATGTTATTCTTGGCAACAGTAAAGTTAAAGTATGATGGGAATGATAAGGGTCAAAGAAGAGGGAAATAAGTAAATGGTTAAAAGGAATGATTCACGTGTGCGTGTACGGTGTAATTAAGAAATGAAAAGATAATGTGTAGCGTGTGTGAAATTTCCTTTAATAGATTGTGACCGCTTTATAGATTTTGTAGGTGATGCGGACGAGGTATGAGAGGGGCATGGGAAGGAGGTCGTCGGTTGTCCGGTGATAGAGTCCGGTACTTTGGAGAACACTCTAAATTATGTTGTCGAACATTGATGTTTTTGAACTACGTTTTAAGTTTACATTCAAATGTTTTCATTTTATTTAGCATGTTTTAACAAAACAGCTAGGCCCAAATTAGGGTCGTTAGAAATCATGTTTAACAACATAAATTCAAGTTTAATTGAAATCAAAATCATCATTCCTAGAACATTTGGAAGTATATGAAAAATGAGCCAAATCATACTCATGCAAATCACATTGTAAATTTGGTAAAACCAAGTGTATTCAAACTAAAGAAAGACTAACATCATGAAAACTTGTTGTATATACAAAAATAGTATGTTCGAAATGGAATGATCGTGCAATTCATAACAACATGACTACATGCCATAGACAATTAAACTATAGTTTAATCACATAAATCATGGTATAACCAAGATATTATTTGTTCTAACAACATGTAATCATGTTTTATCAACATAAATTCAGGTATATTTGAAATCAAAATCATAACACCTAGAAATCTCGAACTATGTGAAAAATGAGCCAAATCATATTCATCCAAATCACATTGTAAGTTTGGTAAAACAAAGTGTATTCAAACTAAATTAAGGTTAACATCATTAATACTTGTTGTATATACAAAACAAAGTAAGTTCGAAAACATAATGATCGTGCAATTCATAAAGACATGACGTCATGAAATAAACATTTAAACTATAGTTTAATGACATAAATCAAGGTATAACCAAGTTATTCTTTGTTCAAACAACATGTAATCATGTTTTAACAACATAAATTCAAGTTTAATTGAAATCAAAATCATCACACTTACAACATGTGGAACTATGTGAAAAATGAGCCAAATCATATTCATACAAATCATATTGTAAATTTGGTAAACCAAGTGTATTCAAAATAAATAAAGGCTAACATCATGAATACATGTTATATATACAAAAAAAGTAAGTTAAAAAACGGAATGATCGTGCAATTCAAAACAACATGACTTCATGCCTTAAACATTTAACTATAGTTTATCACATAAATCATGCTATAACCAAGATATTTTTGTTCTAACAACATATAATCATGTTTTAACAACATAAATTCAAGTTTAAATAAAAAAAAAATCATCACACCTAGAACATGTGGAAGTATGTGATAAATTAGCCAAATCATATTCATGCAAATCACATTGTAAATTTAGTAACACCAAGTGTATTCAAACTAAATAAAGTCTAATATCATGAATACTTGTTGTATATACAACAAGAGTAAGTTCGAAAACGGAATGATCGTGAAATTCATAACAATATGACTTCATGCCATAAACATTTATACTATAGTATAATAACATGAATCATGGTTGATGAGAACTCTAGGACCGGGTATGTAACGCTCGTAAACCAGCCCTAACAATTTCTATGCGCAAGCGAAATGAAAATAAGTATTTTAATTAAAACATAATTTGAAACCGGGAATACCATCGTTTTTCAAAATACAACTAGATAATAACAACCAAAACGAAATCATAAGGGTGACTCGTACAGCGTACGATCGACGACCTTAGTTCCAATGCCACCTAAGTCTCCGGTCCTCCCCCTACAAAATCTGTAAAACGGTCATAATCTATTAAAGGAAACTTCTGTATAATGTATTTAAATTCGCAAGATTTTATCCATTTCCCTTTCCTTCTTTTATCTTACTTATTCACTTATCTTTTCCTCTCCTTTCTACATTATTTCTCCCTACTCTTTTTCGTTTTCTACTGTGGTCGGTTTTCACATGCCCGACGACATGTCTCGCCCAAACCAACCGTTAGCTGTTAGCTGGCTCAACGAGACTATATGCTTCCCTTCTCCGGTCAGGGTTCGGGCGCTACCCCGTCCTTCCCGGTTCCGTTCGGCTCTGTAATGCGCACAATTCTGTTCCGGGGAACTCAAGTATTCCTTCCTCGGACATGTCCTACATGTGGCTGACCGTGCTCATGAACACGATGCCGGGTTTGGTGTTCTCACCTCGCCCCGAGATTTCTGTTTTTAATTCACGCTCCTTTCTATTCGGTTTAGTGTTCATTAAACTCCTAATTGTGAACCTTCTTTTAATTTACTATGTTTGCTCCGCTTACTTGGTCGTTCTATCGTGACAATTTTCTTTGCAAATCCGCGAAAATTCTGCAAGTAGATCTCAAAACCGCGATAATTGCACCACAGCTCTCGAATCCGCGACAATTTACACGTAGTCCTTGAAATTCGCGATAATTTGCACTTTAGCCCAAATCCGCGACAATTTTGCAAGTGGAACTCAAAATCAAGATAATTTACACTTCAGCCCAAATCCGCGACAATTTTGCATGTGGATCCCAAAACCGCGACAATTTCCTTCATGGTCCAGATTTCCGCGATAATGTTTGCCTTTCCCCCAGTTTTCGCGATAATTCTCTTGTTCGCCCTGATTTTCGCGATAATTTCTTCTTTACCCCAATTTCCGCGATAATTTCAATTCCTCTTGAATTTCTCAAGTTTTTTGTGCCAAATGACCCCTTTTTTTCCCATTCCACTCCTATTTATAGGTTTCTAACTTGTCCAAATGACCCTTTAGTCCCTCCTTCCACATTTCTCTCTTCTTATATTAATTTACTAAACTACCCCTCATTTCATTTTTTTAACAAGAATTTATGTGATTCTAACATGTCTGGATTCCGTTTGTGCCGTCTTCCTGGGTCATTACATCCTTCCCACCTTAATTGGAGTTTCGTCCCGAAACTCGCGCGTACCACTCTTCCATCACCTTGGGTGCTTTCGCAACTATTTCGTGCTCGGTTTCCCATGTAGCCTCCCCTTCCCCTTGGTTCGACCATTGTACTTTTACCATGGGAATCACTTTGTTGCGTAGTCTCCTCTCCATCCTGTCCAATATTCTAATTGGCCTCTCCTCATATGTTAGTTCCGGAGTCAGCGTTACCTATTCCACAGCGCATTCCTATTTGCCTTCAGTTAAGCTTTTCCTCAGTTGAGAGATGTGGCAGACGTCATGTATGTTCTCATCTCATCGGGAAGTTTAAGTTTGTAGGCCAACTTCCCGATTCTCTTCAACACCTCATAGGGTCCTATATATCGTGTGCCTAACTTTCCAGAACGTGTTGCTCTTAGGACCCCCTTCCTGGGTGACACTTTCAGGTACGCTCTATCGACGAATTCCAACTCCATTGGTCGTCTCTTCAAATCTGCCCAGCTTTTGTAGTGATCCTGTGCAATCTTCATGTTTTTCCTCACAATGGCGACTTTCTCTCTTGATATTTCCACCAATTCCGTCCCCGTGAGTCTCCTTTCTCCGATTTTGTCCCAGCACAGAGGCGTCCTACATTTCCATCCATACAGTGCTTCGTAGGGTGCCATCGCAATACTGATTTGGTAACTGTTATTGTATGCGAGTTCTGCCAATGGTAGGAATTCTTCCCAGCTCCCGCTAAACTCCGTCACACATGCCTTGAGCATGTCCTCTAAGATCTAGTTGGTCCTCTCTGTTTGTCCGTCCGTTTGGGGGTGATATGCGGTGCTCATCGTAATTCTGGTTCCAAGTGACTGTTGCAAACTTTGCCAGAATCTGGAGGTAAACCTTGGATCTCTGTCCGACACAATGCTTACAGGGATCCCATGAAGTTTGACAATGTTATCGATATATATCTTGGATAAACGGTCAATCCCATCTGTAACTTTGATTGCTATAAAGTGTGCAGCTTTCGTTAGTCTGTCGACTATCACCCAAATCGCATCGTTCTTCCGCGGGCTTCTCGGTAATCCTACCACAAAATCCATTCCGATGTGATCCCATTTCCATTCCGGAATGTCCAGGGGTTGTAACTCTCCACCCGGTCTTTGATGCTCCGCCTTTACTCTCTGACACGTATCACATCGTGCCACATAATTTGCTATGTCGTTCTTCATACTGTTCCACCACCAATGTGTCTTCATGTCCCGGTACATTTTCGTGCTACCCGGGTGGACAGAGAACGGCGAGCAGTGTGCTTCATCCATGATTTTCCTCCTTAGTTTTGGGTCGTTTGGTACGCAGATTCACCCGTGTATACGGACGCTTCCATCCGTAGCAATTGTCATCCTATGGTCGTTGTTCTGTGATATCTCGTTTCTCCATTTGGCTATCTTGGTGTCCAATCCCTGCGCGTCCCTGACTTCGCCGAGTATATGAGGTCTAACGGTTATGTTATTTATCACTGCTTCTGTCGATTCCACTATCTCCAACTGCAACTCCTCCATCTGTTTTGTCAATGGTTTAGATAGTAGACCTTGCATCTTTCGACTCAGTGCATCCGCTACTTGATTCGCCTTTCCCGGGTGATACTGGATTGTGACGTCGTAGTCCTTGATCAGTTCTAACCATCGCCTCTGTCTCATATTCAATTCTTTCTGAGTAAACAGATATTTCAAGCTTTTGTGATCGGTATACACCTCGCATTTCGCCCATACAGGTAATGTCTCCACAGTTTTAGGGCGAACACCTCCGCCGCCAGCTCTAGGTCGTGTGTTGGGTAGTTGGCCTCATGTTCTTTGAGCTGCCGCGACGCATTCACGATGACCTTTTCCTCCTGCATTAGGACACACCCTAATCCTTCCTTTGATGCATCACTGAATATGGTGAACCCTTGACCCTGTTTAGGCAGCACCAGCACCGGCGTAGAGGTTAATCTCTTTTTTAATCCTTCGAAACTTTCCTCGCACTTGTTGTCCCACACGTACTTCATGTCCTTTTTGGTGAGGTTAGTCAGGGGTTTTGCTATCCGGGAGAATCCCTCGATAAACCTTCGATAGTAACTAGCTAAGCCCAGAAAACTCCTGATTTCCTTTGCGTTCCTAGGTCGTGGCCATTCTATGATTGCTTCCACTTTCGAGGGGTCTACCCTTACCCCTTCTCCGGATATGACATGCCCAAGGAATGAGATGCTGGTCATCCAAAATTCGCATTTACTGTATTTTGCGTACAGTTCCTCTCTTCTCAAGGTATGTAATACCAATCTCAAGTGTTGTTCGTGTTGTTCCCTGTCCCTCGAATACACCAATATGTCGTCGATGAAAACCACCACGAATTTGTCCAAGTATTGTCGAAATACTCTATTCATCAGATCCATGAAAAGAACCGGTGCGTTGGTCAACCCGAATGGAACGACCGTACACTCGTAGTGACCGTATCTTGTTCGTATGGCTGTTTTTGGAATGTATGTCTCCCTTACTCTGACTTGGTGGTATCCTGATCTTATATCCAACTTAGAAAATACTGTAGCTCCTTGTAGCTGATCAAATAAGTCGTCAATTCGAGGAAGCGGGTATCGATTCTTGATGGTCACCTTGTTTAGTTCACGATAGTCGTAAGATAGCCTTAGCTCCCCATCCTTCTTCTTCACGAATAGGACCGGTGCGCCCCAAGGGGAGCTGCTCGGTCGTAGATATCATTTCCCCAATAGGGCTTCTATCTGTTTCTTTAGTTCCAACATCTCCTTTGGCGCTAACCGATACGGGGCCTTCGAGATTGGCTGGGTACGTGGAAGGAGCTCAATCTCCAATTCAACTTCCCTTGCCGGGGGAAGGCCCGGCAATTCTTCTGGGAATACGTCCCCGAACTCACAAACCACCGGAATGTGGCTCAATTCGATTTCCTCTATCCCCATTGTAACTGAAGCCAAATATCCTGCACACATCCAATGTTCGTCCCTCCCATCTTCGAACGGTTTGCCAGTCACGTCAAAAACTTCCTCCTCTAGTCCTTTAAATGAAATCCTTCGCTCCTTGCACCTTACCTGCGCGTCGTATTTAGAGAGCCAGTCCATTCCCAGTATGACATCGAAACCCATGCATCCTAGCTCAATCAAATCGGCTCTCATTCTCACGGTTCCTATCTCTATTATACATCCCTTGTGGACCCTTTTTGCTTCTAGGGTTTGTGGTCCAGGCGTTGTAACAACTATTTTAGCACGGTTCCCTTCGGTTGCGAATCGCCGCTCTAATTTCTCCGAAACGAAAGAATGTGTCGCTCCGCAATCAAATAGTACATAAGCGGTAAAGCCATTAATTAATAATGTACCTGCCACGACGTCCTCAGCTTCTGACGCCTGTTCCCTGTTTACCGCAAATACTCGGGCGTTTCCAGTAGCTCTNTGAACCCTTGACCTTGTTTAGGCAGCACCAGCACCGGCGTAGAGGTTAATCTCTTTTTTAATTCTTCGAAACTTTCCTCGCACTTGTTGTCCCACACGTACTTCATGTCCTTTTTGGTGAGGTTAGTCAGGGGTTTTGCTATACGGGAGAATCCCTAGATAAACCTTCGATAGTAACCAGCTAAGCCCAGAAAACTCCTGATTTCCTTTGCGTTCCTAGGTTGTGGCCATTCTATGATTGTTTCCACATTCGAGGGGTTTACCCTTACCCCTTCTCCGGATATGACATGCCCAAGGAACAAGATGCTGGTCATCCAAAATTCGCATTTACTGTATTTTGCGTACAGTTCCTCTCTTCTCAAGGTTTGTAATACCAATCTAAAGTGTTGTTCGTGTTGTTCCCTGTCCCTCGAATACACCAATATGTCGTCGATGAAAACCACCACGAATTTGTCCAAGTATTGTCGAAAGACTCTATTCATCAGATCCATGAAAACAGCCGGTGCGTTGGTCAACCCGAATGGAACGACCGTACACTCGTAGTGACCGTATCTTGTTCGTATGGCTGTTTTTGGAATGTCGGTCTCCCTTACTCTGACTTGGTGGTATCCTGATCTTAGATCCCACTTAGAAAGAACTGTAGCTCCTTGTAGCTGATCAAATAAGTCGTCAATTCGAGGAAGCGGGTATCGATTCTTGATTGTCACCTTGTTTAGTTCACAATAGTCGTAACATAGCCTTAGTTCCCCATCCTTCTTCTTCACGAATAGGACCGGTGCGCCCCAAGGGGAGCTGCTCGGTCGTAGATATCCTTTCCCCAATAGGGCTTCTATCTGTTTCTTTAGTTCCAACATCTCCTTTGGCGCTAACCGATACGGGGCCTTCGAGATTGGCTGGGTACCTGGAAGGAGCTCAATCCCCAATTCAACTTCCCTTGCCGGGGGTTGGCCCGGCAGTTCTTCTGGGAATACGTCCCCGAACTCACAAACCACCGGAATGTGGCTCAAATCGATTTCCTCTATCCCCATTGTAACTGAAGCCAAATATCCTGCACACATCCAATGTTCGTCCCTCCCATTTTCTCTTCGAAAACTTCCTCCTCTGGTCCTTTAAATGAGATCCTTCGCTCCTTGCACCTTACCTGCGCGTCGTATTTAGAGAGCGAGTCCATTCCCAGTATGACATCGAAACCCATGCATCCTAGCTCAATCAAATCGGCTCTCGTTCTCACGGTTCCTATTTCTATTATACATCCCTTGTGGACCCTTTTTGCTTCTAGGGTTTGTGGTCCAGGCATTGTNATGCCACCTAAGTCTCCGGTCCTCCCCCTACAAAATCTGTAAAACGATCATAGTCTATTAAAGGAAACTTCTGTATAATGTATTTAAATTCGCAAGATTTTATCCATTTTCTTTCCTTCTTTTATCTTACTTATTCACTTATCTTTTCCTCTCCTTTCTATATTCTTTCTCCCTACTCTTTTTCGTTTTCTACTGTGGTCAGTTTTTACATGCCCGACGACATGTCTCGCCCAAACCAACCGTTAGCTGTTAGTTGGCTCGACGAGACTATATGCTTCCCTTCTACGGTCAGGGTTCCGGCGCTACCCCGTCCTACCCGGTTCCGTTCGGCTCTGTAATGCGCACAATTCTGTTCCGGGGAACTCAAGTATCCCTTCCTCGGACATGTCCTACCTGTGGCTGACCGTGCTCATGAACACGATGCCGGGTTTGGTGTTCTCACCTCGCCCCGAGATTTCTGTTTTTAATTCACGCTCCTTTCTATTCGGTTTAGTGTTCATTAAACTCCTAATTGTGAACCTTATTTTAATTTACTATGTTTGCTCCGCTTACATGGTCGTTCTATCGTGATAATTTTCTTTGCAAATCCGCGACAATTCTGCAAGTAGATCTCAAAACCGCGATAATTGCACCACAGCCCTCGAATCCGCGACAATTTACACGTAGTCCTTGAAATTCACGATAATTTGCACTTCAGCCCAAATCCGCGACAATTTTGCAAGTGGAACTCAAAATCGCGATAATTTACACTTCCCCAATAGGGCTTCTATGTGTTTCTTTAGTTCCAACATCTCCTTTGGCGCTAACCGATACGGGCCTTCGAGATTGGCTGGGTACCTGGAAGGAGCTCAATCTCCAATTCAACTTCCCTTGCCAGGGGTTGGCCCGGCAGTTCTTCTAGGAATACGTCCCCGAACTCACAAACCACCGGAATGTGGCTCAAATCGATTTCCTCTATCCCCATTGTAACTGAAGCCAAATATCATGCACACATCCAATGTTCGTCCCTCCCATCTTCGATCGGTTTGCCGGTCACGTCGAAAACTTCCTCCTCTGGTCTTTTAAATGAGATCCTTCGCTCCTTGCACCTTACCTGCGCGTCGTATTTAGAGAGCCAGTCCATTCCAGTATGACATCGAAACCCATGCATCCTAGCTCAATCAAATCGGCTCTCGTTCTCACGGTTCCTATCTCTATTATACATCCCTTGTGGACCCTTTTTGCTTCTAGGGTTTGTGGTCCAGGCATTGTAACAACTATTTTAGTGCGGTTCCCTTCGGTTCCGAATTGCCGTGCTAATTTCTCCGAAACGAACGAATGTGTCGCTCCGCAATCAAATAGTACATAAATGGTAAAGCCATTAATTAATAATGTACCTGCCACGACATCCTCAGCTTCTGACGCCTGTTCCCTGTTTACCGCAAATACTCGGGCGTTTCCAGTAGCTCTCTCTCTTGTTGCCGCTTCTATTTTCCTTTTCTTGGGGCAGTCCCGCGCATAGTGTCCCTCGTTTCCACACATGTAGCACACGTTACTCCCGACGCGGCATTCCCCATAGTGACCTCTCTGACACTTTGGACAGGTCGGCCTTGTGGTAGGTCGCAGTGCTGGTCCTACACTCTCCGTGTAGCTCTTTCCCTTCCACGCCCCTCGGTCACGAACATCCGCTTTAGCGCCTCCCTTGGTTCGCTCGTTGTCTAACCTCCGGAATCTCCCATCCATTCGCACTGCGGCTGCTACTAGACTTGAAAACTCCTCATCGTCTCAACTGTACATAGCTAGTCTGATCTTTTCATTCAGCACCTCCGTGAAACGGTGCATCTTTTCTTGTTCGCTCCCCATCACTTCGGGGGCGTATCTACCCAGTTCGACAAACTCCTGCATGTAATGCATGACCGTGCGATTTCCTTGTGTCAGCCTGTCGAATTCTGCTCTCTTATCCTTTTTAAGTCCCTTTGGAATATAATAATCCATGAATGCCTCCCTAAACTTCGTCCATGGAATCGGGCCTCCCTTCAACAAAGATGCAGAGACACTTCCCCACCACCGGGCGGTACTCCCGTCGAACCATAACGGCGCCAGTCCCGATCTCATCTCAGCCGGTGCCTCCACCAAGTCGAATTTCTCCTCCAGTCGAATCATCCATGCTTTTGCATCTTCCGCCTTACCCCCTGAGAAGCTGCTCATTCCTGCTTTCTTCAGTGCTTCGTTGTAGTACATACGACTCTTCTCTCTTACGTGTCCCCGGGTGTCGTCTATACTGTCCGTCCCCCTTCCCCGGCTTTGCATCACGGTGTTCACCAATGTTGTAGCCATGGCTTGGAATATGTCCCTCAAGTTATCCTCGCTGATGGTGGTAGGGGTGGTCTTGTCCACGATTGGGGTCTCAGGTGTCGGTGCTTGCTCTGACTCCTCACTTGGTGTCCCTTGGTTGACGCGTGCTCTCGTTCTTGGCGCCATCCTGAAAATTGCCTGTTAGTTACATACCCATCTATTAGCGCTCTTCTACGTCTAGTTATCTTTCTATTGCCTATGGTCGATCGTCCTCTACGGCTTAGGTCACGCTCCTATACTGGCTTTGGATCGCCTCAACACCGATTTAGTGTCGAGAAATGGCTCCGATACCATTTGTAACGCTCGTAAACCAGCCCTAACAATTTCTATGCGCAAGCGAAATGAAAATGAGCATTTTAATTAAAACTTAATTCGAAACCGGGAATACCATCGTTTTTCAAAATACTACTAGATAATAACAACCAAAACGAAATCAAAAGGGTGACTCGTACAACGGACGATCGACGACCTTAGTTCCAATGCCACCTAAGTCTCCGGTCCTCCCCCTACAAAATCTGTAAAACGGTCATAGTCTATTAAAGGAAACTTCTGTATAATGTATTTAAATTCGCAAGATTTTATCCATTTCCCTTTCCTTCTTTTATCTTACTTATACACTTATCTTTTCCTCTCCTTTCTATATTCTTTCTCCCTACTCGTTTTCGTTTTCTACTGTGGTCGGTTTTTTACATGCCCGACGACATGTCTCACGCCCAAACCAACCGTTAGCTGTTAGCTGGCTCGACGAGACTATATGCTTCCCTTCTCCGGTCAGGGTTCGGGCGCTACCCCGTCCTACCCGGTTCCGTTCGGCTCTGTAATGCGCAAAATTCTGTTCCGGGGAAACTCAAGTATTCCTTCCTCGGACATGTCCTACCTGTGGCTGACCGTGCTCATGAACACGATACCGGGTTTGGTGTTCTCACCTCGCCCCGAGATTTCTGTTTTTAATTCACGCTCCTTTCTATTCAGTTTAGTGTTCCTTAAGCTCCTAATTGTAAACCTTCTTTTAATTTACTATGTTTGCTCCGCTTATTTGGTCGTTCTATCGTGACAATTTTCTTTGCAAATCCGCGACAATTCTGCAAGTAGATCTCAAAACCGCGATAATTGCACCACAGCCCTCGAATCCGCGACAATTTACACGTAGTCCTTGAAATTCATGATAATTTGCACTTCAGCCCAAATCCGCGACAATTTTGCAAGTGGAACTCAAAATCGCGATAATTTACACTTCAGCCCAAATCCGCAACCATTTTGCATGTGTATCCCAAAACCGCGACAATTTCCTTCATGGTCCAGATTTCCGCGATAATTCTACAGCGACCCTGATTTCCGCGATAATATTTGCCTTTCCCCCAGTTTTCGCGATAATTCTCTTCTTCGCCCTGATTTCCGCGATAATTTCTTCTTTACACCAATTTCCGCGATAATTTCAATTCCTCTCGAATTTCTCACGTTTTTTTGTGCCAAATGACCCCTTTTTTTCCCATTCCACTCCTATTTATAGGTTTCTAACTTGTCCAAATGACCCTTTAGTCCCTCCTTCCTCATTTCTCTCTTCTTATATTAATTTACTAAACTGCCCCTCATTTCATGTTTTTAACAAGAATTTATGCGATTCTAACCTGTCTGGATTCCGTTTGTGCCGTCTTCCTGGGTCATTACAACAAGAGTTTGAAGTACCTATTCACCCGGAGGGAGCTTAACATGAGACAACGGAGATGGTTAGAACTGATAAAAGATTACGACCTGAACATTCAGTACCACCCAGGAAAAGCAAACCAAGTAGCCGATGCACTGAGCAGGAAAACTCATGGCGTATTAGCAAACACATTGTTAAAAAAAATGGAGAACCTACAATTGGAAGTGGTAGTGTCGACCACAGTCATGTTAGTGACTCTTACCGCAAGGCCAGGGATACTAGAGGAGGTGCTAGAGTCCCAGATATCAGATCCTGAGAAACCTGTAACATGAAAAGAGGGAGCCGGAACTGATAAATCAGAGATAAATAAAGGAAGCGATGGGCTAATCAGAATGAATGAACGGATATGGGTACCAAACAGGCCAGAGCTAAGAATGAAGATTATGGCAGAGGCACACAGTTTGGCCTTCCCAGTTCACCCAGGAAGTACTAAGATGTATCGAGACCGAAAAACACACTCGTGGTGGAATGGAATGAAAAATGAGATTGCAAAACTTGGGGCCAAATGCGAAAATTGCCAACGATTTAAGGCTGAACACCAACGCCCGGGAGGTGAGCTACAATCCTTAGAGATTCCAGAGTGGAAATGGGATAGCATCGTCATTGACTTTGTAGTAGGATTACCCAGGAGCCCACGGAAGAACAACGCGATATGGGTAGTGGTTGACCGCCTAACAAAGGCGGCTCATTTCTTAGCAGTCAAGACAACATACGAAGTAGACATGCTAGCCAAAATATATGTGGATAACATAGTGATATTGCCCGAGGTTATTTATGTAATTATGTTAACCTCGGGGCTCGTCCGACGTGTCTATGTGGGGTTTTCGGTATTTTCATATGTCTATCGCGAGGCGTTTTTGAGGGTATTCTCGTAATTCAGGCATGCTGGACCCTATATAAGGCTTCTGTAAGTGTTTTGGGCTATTTCGGCCCCGGGCGTGGCCACAGGTATTTTTGTAATTTGCCACCCGGGAGCACATCGGCCGGGTGCAATGGCGTTATGTGGCTGCGTATTCACTATTTGGAGGAAGAGAACTGATATACGAGGTTTTCGGGAATTTTCTAATCGCATTTCCGACTAAACACTCGACCGGGATGGAGTCCCTAAGTTCCGTGGCACTGTGACACTTATTCCGGATTAATTGGATATTTTCTTAGTAAGTTTAGCTAATTTGACTAAGATTGGGCTTTTGGACCTTAAGTTCACTTATTTGGCCGAGTTTTTCTATAAATACAAGACCCTAGGCCCTAGAAAAGGGTTCAGACTCTAGGCATGCTTCCCAAGGCATGTTTCTCGCTTAAATTAAACTCGGTATTCGCGAGATTTCGGTATCCGCGACTTTTCATTCGAAAAGTCGCGAGTCGCGAGTTTTTGTGCGAAAACTCGCAACCAGCTCACCCTGAGCCACTATTCGCGAGATTTGGTTCGAAATCTCGCGGCCTGGCTTTCATTCGCGAGTTTTCGCTTGATTACATCACTATTCGCGAGATTTGGTTCGAAATCTCACGGCCAGGCCTACATTCGCGATTTTTCGCTTGATTACATCACTATTCGCGAGATTTGGTTCGAAATCTCGCGGCCAGGCCTACATTCGCGAGTTTTCACTTGATTACATCACTATTCGCGAGATTTGGTTCGAAATCTAGCGNGAGTGAGCTATAATTTTCAGAATGATAAATGAACACTTAATGAGCTCATTTCAAAGTTGGTCCAAGAGGAAGAAAGGATGAGAACACACAAAACAGAATATGCTCATTTTGCATCGAACTCAGGCACTAAAAAATATAATTCAAAACCCAATTTGCAAAAGAAACATGTTGGCTTTTCTAAGGGAAAGGAAGTTGTAAATCATGTTCCTACGACGAGATCGAAGGAAATTGAATGTTACTTTTGTAATGTGGTGAATTCTTATATAAAGTATGATTGTCCTAAGTATCATGGATGGCATGAGAAAAAAGGTAAGTTCTTATCTAATGTCCGTACCCATACGATTTTAGTTTATGCAAATAGATGTACTTGGTGGTTAGATTCTTGTGCTACCACTCATGTTAGTATATCTATGCAGGGTTTCCTAAACTTCCGCACTCATTTCTGTAACAAAGGACTCATTGTATGCATTGATAATATCAAGTACATAAAAATTATCATATTGTATCAATATACTAGTACCCACAAATTTTGAATTGATAAAAAATTTTACACTTCTGTTTCCAAATTTCAAATAAAAATCTTCATTGTCTAAAACTCAAACTAAAATCAAATTCCGTCTAAAAGACAATATAACCAAAGTGTTTTTCAAATCCAAATAAAAAGCAGTACGTAACAACAATCGAAAAGTCCAAATGCCTTCAACTTCAACCGGATCACCAGCCACCGTATATAGGTATCTTTCACCCTCAATTGGCCGACGGAAGTTTAGGCAGCCCTGCATAGATATACTGACATAAGTGGTAGCACCAGAATCTAACCACCAAGTATATCTATTTGCAGAAACTAAAATCGTATGGATACAGACATTAGATAAGAATTAACCTTTTTTCTCACGCCATGCATGATATTTAGGAGAATCATACTTTATATGAAAATTCACCACATTACAAAAGTAACATTCAATTTCATTCGGTCTCGTCGTAGGAACATGATTTACCACTTCCTTTCGCTTAGAAGAGCCAACATGTTTCTTTTGTAAATTGAGTTTTGCTGTATATTTCTTTTTCCATTTCTTAGTGCCTGAGTTCGATGCAAAATGAGCATATTCTGTCTTGTGTGTTCTAATCCTTTCTTCCTCTTGGACCAACTTTGAAATGAGCTCATTAAGTGTTCATTTATCATTCTGACAATTATAGCTCACTTCAAATTGATCAAAATGAGGAGAAATCGAAAACAACACTAAGTGAACAAGAAAATCTTCGGACAATTCAATCTTAACCGCCCTTGGTTTTCCTGCCCACTGCTGCATACTAATAACATGCTCCCTGATATTTCTATCATCCTTATGTTTAGTGATGTCAAGTTTGCGTAAAACAACACTTATTTCTGCCTTATCGTTTTTCAAAAAACGTTGTTTAAGGGTTTTAAGAAAAATTGCACCGTTTTATTCCTTAGACACAGTGTCCAAAAATGATTCCGAATTGCATTCATCATGATCTTTAGACTTATGCAATTTGACCTCTCACACTTTTCGTACAAAAGTTTGTCATCAACATAACTTTTATTCGAAAGAGAAAGAGATTGAGGACACCAAAATGCCTAATCCAGATCCATGCAACTCAGAACAAGCATAATTTTATTTTACCAAACTTTAAAGTTTGTGTCGTTAAGCACCGGAATGCTGCTCAGTGATGCAGATACGTAATCAACATTAACCATGTAGCCTGAAGGTAGAGATAAAAATAATTAACTCACAATAAAAATCAATGAATACTTAAAATGACATAATATCAAAATAATCCGTCCAACTTGTATCAATCTTTGGATTGTACGACAACTCGCTAATGATCAATCTGTTTAAGTGATCTGGAGAGATAATAAAGTCCGGCCAAATTAATAACATTCCTTTGGGCCAATTAAAAACTCACAATGGATAAACTGATATATCATAAACACTAATCACTTAATGTGATTATTAAACATGGCCAAACAATAATCTATATTTGGGTAGAATTATTGCTCACATATAGAATAATAACCGATAACACCTTAATAATTCAACAACACAGAAAAATCAAAACGAAAAAGGTTACTTAGGCAACAATATCTTTTTAATTTATCATAATAGAATTAAAAAGGCAACCTAAAAAATGAGTATATCATTTCACTCATGTCAAAATGAAACAATATTTTATTACGAATTAATGAAAATTAATTAAATATATTTACCAAATGATTTTCTAATATCCAAATGAAAAACAATTAAATATATTTAATAAATGATTTTCAAAATAATAAATGAAAACCAAAAATTAATTGATTTTCTAAAATCAAAATGAAAATCAAATAAATAATTGATTTTCTTATTCATATGCATGACAAAATGTATTTTAAAATGAATATATTTTATAAATCATTATCTTTAAATAATTAGGTTATATCATCAAATTTTTCGGCCAATAAATGCCTTTGATACATGTCAAATTCATGTGGATTGATAATTAATGTGGGTTGAAATTTATGATCCATTGAATTCGAAAACAATAATTTAGTTTTATAATGGCGAATACGATAAAAATTGGGAGCAACCCAAAAATTCATCTTCTGAATATTCGTAGATGAAGATGAACTTCTCCTTCGATTCTAAATTCTTTTATACAAAATTCAGATTTTGCTGAACTTAAAATCCTTAAGGGTAAATTCACCAATTTAAAATATTGATGAGAATCCTAAGACCAAGTACCCTGCAGTTGGTAAGGCTCAATAACGATTAGGTCGGCCCAAGTAATAAAAAGCGAACTCGTGAGGCCCAAAATCCCCAACTTAGCACATTTGAAATAAATTTGCCCGATGTTCCGCGATGGGACCGAAGATGGACTTGGCAAAATAGAAGGGCTTTTGAAAAATGGCAACATGGTTCGGTCCAAATGGTTATAGCCCATGCGTTCCACACTCCGGGCCTCCACAAGTTTACCACGCTTCGGACCAGATCACACAGGCCACGCTTCGGTCCCGGCCACGTTTTACATCGTGCGACAACAACATTCAACAAACTTGTGAGAGGCAGTTACAGGGCGTGGATTACACACAACTTCATATCTATAAATGCAGAACTTGACGACGGAATTAGCAGAACCATTTGGACGCGTAAGAACAGGTTGTTACTCTGCCTGAGTTCTTATCTATTTCTTATACCTCGTCATCTTCATAAACCTCTGATGTATCTTGTAATGAACTGCTTGATTATTGAATCGATTAAGAGCTTTTCATGCTCTTAGTCAAATGGTTTTTTCCCCATTTCCCGGGGTTTTCCACTCTAAATTACATTTCCCATTTCTTCATTTGCTTTATTTAATCGTTCCCCCACCATAAACAAATTAAAACCGAGTTCGTTTCTTGACGAACCGGACGACTGTCGGTACCCCTAATAAGGGACCATAACAGTTTGGCGCCGTCCGTGGGGACGATTCTCTAATCCCACTTGAGGTTTCTACCAGAGATAGGATAATCAAAGCATGGCAACTGGAATTCGACGAACGCCAGTGACCTGCTTCCAAACAGCCTCCGAGCCCCAAGATTCTCTCTACAGGATCTGGAACCTGTTGTCAGGAAGGTTTTACTGGAGATTAAGTCAGAGAGAAATGGAACAGAGCCACCGGCTGTTTCAAGCCCTGTTCCGAGAAGTAGAGGGTAAGAGAGCGACCCCGACGAGCATAGCACTGATGATGAGGAAATTATCAAGCGCGGTGTAACAATGAGGAGGCCGAGATATCGATCTACTCTGCCCCCCGCTAGGGCTCTAACTCTCGCTCCTAGGAATGATCAAGAGCATATGCAAAGACGTAATGACGAGCTCACGAGGGAGTTGGAAAGCATGCGCGCCCTGTGGGATTGCGGGCGTGATCTGGGGCGCAATCCTGGTTTATTCAATAGGGCCATGGAGGCCAGGATTATGCGGAATAAAGATGACGACTGGTGGCATAATCTACATGCGGTCCATACGTCATCCCAACAATCTGAAGGCGTATCCGCCACCCTGGGAGATTTGATGCTCCATTTTTCGGAGGAGACATGTGCGGCAGTCCCAGATCGACACTATCGCAACCCCAAGGGGTTGGTGACGTTTCACGGCGACGGAGATCCAATTGATCACGTTGCCGACTTTGAGATACGCATGGGAACGATCCAGGCCTCAGATTCATTAAAGTGTCGCATCTTCGTGGCAGGATTACAAGGCGATGCCCCAACCTGGTTTAAGAATCTGCCGGCCCGATCCATACAATAGTATGCCGGGTTTATTTTAGCTTTCTCTGAGCAGTTCGCTCCAAATGTAGAACCGCACTGAAGTAGGCAGGAACTATATCAGCTGAAATATATCCCGGCCAAAATGAGTCTTCAATCCGTCATGGAAAAATTCAATAGGACCGCTCGGGGCATCAAGCTGGAGCTCCGAGACAAGATTGATATTCTACAACATGTCTTGGGACCGTGCGTGCGGCCTTTCGGCTTGTTTGGTGAAGAGCCCACTATCCACCTTAGGAAAGCTTCTTAAGAAAATCAACAAGTACATTAAGGTGGATGAAGCGCTGGGATTAAGCTATCGGAAGCCTAGCGGGAATTCTGAACCCGCAGGTGATAATAGGGTTTCTTACCCTAAGAATTAGCCGCGAGAAGTAGCGGCTGTAACTGAGAAAGACGTCCCCCCGAAGTAGGAGGACAATCGGGTGTATTGCGAACTACATCACAAGCCATGGAGCCTGTTGGGTTCAAACTCATAAATCTGGTTGAGGATGACTCAACTAAAATTACTCGCATCGGGGCACATCTGGCCCCTGCATTTGAAGAAGAACTGATCCACTTGCTGAGAAGTCACGAGGATATGTCGCCTGGACCCCGGATGATGTTACGGGGATTGACCGATCCGATAGTGAGCATCGGATCAACACTGAGCTTGGTACAAATCCTGTTAGGCAGAAGAGAAGATGTTATTCTCTCGAAAAAATCAAGATTATCCTGGCTGAGGTGAACAAACTACTACGATCGGGGTTTATCAGATAGATCCACTATACTGAATGAGTTGCAAACCCAATAGTGGTTTCCAAGGCAGATAGGAAGTGACGAATGTGTATCGACTTCACCAACGACAAGAGCTGCCAGTCGGATCTGTTCCCACTGCCACATATTAACCGATTGGTAGTTGCTGTGTCTAGTAGCACAATGATGAGTACCATGGATGCTTACTCCGGGTATCATCAAATCTTCCTCGCTGAGGAAGATCTGAAAAAATCATTATTCATGAGCGAAGATGGCGTCTATTGCTATGTGGTTATGCCATTCGGCCTGAAAAACGCAGGAGCAACATACCAAAGGTTGGACAACAAAATCTTTAGAGATTTGATAGGCCATATGATGGAAGTGTATGTTGATGATATGATTGTCAAGTCTATGAATGATGAAGACCATATTACTTATTTGTCTCATTATTTCGAAGTATGCCGCAAATATAAGCTCAAACTAAATCCAAACAAATGCTGCTTCGGGATCCGAATTAGAAAATTTTTAGGAAATTACGTTTCAGAGAAAGGCATAGAGGTTAACCCTGAGAAAGTACATGCTATTATTGATATGCAACCTCCAAGAAACAAGAGAGAATTTCAGAGGCTCACAATCCGACTCACTGTGCTAAGCAGATTTATTTCCAGATTCACATATCGGGCTCTGCCTTTTTCAGAGTGCTAAGAAAAGCAAGTCATCTAGACTGGACCGAAGAGTGCGATCGGGCCTTCTCGGATCTGAAGACTTATTTAAGCACTCCCCCGGTGATGGTGAACCCAACTTGTGATGAACCTTTGGGCTTATATCTAGCGGTATCAGAAGTTACCGTCAGTGCAGCTCTGGTAACCATCCGAGATGACATTCACAGACATGTTTATTATTTGAGTCATTCTTTGGTACCTGCTGAAACTAGATATTCTACATTGGAATGTTCATGTTGGCTTTGAAGAAGGCTATATTTAAGCTGAAGCATTATTTTGAAGGCAGAACGGTTTATGTTTACACTGACCAGCCTCTGAAAGTGGTTCTTAAGCAACTGAAATGGGCTACTAAACTCAGCGCTATGTATATGGAATTCTTGCCCCGAAGGGCGATCAAGGCTCAGGTCCTCGCTGATTTTGTGGTCGAAATGACCCGATCAGCCATATTTCTAAACTAGGAGGATGATCGTTGGATTGTGCACATAGAGGGATCGACCTTCAGAGGAAGAGGGGCGGGCATTACCCTCACAACGTTACCAGGTGATCTAATTCATTCCGCAGTTAAATTTTCATTTGATGGAACAAATAACGTGGTAGAATATGAAGCTATATTATAGGGAATGACCTTGGCCCGAAAGATGGGAGTTAGCGAAGTGCGAATGTTTTCAGACTCAAAGTTAGTGGTGGAACAGTTCGCAGGGAGATTCGAAACTCATGATCCGATGATAAAATTGTATTGCGCCAAAGTCCTGGAATTATCCAAAAAGTTCAGTGAATTTTCTCTTGACCATGTGCCACGGGAGGAGAATAAGGTTGCTGACGCACTTGCCAGGTTGGCCGTGGGCATACCTAACATGGGACCGAGCACTATTTCGGTCCTTATCCAGGACCGACCTTCGGTCGAGATATCAGTGACCGAACAGTCAGTTGAAGAAATTGGAGCCTTATGCCACGAACTCCAGGGCTTGAATATTAGCGTTACTAAATGTCCTGGGGAACCCAATTGGATGGACACTTTTATTAAATATCTAACAAACGGTTATCTTCCTGAAAACAAGTCAGAAGCCAGAAAAATAGAAGTTTGGGCAAAGAGATATGTTCAAATTGACGGACGATTGTTTAAAAAGAGTTTTGATGTCCCTCTGTTACGTTGCCTATCCCCTATTGAGGCTGCAACCGTCATGTTTTATGTTCATGAAGGGATATGATGTATCCACTCATGGGCTTGATCTTTATATCATCGTGTCGTCAGAGCCGGATACTTTTGGCCGACGTTGCTTGAAGATGCCAAGAAGTATACCAAACGCTGTGCCATATGTCAATATAATGCTCCGGTCCCACACCTACCTGGGGCTCTCTTATCAGTGACCCTGTTGCCTTGTCCGTTTGACAGATGGGGAATTGATATCCTTTGTCCTTTTCCTCGGTCAATAGGACAAAGGAAATTCTGTATTGTGGCAGTTGAATATTACTCGAAGTGAATTGAAACAGAAGCAGTGGCCATTATCTCCGAGAAGGTCGTAAAACAATTCTTATGGACAAATATTGTGAGCCGCTTCGGGGTGCCCCGAGCATTCATATCAGACAATGGGACCCAGTTCCGTGGAAAAGCGTACGGGATTTCTATATTAAGTTGGGCATCGCCCAGGATTTCTCATCAATGGCACATCCCCAAACTAAGGGACTTACGGAGGTATCTAACAAGGTTATCCTGAAAGGATTGAATACAAAGTTTGAAGATTTTGGAGGGAAATGGCCCGAACATATCTATGAGGTCCTATGGGCATACCGAACTACACCCTGCTCGACGACCCAGGAATCACTATTCTCATTAGTATATGGGTCCGAAGCAGTTAGCCCGGTGGAAGTTGCCATCCGATCGCCCCGAATATCTCAATACAAAGAGCATATGAACGGCGAAAGGAGACTGCTGGATCTCTAGATGATCAATGAAAAGAGAGATGCGATTTACTCGCGGATGTGTTCCTATCAGCGAACTATGGAACGGGCCCATAACAAACGAGTCATCAAAAGGGAATTCTGTGAAGGCGACCTCGTCCTCATAAGCATAAAGGTGCAGAGGAATGTCAGAAAGCTAGACAGAAATTGGGAAGGACCGTATCGAATATTGAAGAAACTGGAATCTAGTGCGTATAAACTAGAAACATTAGATGGTGATGAGATCCCTCGAACTTCGAACGTCATGAATCTAATGCGGTATTTCTTGTAATCTTCGATTAATAGCTCTGACTCAGTAAATATACATTCCTCTAAACGTAAGAAGAAAGCAAATAAGTATAAAACAAACTATTTCTAAGTAAATGATGGACCGACCCTGGAGTCGGATGATTTAGGACGAGTCTGGACTGGTGACCGAAGCTTCTTATCCACAAGGCTCCCAAGTTGCAGTGATCGCTCTGACGAGTCAGATGCTTATGCGCTTGCCCAGTCCCAAGGATGAGTCGTGATTCTCCCAGAACTCACTACGAACTAAGACATCCCCTTCAACGGCTTTCATTCTTGGGAAACGATCATTGTACTTATGAAATTTGCTACAAAAGAAGGAATGGGAGTCATCAAATTGATATACAAGTTCGGACCTATCGTGGGACATGCAGAACCAAAGATCGGCCAACATAACCTACGGGACTTTAGTAGAACTAAAGGTTTGGCCAAAGCTTATCATGGGACTCATAATGAACCCATGCCGTGCCTTTCCAATTCAACTATGACCCCAAGGACGGAATAAGAGTGATCCATACATAATGTGAAACGACCAATCCAATTAAAACCAATCAAAGCGAACCAAGTGTAAGATTGAGGACCGATGAGTTAGCACAATATAGCTAGCCCCGATCTTTCACTTAGTGGTTGAACACACTCGTTTATACCAAACGCACTCGATAAATTTAAAATGTAAGTTATAACAACCTTATTCTGACTTTAAAAAGGAATGGAGAGGGAAAGAAAATCTTATTAGGAATAAGGAACGAAGCAGGGATAAAAATACAATCAAGATCTAACTATCATGTCCATCTTCCTTATCTTCCACTCTCTGCTCGTGCGGTTCAGTCCGGGCCGCGAGCTGCCTCAACTCTTCCTCTTGATCGGCCACCTTCTAGTTGACCGCTCTGTCCATTTCTTCAAAGAGGTAGAAGAATGGGTCGTCCTCTAGGACAGGTTCTTCCAATGATTGAATTACTTGAAAGTTTTCATCCTTCTCCAGAGGTTCGATCGTCTTCCACATTTCATCCACAGGGGAAAACCCGAATTGCTTAGTAACCTGATCTCGCATGTTATCCAGTTACTTAGCAATATACATCCCATGTATGCTATCCGCCAAAGCGAATAACAAAGGGAACAGAGCGAATCACAAGACTGCTTCCCGAACCGAACTTTCAGCCGAAGTGCGGTTCTAGTTAACTCCTCCTCCAAGCTTGTTTTCTCCTCCTAGGTCCGAAGAAGAAGCTCGTTGAGCTTATTCCTCTTCTCCTGGGTCCGAGTTTGGACTTGGTTAATTTCATCCTCTTTGGCCCTCAGCTTGGCTTTTAGTTCAGAGACTTGATCCTAAGCTGTTTTTCCTTTCTTATCTAGCTCAGAGACTTGATCTGTTAAGAGTGAGATTTCCGTCCAAACTCTTAACAGTTCACCATGTTTGATTTCAACTTGCATTTTTGCAAGTTCAAGTTGATCTTGGACTTTTTGGGACACAACCTGGTCACCCTAGCTCTTTTCCACGGTGATCGCAGTTGTGAAACCTTTCCTCAGCATCTGCATAAGATATTGAGGTCAGAACATAAACCTTCGAGGCTTAATATCAGAACATATCAACTTACCTTAGTTGCGAGGTCGAGGAAACCTTCGATTTTTTCTTCCCCAGACATGTCTAGTAGAACATTATCTGAGTTTTGTTCCCCGTAGAGACGGAAATCTTCAATGAAGACACTCCTCCAGGAAGCCAACTTCTTCCCTTTCTTAAACTTGTCCAGTAGGCCCAAAACAACTCCCTAGTTGGAGTTGGTCTTAGGGCCCAAAGCAACCCCCCAAAACGATCCTCTTAGTAGGGACCGAAGCATTCCCTCGTTTCTTCAGCCTTTTAAAAACCCTAAGGGCGGCTACTTCGGTCACTCTCTTCCCTTTACCCAAGGGGATCGGCAGCAGGGAGACGTTCCCCTAAAGGTTTGTGCCTGGGAGAACTGTCTCCACGGGAACGGCTTCCTGCAGCAACAAATTAATTGTGTCAGCGCTAATAGCAGAACTATTTTCGATTTGGTAGAGACTGGATAGGCTTAAAGAGCGAATGCTAGCCGTTATCACCTCCTCTACCACTCCAAATACCCGAAGCGCGGGTCCTTGGCCCGTTGTGAGCTGTCCTGAGCAACGCAGGGTTAATGTGCCTGCGCTGGTGGTCTGGATCGGGGGGTTCCCTCCAGTAGACGACCTCGATAGAATCAGCGTACCCCCTATCACTAATTCAGATGGCTGCGCACTATCCATTGCTTCCTGTCGCCCTCCAAAAGGACGGGCCGAAGCGGCAGTCAAACGTTTGAGTCTCGAGCTTGGCATCGTTTCGGTTGAATCTACAAGATAAATATATAAGGATCAGGAAGTGACGAAGTAAAAATATAACTTCATACATGATCCTTCATATGGTTCTGAACAAGAAAACACCCCCTTCAGGGCTGGGGCTCTAGTCCTACCTGCAACCCAATTTCTATCAGTCTTTCCTCCCGAAGCAACTCTGTCCGTTTAACTCTGTTCGGGGGGAGGAAACATTGCAAGTGTGTTTACGATATCCGGACGAGAAGGGTTGAACTTGGTTCGGTCCAACTGACCTATGCGTCGGTGGGTTATAAGTGGCCACACATTTAACATGTCCTCCTTAAGGACTGTTATCCACACATAACAAGACTCATACGCATGAAGAGATTCCTCCTTATCAACTATAGCGCACTCCTTGGTGTGCATCGCTATATAATATAACCTACGACATCCTAATAGACCCTTACCCCTTCGGGCCCCGACCAAGAACAAATTGAAAAAATGTTCTAAGGTCGGGGCCATGCTTTGTTGGTGGCAATAAAAATAAACACCACTATATACACATAACTACCCGGAAATAACGCAAAGGTCGGGTAATAGATTTCCTTAAGTACGGCCGCTACGGATGGGTGTAACGGAAAGCGTAACCCGCACTTCAGAGATGCGTAACTAACAGGAATAGCGGTAGCCGGAGCGTTCATTTCCGCTGGAAGGAAGCAGGGAATATCTTCGCGCCCCTTCCATATGGAGTAATGAGCCGGAATCGAAAACCCTTACCTAAATTCTTCGATATCCAACTCAGACATGGTTGGGTATCTCATTTTACGAGGAGCTATGGCTAGTACCTTGATGAAAATCGGTAGGAAAGAGTTTAAATGTAGGCAAGAACGAAGACGCATAGAGCTTGATTTGGGCGATTTTTTCTTCGCGAAATGACGATGAGGAGGAACAATATCCGAAACCCTGATTTAAATAGTAATTTCCCGACCAATTGTAAGCTGCCACATAAGACTACCATAGGCGGTTGCAGTCTGTACACACTCATCACGCCTATTGAATAGCAGAGTGTGGAAAGTCACAGGTCTGGATATTAATATTTAAAAGTGACACAAAAATGAATGTTATTGTATTTTGAATTCAAATCCACATCTTAAATTAACTAAGTGAAGGATCGGTCCGCTGGGCGCTCATTACGAGCAGGCTTGGTCCTTTATTCTCCCGAACGTATATAACATTGCGTGGTCGACCTTGAGTCACCTCTGCGATGGCAACCAAGCCCAAAGGGCTAGTGATGAGAATCCTAGGACCATGTACCCTACAGTGGGTAAGACCCAATAACGATTGGGTCAACCCAAGTAATAAAAAGCGAACTCACGTGGCCCAAAATCTTCAGCTTAGCACATTTGAAATAAATTGGTCCGATGTTCCGCGACGGGATCGAAGATGGATTTGGCAAAATAGAAGGGTTTTTGACAAATAGCCCCATGGTTCGGTACAAACGGTTACAACCCACGCATTCCACGCTCCGGGCCTCCATACGTTTACCACGCTTCGGGCTAGATCACGTAGGCCACGCTTTTGTCCCGGCCACGTTTTACATCTTGCGACAACAACCTTCAACAAACTTGTCAGAGACAGTTAGAGGGCGTGGATTACACACGCCTTCAGCTCTATAAATGCAGAACTTGATGACGGAATTAGCAGGACCTTTTAGACGCATAAGAACATGTTGTTACTCTGCCGAAGTTCTTATCGCTTTCTTATACCTCGTCATCTTCATAAACCTCTGATATATTTTGTAATGAACTGCTTGATTAGTGAATCGACTAAGAGCAGGAACTGCTCTTAGTCAAGTGGTTTTTTCCCCATTTCCCGGGGTTTTCCACTCTAAATTGTCTTGTCCATTTCTTCATTTGCTTAATTTAATCGTTCCCCCACCATAAACAAATTAAAACCGAGTTCATTTCTTGACGAACCGGACGACTGTCGGTACCCCTAAAAAGGGACCATAACACATATATTACAGATTTTTATAAGGAAAGTGTATAAGATTTTCACTAAATATGTAAAATTCATTTGAAAACTAAATTTCCAGATCTTACGAAAATCAAATTTTCATATTCAGAAAATTCTTCCGATATCATTAACTTTACGAAAAAACTGATTTCTTAAACTTATGAAATCATTTTCGAAAATATGAATTCATCATATTTCTAGAACAAAATCTCAAAATACTTTACGGATGAATTCTGAAAAATTCATTTCTAAAACAAAATTATTTTTAAAACAATATTCATTAATATAAATATTGCTATCAGTGTTATATTTGTGAAAAATTCATAGTTAGTGTTAATAAATTATTACTTTAAAATGTACCGTTATTGAACAATCTATTCAAAAGTAACAGTGCTATATAGATCAAAAACTTCATAAAAGAATAGAGATGTTTCCTATGGGTATAAGACTAGGCTTCGCCTACTAAGAAGATTGTTGATTGTTGCTTTGGGAAAAAGATAGGTGCTATGTTAATTGCCCTCTTTCGAGAGTAAGTTTGCTTATTTCCGTTTTCACGAGCAAAAATCATTAAGCTTTGGGTTAATTTATCAATCAGAAATCTCTTTCTTTTCAATCTAATCAATAAGATTAATGAAGTAGCAATTTATGTGCATGTACAAATTTATCATTTTGGTTCCATGAATATTAAATTTGTCAAATTATGCAAACTTCAGTGATCAAATTAACATAGACAAATATGGAACTAAAATTACCACATCCTTCGTAACTTTGAAGACTATTAATATGGTTAGGGATTAAATTTATCAAAATCTCTAAACTTAGAGAACAAAAATTGATTATTTTTATGCCGGGATCTTAATTGGAAAAATGAAAATTTTGAGAACTAATTATACCAACGTACAAATTTGTGAACTGATTTTTTAAAAAATGTAATAGTTTGGGGACTCAAGATTTTGCCCATTAAACTTTGGGAATGTCACACGCATATATTATTAGATGTAAAAGGAATGCTTATATATTAGTTATTATAACAAGGGATAAAATAACTGGTTTTAGAAATAGTTAGCTATAGTATAGATACACTGAAATATGGATTTTTTTGTAGGTTAAAAAAATAATAAATAACAATGGATGAACACACCATACCATACCGGAGTTTTGCGCATAATACCACTGATTGTGAATCGGGTTGGAGATTTATCACTATTCGTGATAGGATAACACGAATTGTATTTTTTCCCCAATTCTCAATTGCTAAACGCAAGTCGCGTGAGGCTAAATAGAATTTTAAAAAAAACATTTTTTCTGCTGTTCGATTTAGCGTAAATCAAGCAGACCTAATATAAATATCGCTAGTTTTCTTCTCTGAATCGTGACTTGCCCCAACCCCAATCGCGATTTCCGGCTCCTTCACCATCCGAGGTCACTCCCGGCACGGGCATTCGATCAAATACCTCCTGCATTTCCGATCAAACACCTCCTACTGCCAAAGGTATGTTTTTTTGCCATATTTTCGGTTTTTACTTAGAGCAAACATTCGATTTATTTACGATAATTTGTTAGGATTCGATTATTAGTTACGATAGTCTTTGTGATAATTTGATTATTTGTTATGATATTAGTTGTTGTGTTTTGTTTAGGTATAATTTTAGTTGGGGCGAATTGATTAGTTACGATATTAGTTGTTACAATTTGATTAATTACGATATTATTTGTGTGATGATTTGATTGGTTACGATATTATTTGTTATTTGTTATGTTGGTTGTGATGATTTGTTATTATGTTAGTTGATTTTATTTGTGACCATTTCATTTAATTTTGCTTGGGACAAATTTGATTAGTTACGATTTTAGTTGTGGTGATTTGATTACTTGTTGATATTTATTGTGGTGATTTGATTAGATATGATTTTAGTTTCGACTAATTGATTAGTTATGATGTTTATTATGAAAATATGAATTTTTACGATATTAGTTGCTGTGATTTGATTACTTGTTGATATTTGTTGTGGTGATTTGATTAGGTATGATTTTAGTTTTGACGAATTGATTAGTTATGATGTTTATTGTGAAAATATGAATTTTTACGATACTAGTTGAGGTGATTTTATTATTCGTTGATATTAGTTGTGATGATTTGATTATGTATGATTTTAGTTTCGACGAATTGATTAGTTATGATGTTTATTGTGAAAATATGATTTTTTACGTTAGTAGTTGCGGTGATTTGATTACTTGTTGATATTTGTTGTGGTGATTTGATCAGGTATGATTTTAGTTTCGACGAATTGATTAGTTATGATGTTTATTGTGAAAATATGATTTTTTACGATAGTAGTTGCGGTGATTTGATTACTTGTTGATATTTGTTGTGGTGATTTGATTAGGTATGATTTTAGTTTCGCCGAATTGATTAGTTATGATGTTTAATGTGAAAATATGAATTTTTACGATATTAGTTCCGGTGATTTGATTATTCGTTGATATTAGTTGTTGTGATTTGCTTATGATGCGTTTAGTTGAGTTTTGTATAATTTTATAATGACACACCATACCCAACATCCCGTCGATTCGAGTGTGTTAACCCTTCAAGAGAGACATTTAAGTCATCGCATTTTATGTGGTGATGAAACTGTCCGGCACATAATATTCAGGCATTAGGATGGAACCATAAGAGATTTACAAGTTACACGTAATATTGCTCAAGTTCTAGATCGCTGGGGCTTTTACGGTGTATTCAATACATCAAGGCTACAATTGTACCAATATTTGTTGACTGCGTTGATTGAGCGATGTCGGCCAGAAACACATACTTTTTTCCTACCTTATAGTGAAGTAAGTTTAATGTTTGTTTTGTATATCGTTCACAATTAATAAATTTGTTATATTAGTTTTGCGACTTTGCATATGGCTGTTACTCTACAGGATGTATATGTCATTTGGGGGCTGCCCATCGATGGTACTCCCATTATTAGTCTAGACGGGTTAGGACAGATTCTGAATGGTCGTGCTTCATGAGAGATAGATTGGGTTGGACAGCGACTTCAGACGTAATAAAGGGGAGATGTTTTATCTTAGGTAGGTTAGGTGATTATTAGGCAGTGAAGATGAATTCTACCGACGATGAAGTCTTGCGGTAAAGTTCATATTATATTTACGGATATGATTTATTAGGTTGGAATAATACATTATTTGCCGAAGTTGTGCTGGTGCGATTGTCGCGTTACTAATATGTGGAGTGTTATTTCCAGATACGCACGGAGATCAGGGTAAATTAATGTTACTATATCTTTTAGCGGATGATGATGAAATCCCCCAATTACGTTGGGGATCATCTGTGTTGGTATATTTGTATCGATGTCTATGTGAAGGTGCAATGGGACGTCGATCGCTTGGAGGCCCGATGCGTCTGCTTATGGTATTTGAAGTTATTTATTTTTTTGTTATAGTTTTCATTCTTTGGCGCAGATTACATTTTCACAGTTGTGTTAGATCTAATGTAATTGTTTTGATATAGATTTGGGATTATAGTCGAATACCCAGTATATGTCCTGAAGAAGAGTATAGATTTCTTAATGATCGTTATGAGCGGACATGCAGGATGGTGTTTGGTTATAGGTGCGAAATAGTGTATTTCTTTTGGTAATATTGGGTTATATAGAGCATAATTATCTTTTTTTATCTCGTAGGTACGTAACGACGATGATACGGACTCGAGTACCAAGCCATCAATTGCGAATATGTCGTGATTAGCTATATTTAATACTTCGCAATGGGGTAACACTGTGTTTATTTTATTGGTTTAACAAAATACCATTACCAACATCAATTTCGATCTTGTTAGTTTATTTGGAAGCCGTACATTACATTCCCAATGGGACATTTTAGTCAACATACTCAGGTTTTGTGGACCTATACCGGGCCGATGCTTTTTTTTGGGTTGTGGAACCTCATAACATCGATCGAGTTCGAAAGCACCTTGGGTATTCCTTCTGCATTCCAAGACCAATGAATTGTCGTTATGATGACACGCATAAGCATTGGAAAGAAACGGGACAACCGTGGGAGGTAATTCATAGTGATCGTATGAATCATTGGACATCACGATTTGATTTTCTTTATGATCCCCGAGACAACCAGTCATCAGATGATGAATATTTCACATGTTACCATAGGATAGCAGTGTTAATCCTCGGTACTAGTAGTTCAGATCCTTCAAGTTGGCGTGGAGGGGTATTACAACCAGTATTGTATGAGGTATTACGGTCTAGTACGAGTGTTTCTTTAAATACTTCTTGTAATAGCTAGAAAAAAGGAATGATGGAACAATAGTAGGGAATATAGTGGTAAAGTCTAGATAAGGAATAACGAGGGATACTCGAATGAAAGAACGAAAAAAGAAACGAAAAGATAGAAAAGTAAAGCAAAAGATAAAGGAGGAGTCAAAATAAAAAGAATGAGGGGTCAAAATATGAATTAGATAAATTAAAATGTCTATAAATAGGGGTGGGAATGTCCAAAACCAAGTTAATTATCACTAAGCCACGAAAATCCGCGAAAAACCCGAAAAACATGAAAATTATCGCGGAAGAACAAAATTGTCACGAAAACGAGCGAAGAGTAAAATTGTCGCGAATTTTGTGGGAGAGAAATTGTCGAGGAATTTTGGAAAGAGAAAATTGTCGCGGAAAAACCTAAACCACAAAATTGTCGCGGAAAACCTAAACCACAAAAATTGTCGCGGAAATCTTGAAGGTCAAAATTATTGTGGATTTGCTCCTAAGCACAAAATTGTCACGGATTTTGAGGAATGGAGTGATTTATCGCATAAATATCAAATTTGGGTGTTTTCATCGCGTCTCAACGCCAGATCGTGAGAGAAATAGGATACGTAGGGTCTACGGTAACCACATAGTTAGCAATGAGATAATAACATCAGAAATCGAGTACTAAGATATGTTACGAAATGCAGGGAAGCACGAAGGGATTATAACGAGCGAAAGCAACAGGTAAGCGGAGTGAACACAATGTAGTAAGGGAAGGTTCGGACTTAGGGAAACGGGAAGGGTTAGTAAGAAAGAAAGTAAAAGAAACGAATGAATGAAGCAAATGTTAATAAGACTCGGGGTGAGGAATGATGGACCTTCCGACCGAACCCGGCATCGTGCTTAGTACAAAATCCGCCAAAGGAAGGGCATTCCTGATGAAGGGAACGATAAGTTCCAAAAATAGAAAGATACGTACGAAAAGAGCAGAACGGATCCGGGTGGAAAAAGGGGTAGCGCCTTAGTACTCATCCGGGGAAGGGAAGCATATGGCCCGTCGAGTCAACCAATAGCTAACGATTGGCTTGGGCGGGACATGTACTGAGAATGTTACTCTCGGCAACAGTAAAGTTAAAGGATGAGGGGAATGATAAGGGTAAAAGACAATGAAAGAATGTTTTAATTCATAAAACCATCATTAATGTTAACCTGCATATTCATTGTCATGATCGCAAGTTTATCACGTCGTTTTATGAACAACTTCTGTGTGTTGTAGAATGTTGAGTCCACCAAACTAGAAATCGGATAACGACGGACATCTTTCATCATTCCATTTACGCATTCGACTTAGTTAGTAGTTAATGTACCATGTCGGTGTCCATCATCGAAAGCAAGTGCCCACTTGTGCAAATTGTTCTCCATCTCCGGTCGAGTATGCCATATGTATGCACAACTACACTTTTCCCTAATTTCTTCCATTAGTGATATCCATTTTGATTCTAATGGGGTTGCCCCATCACAGTAAGCAAGCTTCTTCACCTGACGATTTTTTATATGCGTATTCAAATTCGATGTAAGGTGTTTCAAACACCATCAGTGATGTAACCGACAAGTCTAAAATGCTTCCAACGACTCAACCGCCTCTGTAATACCAGCATGTCTATCTGACACTATACAAGCAGACTTACCCCGAATAATATGATTGTCCAGCAACTCAATGAACCAACAATAAGAATCTGTGTTTTCCTGATCAAAAAGAGCATATCCCAAGGGAATAACATGACCTCCAAAATCTTTGCAAACGGCAATCAAAAGTTTGTGGTTGTACCGTGCATAAAGGTGTGTAGCATCAATCGAGATAACGGGAATACATTGTTCATAAGCGTCTGCACAAGGTCGAAAAGACCAATAAACATAACGAATCACCTTATCGTTTGGACCATTGTCAGTGTCATAAAGACTCCATTCAACTGCGGTACCGGGATTACTCATCTGTATAGCTGCCAAATGTGTCGGAAGTCTCTCCATAGACGATTCCCAGGAACCATGCACTAACTCATATGCACGTTGGACCCCATGCCAAGCTTTATCATAGCCAACATTGAATCAATATCTATCATGCATTTGTTTTATAGCATCTTGAACTTTCAATCAAGTAAAAAAATGAAATTAGAACTCCTATAGCATGTATACAAATCTATAATACATACCTCTTTTTTTGTTCCATATGTATTCCACCATATCACGAGCGATAAAATTCATTGTCATGTTGCAGTGCTTACCACTCACATTACCCGCACCACAAGAATGAGTAATATAACATCTCGAAAATTTCCATACCTTATTTCACCTTGCTCGAAGATGAAATACACAGTGTGTTTGTTCCTTTAAAAAGCACTCAAGTATCCAGTACTATGATTCACTATCTACAACCCTATACTAATAACGGCGGACGATATGAAAGTGGCAAATAGCGAACTGAACATCTCATTTATCTTTGAAACCCATTCCGACAACCAGATTTGGATTGCATAGGTTGTATGAAGAATAAACTCGCCGAACTTTTGCATATGCAAAGTCATCAGCTACCACATCGTCTCCTAAGCAATAAGTACTTGAACGAATGTCGAGAGAAACTCCCGACAATAGGCGTGCTAGCCTAGAAGCATCGACAACAGTGTGAGATAATGGATCATCCTCCATTCTACTGTTAGCTCGAGGTAGCGGAGGTTCAGTTTCATATTCATCGATATCTGAATCTATTAGTGGGGCATCGTCATAATTTTCAACATTTGTGTTGAATTCTGGTTGCATACCTACAATAATTAAATATTGTATACTAAAAGTGTAATAAATAATAATATAAAATTTTATTATAAAAAACATGGATTCCATTGACTCAACAATAACTCTATGAAAGAAGATGACTCTGCCATTTGAGATGGATCATAATTCTGATACATGTTATAATTCTCAAACGGATCCATAACCTTCAAGTAAAAAAATCAATACATCAATACGAAAAACATTTAATCACAAATAATATAATAACTAATCAATTTGTCACAAATAATATCGTAAAAAATCAATTCTTCACAGTTAATATCACACCTAATCAAAGTGTAACGACTAATTTCGTAAACAATCAATTAGTCACAAACAATATAATTATAAAAATATCGTAAGTAATCAATTATTCACAACTAATATCATAACAAATCAAATAGCCACAACTAATATCGTATTCAACCCATTCTTCACAACTATTATCAAAACTAATCAAATTATAACAATTAATTTCGTAAATAATCAATTTATAGCACAAATAAAGTTATTCAAGTTTACAATAAGTACCAACACAAACCGAGGGAGCAATAAAAGCAAGATGAAGATCTTTCGATTTGATTACCAACAAAAATACCACAACACCGGAAGGAGGAATGCCGGGAGAGGAAAAAATTAGAACAAAACGCGAGAGATCTTCATATGAATTATTTTACCTAAACCCTAAACGCGAGAATGAGAAGAAAAGTTGGGCAGTTTAATAAGCCGCAATTCGCATTAGACTAAATCGAACGCCAAACCGCGGTCAATTTACGTTGAATCGAGTAGTAGAAAAAATATTTTTTTTTAATTCGATTTAGCCTAAATCAACTCACATTAGTCTATTGAGAATTGATGAAAAATTGCAATTCGCGATACACTAACACGAATGGTGGTAAAATTCCAAACGAATTCAGAATCGATTGTATTATGCGCAATTCTCCTCTCCCATAAATACCATACGGCAAATTGGCAATACCATTTTGTTTTAGTACCAAACATACCAATAACTTAACGCATTTCAGCTTACAACGTATATGATTAATCTGAATTGAGTAGTCTTTCAAATCATCAAACAAACGAAAATTGAATCTTTCCATGGAAAAGGGAGGATCAGACAAATTTTGTTCTTACAAAACAAAGATAGTAAATTCAGATAAAAACCATTCAAAAGACGCGTTGAGGCCTTCCCATTGTGCTCTTCAGATACAAGCATCTCACCTGGCAGCAAAAAAGCAACCAAAAAGTTGGATGGAGTAGTAGAAAAAGTTAACAGAGAAAAGGGAATAAAGCTAACGTTCTGCCAATTCTTCTTCAAAAGGGAGACAAGGAAGTTAACGCTCATTTGCACGTTTTGGAAGATCTGTTTCTCCTCCATGTCCAGGTTCCCAACAGCAACTCCCATACAAAGAACTTTCTTCAGTTGGAATTTAACTGTAGCCTTAATCTCATTCACCTTCGCTTCAAGTGATTCCTGGTGATTCACCAAAGTGGGGAATTTTCCTATACCAAAATCGAATACCCAACTTCATGGCCATACACAGATTGATAAAGAGAAAATACAGTCATGTAACAAAAAGAAAGTGCATGTTCAAGCAATAGATCACACAGCGATAGAAAGAAAGTTTCAGTGCAGCAAAATAAATTTTGACCAAATTGAAGACTCAATATTATATTTTCATCCTATGAGTTAAATACATACTCACCTGCTTTATTAAGACCAGGGCCAAGGAGACGGGGGATCTGCTTGATAACAGCTTCTGAGGCTAAGAAAGCATGATACTTCTTTGCGAGCTTCTTCACCAGTTTTTTGTTTTTGTTCAATTTTTTCAAAGCCTCAACATCCATGGACTCAAGGCCAATTTTTTCCGCCTACAGAATATTAATAAATTAAATTGAAGAAAGTAGCAAACCAAAAACAGTAACATGAATTAAAGCTCCAGGTTCTGTTACTTCTAACAAAATTCATTTAGTCATTTAAGAACATATATAGACTGAATCTCTTATAATGATCAATGGAATGAATATCCTGCTAGTCACGAAAAAAATTCCCTGAAATATGACTTATTTAGATTTCAGGTCTAGAATAATTAAAACAATAAAAAAGAGGCCTAAATCTAGCAAACAGATTAGGATATCAAAATGAGCGTAAAACTAAATGCCATACCTCTTCGACATGCTGAGCATCGCCAAGCATGCAGACTTTCATTTTAGGCCTTGGGATGTGGGGCAATTTTACTGAACCACTAAAGCGCTTGTCCTTTTGTGGGTCATAGTTCTTAAGCCCAATCTGCAGCTCAATTGTTTCAGTGAAATTGCGCTTCTTTTCCTTAGATTCCGAAGTGATAACAGATATGGCCTCTCTCAAGGCATCGCTTTGAAGCTTACTGAAATATTATAAAAATCAATAATTCCAAGCTCATTAGTTAGCCAAAAGCAAGCTATTTTTACAGAAAATATAACATACTCCAAGCTCTAGACAAACAAATTGGTATCCAACATAATCCGTACAACCAATTGGCATCACAATATAACAATAAAACTAAAAAATAGACAGAAAGGCTCATCTTACCTCATGATTCACGGCTTCGCCTTTGCCAAAATTGCTTCTGCAGCAATGAAAACAATCAAGAAAAGTGTCATATCATTAGCAAAACTCTAATGTACGAAAATAACCAAAATGTAAACTATGCAGCCACTTAGTAAAAAAGAAGGAAAGCTTAAGCGAAGAGGGAAAACAAACCCTCGATTCACTTTCGGAGAGCTGATCGAGAAAGCAGTTTCGAAGCAGGGAATATATAGGATGCCGCCATGGAAACCCTAACACCCCAACAGTACCTGGACACATAATAAGGCCCATTTTTTGTTGGGCCATTATCTATATAATATGGCCCATTTTGATTGTATGTAATTTATTGAATTTGTTATAAATAATGTGATTTAATAATTACAATATTATGCAAAATTTATATCCATAATAATTTATATATATTTAAATTAATAAAATAAAAAATAAATTTTTATATAAATCAAATTTATTTATATGCAAAATTTAGAAAGAATGATAGTTAGATAAATGTTAAGATGTTTGATAATATATTATTTAAATATAATTAGAAGGAGAATTAGATATATCTACTTTTAAAATATAAAATTAATATGGTATTTTGTGTATCATATTTTATAGTATTATTTTTTTATTTTGTAATATGTGTTTCTTAATTTTAATAAACATCCACTTATATAATAATAACACTCTTTATTTTTATTGAATGTTTATTAATATTTATTTTCATGGAGCACATTATAGTTGATTTGAAGAATTTTATTATGTGTATTTTTATTTTTATCTTTTGTATTAATATTACATTATATTATTGTTATCAATTTTGTTAATGAATTGATTTGTTACATATATCCCTCTTATACTTACATCATTGAAGATATTTGAATCATCACATTTTAATATTAAGGATCAGCTTTTCAAAAATTACAATTGTGAGACTTTTAGTAAATAATAGCCACATTGTTTATGAACTGATTTGTTTTATTTTTTTCTCCATTCTTTTGAAACTAATATTTAATAAGAATTTTGGTGAAATATATTTAATTTTATCAATAATGAGAACCTTAGGATCCCGTACCCATAATGGGTGAAGATCCATGACATGTTAGACTGATTCACGTGATAATAAGCGGATTTACACGGGCAATAATCTATATGGCAATGATCTATTTGGGAAGAATCAACAAGGTCTAATGGGTCGTAGAGCCAAAGAAGTCAAAGGAAAAGCTCAATGATCGGTCCCCTGAAGGTAATCGGGTTTGGGGACCGATCAGCAGACAGTTCTGGTCAGATCAGTAGTTACGAGTGGACAGAAACTGACAAGGTGGACATCAGTTAATTTTTTAGAACGGTTTCATAGCGGTTCTCTCTTTTCATCTATATAATGGATGTCATAGGCTTTGGAGAACCATTTCGAAGCATGCAAGCTCCTTGTTAGCTGTATCACCCATTTATTCATTTCGTTGTTGTATCCTTAGTCATTTTCTTAGTCATGTAGATTGTATGCGATATTGTTGAATAATAAATCGTCCAAGAGTGTTCTTACTCTTGGTCTTGTGGTTTTATTCCCGTACTTAGGGGTTTTTCCACTTAAAATCGCAGTATTATTACTTAATCTTACTCAATTAAATTGTCATACAAACAATATAAATCACAAAACATGTTCTCAATCATTTTAGACATGTGACTGTTGATACCACGGTTTTACGACCACAACCAATTAGCGTCGTTCATGAGGACGATTTGTGGATTACCAAGGAGCCACGTTGATATATTTGCTTGGATCTCGGATAATGTTTCGAGTATTTACCGTCCAGTAAGCGAACACCACATCAACACTGCTTCCGAAGTACAATGGATGACCATTATGATTTCAAATAACCGACTATAATTGTTACCATTGGAAACATCTTATAAGCACAACAGATGTATTCTAAGAATGTTAAGCATTTTGAATGAAAACTCTTATTCGTCTCTTATATTCTATCTCTGGTTATCCTTCATCACCCTTCTTCTCTTTGATGATTTAGGATCTTCACACGAAAGTAGAACGATGGAATATTTGATTTAGCACTTTGGAATGTGAAGAAATGGAACTAACCATAGCAATTTTAAGCATTAAAGAGGGTTAGAAAAAACCCAAACGGGGTTAGAAAAAAGAAAACGGTGTTAGAAAAAATTATCAAAATCCGGAGACTAAATTTGCTTAACAAACTTTGAATACTAGACTTGGTATTATGTGTAAACTATGAGGATTGATATTAGTAACATAAAAAATGACCTATTTTGCCACTTTTAGAATCTATTTTGACAAATTATATAAACTTTGGGGACTAAATTTGTCCGTTAAACCCAATGAATTAAATCTAAGAGTGAAAAATTATCAAAATCCGGAGACTAAATTTGCTTCACAAATTTTGAGTACTAGATTTGGTATTATGTGTAAACTATGAGGATTGATATTACCAACATAAAAAATGATCTATTTTACCATTTTATGATCCATTTTGACAAATTATATAAACTTTAGGGACTAAATTTGCCCGTTAAACCTAAAGGACTAAATCTAAGAGTGTCTAATTTGCATAATTTGTAACTTTGGGGATTATGGAACCAAATTTATCAAAATTATGAAACTTTGTAGACTAAATACACCATTACTCTTTTGAATATTTCTAAATTTAAAACTCTATTTTCTTCAATTTTTTTGCACATGGTCCAAGATTCTGAATTTTTTGTCAATTTTATTGTATTTTGACCAAATTTACAGAATTTTTGTATATTTTGTTAACAAAACTAATATGCCTAGAAGGTTGACCGTAACATTCGTCCAAACCTTAACCAGGTTCACAGTTAATGTAACCTGGTTTAAAAAACGATCGTATAACTATCTTAACATGAATTTATTCTCATCAAATGATTTTAATAAACATGAATTATTCCATTTCCCTACAATCTTATCATCAGCAACAAAGCCATAATGGACAAGGAAACCAACAAGTCAATAAATCTTATACTCCAAAGAAGCACAAGCTGATTTATCTATCAACAGTGTAACAATTATTATGTTTCTTAGTGAACTCTGAGAAAATAGCTCCTTTACTCCTCAGATTGTCTCGTTCCCAACACCGGAATATCCTCGTAACGCTTCTGCAGTCCCAGAAATCAAATAAACATAAGTTAGTCAATATTAGGATGTACATCAAGTTTATGCTCAATCTGAAACAGAATACAGAAGCTTCACTAGTTAGAAACAGGCATTTAGCACACTGATTGTTTATGAAAAAATATATTGGGATGGTGCTCTATATGCGAATCATCATTCAAACATAGAAATGACAAGAAAATTAGATTTCAATGGCAGCAAAGATCCTATGACATCCAGAATCCACTAGAAAATGATCTTATGGCAAAGTAGGGAATGAGGTAGCCAGTGAATTTGAATTGAAGCTTAGAGGATATTTTAGGCTTTAGCTAAACAAATTATGGATTGAATCGGCTTTTAGACAACATACGATGAACACAACATCCTCCATATTGTAAAAATTGGACAAGCAAATTACCCTTTACCCACAATCTCTTATAAATGAATTCTCTCAACGTTTTTCCAATTTAGATAACCCCGAAATTTTCATTTCTTCAAATACTCTCCCCCATTGCTCATAATTCATATTTTTTCTACATATTAGACCCCATCTTGCTCCTTTTCCAATGTGGGGTAACCTCAGATTCACCTTACTCACAGCTAACTCGCTATTTCTAACCTCTAAAGTAGCTTAATCAAATCAAAGACAGTAAATATACTGATTCAACAATGAAAACAAGCCATGATAAACAAATTAGTCCTCCAAACAGAGGCATATCAGAAAAATACCAGTGATACTAAAACTGTAAAATGAAATCTTATTATCCATTTCAAGAATACAGCAAGAAATCATACCCCAACATTGACTTGGTCCCAGAGACTCCGAATCCCATAATCTACAGCCTGAAATTAAGAATGTAATTTTCGAAATAAATATTAACACAGACACATGAACTAGAACTCCAATCAAATCAGAACGACAAGATTGACAATAATATGTATCGCAGAAATATAAATCATTTCTTACATTTCAATCTCAATAGCAGTTCTCTATTATTAACTCAATGATGCACATCATGATTCCTATTCTCATGACTATTTTTTTAGTCTAAATCCTCGGTGAAAGGAAACAAAACCAGCTAGTAAGGCACTCATATTCAAAATTGACACTATGAGGACTCCATATTCCAAATTCATCAATGAGCACAAACATATACACATACGGACACATAAGTATACGAAAGCACATACCCTTTCACCAAGAAAGGCGCCGACTACGACGAACGTAACGTAGATCGGAGTATGGCGCATAAACACCCTATACAAACCTTCCCACGCACCACCGCCTCTCCTTACGGCCGTCTCCATCTCGGATCACTTTTTTCTTCTTCTAAGAATGCTGATCTCCGGCGAGGGAAGGGATATCGAAAAGACGAAAACACAAACTTGATCCCAATTCGGATTTAAAATCAGTAATTCGGATCTAGATCATGACCCGTTCACTCTGGCTGGGCTGGGCTGGTCCACGCGAGGAAGTAGGTTATCTTTCCCAATTTTGTCCAACATATTTGGAAATCCTAGTTCGTTCAAATAATGCTTCAAAAACATCCAATAAATTTTGGTGATACACGTGTGACATGGGGGAATATGGGGAGAATATCCAAAATAAGTATCATAAGGGCACCACAACGGGTTAAATTGGCTATATAACTCATTCTAAAAATGTATCGCTAAATAGTATATTTTGATAAAATATTGGGCAAATAGCCTGTTTTGTTATTTTGATACTTAAATAATCTTCTAATATAATTTTATTAAAATAAATCAAATAATTCGAATATTATTTATATAACTTAATTTTTAAATATAAAAATTATTTAAATACAAAAATTATTTAAATACAATATATTACGATCGAATTGATTCTACGAGTTTGAATTTGGACAATTATTTCACATATCGATCAATATGAAATAAATATTCTGATTCGAATCACCTATGTATTCGACAATATAACCAGGTACTGTCTATTATTTCACATATCGATCGATATGAAATATATTTTTCAATTCTCAGGTATTCGACACTATAACCCGGTAGCACCTATTATTTCACATATCAATACATTTACGTCATATAATAAATAAAATTCGTTTATAAAAATCTTTAAAATACAATAAATTACGATCGAATTGACTTTACGAATTTGAATTCAATTGATTTATGTAGTAAAATAAATAAGNTAATGCACCAATGATATATTTGCCTTGTAGTGATGAATTTTCGTACATTACCTTATGAATGTAATGTCTATTCATTTGTAAATCATCTTCCTAGTTTTATTTGAAATTTTATTTCATAATTGACATAATGAGTATAATTGTCTTTTTACTATAAATGAATTGTCATTTTATATTTTATAGAATACTTTTTACATTAAATTGTTTAATATATTCATTCTACAATACTACATGAATTATGATTATACATTATCATTATGCATTTTAATTATAATTTAAATTATACATTTCATAATTGGTGCAACATAACCAATTCAAACTAAAAAAAAAGAAACATTTCACTCCAAAACATGACAAGTTAATAGTCCAATTAACTCACCTAAAATCCAACACATGCAGTCTATACAAAATGTCATGAATTCAACACAATGTGTGCGTTTATAGGACAGTGTTGCTTTGGCCAAAACGAAATATTTATACTCACATATTATAGAATTAAATCTTTTAGCTACTTTTCTTTCTTGGCCAGTGAATCTCCCTCATAATCAGCTGAGACAACAAATTAAAATTATTTTTATTAATTTATACAAGCACCTCCGATGTATCATAATTAAAATTTTATGCACCTCACACCCTCGTATCAGTGCAACCTAACAATTCCCTAAACCCCAAGTAGGTTTGCTACTACTTCTTAACTGATATCCGTTCAAATTATGATTATTGTTTGTTTGATTTCGTGGCTCTTTATTGGGTGAGTGTTACACTATCCTAATTTTTGTTGTGCTCCAGAATATACTAGTCCTACATAATTATTTAATCACACCCATTTATCTCTCCGAATGGTTATTGAAAGGATGTTCAATATCTTGAATAAACATTTCTATATTATATAAGATATACCATGTCACCTCAAATTCAAACATAATCTAGTTTTGATTCATACATCCATAATATAATATGTAGCTAAAATTTGTGTTTCTATAAGGCATATGGACCAACATTGGAGATATTTAATGATTGGAGACCAAAATGTGTCATAAATTATGTGTAGGGATTATAATTCCACGATTTTAACTTTGAGAACTACTAACATCAAATTGGAGATCAAAATTGTCGAATTTCAAACTAAAAGACCAATTATACCAAATACACTAAACTGTTGGAACTAGTTTTTCCAAACTTCCTAAATTTTGAAAATTAATTTATCAAACTGAATCTAGAAGGAATATATTTTCCAAAAATAAGAAACTATTTAGATTGAATTTATCAAATCACATAAACTATTGGATTGTAGATGGCATCCGGTTATTATTCTTCCAACTTTATATATAACATTATTGTCATTCTCTAATTTAATTTATCAAGTAAACACACTCAATGGATTCTATATCTATAATCTCATTATAAAAATGCATTATAAAGAACATGGTCTTAACCTAAAATATTGCAAACAGTGTGGACATGTGTTTGGATAATTGCTAATAATAAGATCCATATTACATTATTATTACAGTTTGTGATCTACACTCCATTATTTTCTTTTCATTGAGTGTGCATATTTTATTTAATTAATGAAATTTTATTTCAAAATATCATTCTTTTATCGTTAATCTTAGTTTAACTAATTCAATTAAACAACCGAAATGATGCCAAGGAAAAAATGACCATTTTCCCACAAATAACAAAGGAGAAAAATTGAGAATTTCAAAGAGATTGAAATATTATTTGAATGATGATTGGTCAAAGATTTGGGATATTATGTATTTTGATATCCTATTGTTAAACTAAGATTAACTAATAGTGCAACCTATTATATCACATCGGCGCTTCCAACCATCACTATCCTACCGTGAAGTTCTAGTCGGTGGTCAACAAGAGGGGAGCAAGTTCAGTAGAACAAAAAGTAACAGAAGACAACTTAAAGGTTGGTAGTGAAGGTAGCCAAATAGGCAATCAGTTCAACTCTGTAGATACCGGGAAGTTAAAGGATATTGAAAATGAACCACGCATCATGCCTATCGTAGAGACGACAATGGGCATACCAATAGAATTATCATCAATGAATTATAATGGGTCCAACACAATAATTCATTACCTATTATCAATAAAGAAGAAGAAGAAGAAGAAGAAGAAGAAGAAGAGTGCATAGATATCGATAAACAATGTTTAGATGTAAGTTGGTTGGAGAATAGTATAGTGGCTGAATTGAAGGATGGAGTAACCGACAAAGGACTACAGACGATTTTAAAGGCAGAACTCAATATTATCACCAAAGTGAGAACGATCCGTAAAGGAATAGCTCTCATAGAGTGTGATTCTAGTGGGAAACGTGATTGGCTTATGCTACATGGTAAGTTTATTTGGCATGAGTGGTGTGAAAACATGAAGAAGTGGAATGAGAATACATATGCAGGGGTGAGGAAAATCTGGGTGGATATTTATGGTGTTCCACTGTAGTTTTGGACAACAGAGACATTTGCGAGAATTGGATCAATTTAGGGAAATACTCTACAAATTGCCCAAATTACAAAGAACCGATCGGTTTTGCATAAGGGAGTAGTACAGATTAGAACTGTACTGGGATATCCGTTAAGAAGAAAGGCTACAATAAAATGGGAAGAACAACACTTCGAAATATATATTGAGGAGATACAGGACTCTCAGAATGTGATAATGGTGGAATATGGGAAAGAAGACAAAGGTAATGATCAAAATGTCTGGCACGATGCATATATATCCGAAGATGATATCGACGACAATGAAGATGATAATGATATGATCTACAATATGGAGTCCTACGCAAACGGTTTAAGCGAAGGTGAAATGGATGAAAATATGATACTAGCTCTAAAAGGACTCTCTATTGACCAAGGTGAATGTACAAATGCTTGTGAAGCCAATGGATAATAACTCAAACCAAGTGAGAGAACCTATTGAAAAGACACCTACTTCTCCAGAATATGCATTAAAAATCAACAATGAAAATCTCATTTCATTGACACAAGATGAGGAGCAAAATGTGGCCACTGAGCACCAAGTGGAAACAATCAGCAACATCCACGGGAAGAATATATTGGTAATCCATGAACAAGATGCAGGAAACATAGGTCAGGGTATGGTGACAATTTTGAGAAGATCTTCTCAAAATAAAAAACCTTCTAAAATTCTATTGGAGTCACAACATCAATATTGATATCACAAAAAGAAGGCACCAAGGGTCACCAACAAGAAATTAGCAAAAAGAATCAGTGAAGAAATGCTGAAACAAGATAGGACTCAAGAAATTGGAAATTTGATGGAGATGGAGCAAGTGATAGAAAGGGATGAAGAACTTGATATTGAGAATGCAGGATTAATGAAATTAGAAATATGATGGGATTGACTCCTAATCATTAGCATAGTACTATCTAGTGAAATTTAGATTCATCCAATGTTAGTAGAGAGACAAGGACTTTGTTTTGAGTGATATATGAAGATTTTGAGTATTAATATTTGAGGCTTGACACGTATTGAGAAACGACATATGCTCCGTAATTTAATGGCAAAGGAAAGAATTGAATTCTTTATGATCCAAGAGACTAAAATATCAGATGTTACAATGAGTCTAATTTTGAGCATATGGGGCAACAAAATAGTTGATTTCCACTAGAGGGGTGCGATAGGAAAGGTGGGTGGCTTGCTTTCAATTTGGGATTCTAGTGTGTTTAAAAATGATGATGTTTTTTACGGTGATGAGTTTGTGGGTGTGATCGGAAGGTGGAATAATATGGATAGAAATTTGGTTTTAATGAATGTTTACGCACCAATAGGAAGAGAGACTAAGAAACAATTATGGGATGATATATCCATAATTCATGAAAATAGTGATGATTTATGTTGTTTAATGGGTGNCGTGATTTTGCCCCATGCTCTGCAATTTTTAGATCATTTTTTGTTGTTGTTTACAGGGTAATTGTGGTTCAAGCTGGGCTTTCAGTGCGGCTGGTGCATTAGAAGGTGCCAATTTTCTAGCAACCGGGAAACTTGTTAATCTCAGCGCCCAACAGCTTATGGATTGTGATCATCAGGTATATGTTGCTCAACTTGTCTACTTTTTCAATTCATTGTGCTAAAGTGTCTTTAATTCAATGTGCAGTGTGATCCAAAAGTAACAGGCTCATGTAACAATGGGTGTAACTTCGGATTAATGAAGAACCCATTTGATTACACTTTCAAAGCAGGTGGATTAATGGCAGAACAAAATTATCCATACACTTCCATTAAAGGCGCTTGCAAGTTCAACAAGAGTAAAATTGCAGCAAAGATCACCGACATGAGCATCGTGTCATATAATGAAAGTCAAATAAGTGCTAATCTAATAAAGAATGGTCCTCTTGCAGGTATGTGATTCTGTATAACACATTTAGCATTATTATAAAGAGGGAGATCTTATAAGATTTGTGTGTTTGCAGTGAGAATGAACCCATATTTTATGCAATCTTACGTAGAAGGGGTTTCATGCCCATTTGCATGCTTGAAGTTATTGAATCATGGAATGTTACTGGTTGGATATTCTGTGAACGAGAAGAAGCCTTATTGGATATTGAATAATTCATTCGGACAATATTGGGGAGAGATGGGTTACTTGAAGCTTTGTCGTGGCTTTCGCCGCAGTTTCTATGGGGTGGGATCTATGGTGTCGACAATCACAGCGGCTACTGAGGTTTAGAATGAATGCTCATGAAAATTCACCATTTACGCTAAGCACTTTTACTTTAAAATGTAAATATTACTCTTCTTTTTTGAGAAAGTGTAGTTTTATAACTCAAATTGAATCCACAAACAAATGACATTCAATGGCATATCATACATATTATTATATAAACACATGAGAAGTGTTTTGATGTCACACTTATAAGATCATTTTAAATATATATGCTTGTAAATTTGATCTCTCTTTGCACATCAACTTTTATAAGTGCATATCATCATTAGTTATTTTTAATTGTAATATTAATATTTTTATAATTAGTTTTAATCATATACCTATAAAAAATTTCAAACACTTATCATTTACAAGTGTAAAACATTTTAAAATTTTGGTTGATTTGTTATTGCATATTAAAAATTGAAAATGTAATACATCCTTAAAAAATCGAATAATCAATCCATTACCCCTAATTCGGTAACCAAAATTGAATAAAATTGACCTTTAGTTGACCTAGTTTTGGTTAAATAAAATCACAATGAAAAATGAATTAATTGAATTATTTATAATAGATAAATCGGTAAACAAACCATTTTTCGAACAACTAGTACATATATTATCGATAAACTTTATACCCATCAATTGTAAATTTATATATTTTATAATTCTTTAAGATTTATAATATTTTTTGTTGTTTAGAATTTTTTTAAAAAAAACCTTAAGAAAATAGAGTGGGTCAAATGAGAGTCCAATATTGGAGAAAGACTCATGTAATAGATAAGTTCTTTTAATTTTTCAAAATCAAGATGATGTATGATTATCGTACCGTGCATTGCGTTGACCGTGAGTTCTTCTGCAACGCTGTCCGAAACCGTATTAAAATACGATTTTGGGCCCCACTAATCTACCACACTTGCAACTTTGGCTGCCAAATCGGCATGGCCAATGACGTATAAATATAATATATTAATATTAATAAAAAATTTATTATAAAAATGATAAATAAATTTTATATTCATAAAATATCAAAAAACGATTAAAGAATGAACTTTTGATTTATACAAAATAAGATATTGCATAACATTTTAACGTATCAAATATATATATTTATCATATAAGTTAAATATTTAATTGTTGCATTTAATTAGAGAAATACGATTGAAATACATATAATTGATTTTATTTGAAATAAGGTAGGTAAAAGATAATGAAAAAATGATATACGGGTGAGATATAAAATGATATGTAGGATTGAGAATTTTGATGTGTCACGAGAGAAATTTGATGTTGATCGCAATGTGGCACCGACTCGTCCGACCGACTCGGTGCGACTCGACAATATTATAAGAGTTGGATTATCGACTCAACTTGAATTATTAAATAAAATAATATGAAACATTTAAAATTTTGGTTAATTTGTTACTGTGTTTTATAAACTGAAAGTGCAATCAACTGTTAAAAACCGAATAATCGATTGACTACCCCTAACTCGGTAACCAAAATTGAATAAAAAAATTGACAGTTCGTTGAGCTAATTTTGTTTAAATAAATTCACAATATAAAAATCATATAATTGAATTAGTTATAATCGATAAATATGTAAACCGACGGTTTTCACACACTAATACAAATATTATGGATAAACTTTATAATACCCATCAATTCTAATTTATATATTTTATAATTCTCTTAGATTTAGAATATTTTTTGTTGTTTAGAATTTTTTTTTAAAAAAAAACCTTAAGAAAATAGAGTGGAGACCCTCTCTACTCAAATGGTGCATTCAAAAATTATGATGTGTTAAAGTGAGTGCCTAATCGAATGAGACGTCCAATACTGGAGAAAGACTAATGCAATAGATAAGTTGGTTTAGCTTTTCAAAATCAAGTTAAGGTGTGATTACCGTACCGTGCATTAAGTTGACATTGATGAATTCTATATTGGTGCCTGAAACCGTATGATAATAAAGTTTCGAGCCCCACTAATCTGCACACTGGCAACTTTGGCTGCCAAATCGGCATGGCCAATGACGTATAAATCTAATATATTAATATTAATAAAAATCTTATTATAATATGATAATGATAATTAAATTAAATATTATTATCATAGAATATCAAAAAAATACGATTAAACAATGATATTTTGATTAATACGAAATAAGATATTAGATAACATTTCAATATAACATCGAATATATATATTTATGATATAAGTTAAATATTTAATTTTTGTATTTAATTAGAGAATTACGATTGAAATAAATAAAATCAATTTTAATTGAAATGAGGTAAATGAAAGAGAATAAAAAAAAATTATGTGTATGAGAGATATAAAGATATGCAGGAGTGAGAATTGTGATGTGTCACGAGTTAAATTTGATGTTGACTGCAATGCGGCATCGACTCGTCCGACCGACTTGACTCGACACAACTCGACAATAGTATAAGAGTCAGATTGAATTGTTAAATAAAAGCAAGTTGTAATTTTTTGAAAATTAGATAAACTCAAAGTTGAAACTACAAATATTTATGAATTTATTATATAAGAATATTTAACTTATAAAAAATGAATATCGCTCGTCGATTCTACTATTTCTCCAAAAGCAACAACTTTCCGGTGTATCATCATTCATCGCTTGCACGAAAAATTAACAAGTAGATCGACACCATAAGAAAGTTGTAAAAGAACATAAGCTATGTTTATGGTGAAGAAAAAAAATCGAACTAAGTAAGAAATAAAACAACGTCCTTTCGTGTCAATTGTCAAGTGTCAGATTGAGTCAGAGAGTCCGACTCGGTCCGACACGAGTGAATACAAAAAATTTAAGAGTCCGTGCCGCATAGGTTCACGTGTATTGCAATGACTACGAATGGAAATGGTCGGATAATTATAATATGATTTTAGAAAATTGTTTGAAAAAACTACGGTCATTGTGATTATAATAAAATATATATTTTAACATTTATATTGACATATTTGTTATAGATAAATATAAGTCAAATAAACACAAAAAACATTTATTACATGTAAAAAAACTAATATATATATATATCTAATTTTTAATAATTTATTGTACAATGATATACCGGAATATAAATTATAATTGTAGTAAAACAATTTATCTATAAATAGTGATTCAATCAAAATGTATTAAAATTTTTAACCAATTATAAGGGGCGGTAACGTCCTTGACGGGGGGTATTTCAAGAATTCTCTAACTTCAACAATAAACTAAGAAGTATACAAATAACACAAACATGATCATGACAAATAACCAAATAAATTAAATTAATGTATCCCCTTAGTCTTTGGATGTATCATATCGCATAGGGGTGTGCGTGGATCGGAAATTTTCAAACATCTATAAAGTAAAACTTTAATTCAATACAAGAATTGAATTAAAACAAATGCATGTAAACAATGAATTATTTTTTTCGTCTAAGTGTCGGAATCTGCAAAAAATAAACATAATTCACTTAGATATTCGTAATCACTATTTATAAAAATAAAATAATATGTAAAATTAATTACATTTTAATTGATAATATAAAATATTCTAAGAATTATTTAACCTACGATAAACATATAAATTTATAATGTCTTACCATAAATAACGTTTTTAATTTACAAAATTAGAAGAAAATATTATAATATAATAAAAATATCGTATCAGATATTAATTTTGAAAAACCATATCTGACCCAAAACAAAATTTGAATAACCGGATTTCAATGCACACCCCTATAGCATGTATTTTCAAAATACAAAAAGATCATATTTAGATAGTGTTCTACATTAATTTTTAAAATACATTATACATTATATAATGCATAATGTATTTTAAAAATATGTGCAAATACTATTAACTATTTTAAATTCATATTATAAATTAAAATACATTATGCATTTTAACTTTTTACACTTCATCTAAAATGATATACATTATTCATTTTTAAAACTCATTTTACATTCTATTATATCATTTTTAAAACTCATTTTCAAAGGCAGTGGTTTGCATAAATTATGAAAACGAATTATGTATTATAGAATACATAATCTGAAAATAGAACCATATCTATTTTAAATTCTAATTATAAATTCTATCATAATTCATTCTTCTTTTTCAACTATAATTCATAATTAAGTTCAAACTTGATTTTGAAAATGCATTATGCATTCTACTTATTATTTTTTACGGAAAAATTACGACAATGACCCCCAATGTTTAAAATAGTGTAAAGACCATGCAGCCAAAGTTTGTAAATTACATGAGAAGCCCTCGAAGTTTCAATGTCGTTCCAGAATAACTATCTAGTGAATAGTATCGGTTTTTCGTCTTTTCGTATAAGTGGTTTTGATAATTTGTGTATTATTTTTAAAATTTCTTAAGATTAGAGACATAGTAATTTCATCATTTCAAGATCAATTGATCAATACAAACTATTGATTGAGGGTCAACTTATAATATTAATGAGTATTATGGTTCAATATGAACGACTCTGGAAGTTGAATGTTCAACCACGCAATTATAATTTAGCATTTATATTATTAGTTGTTGAGTTTTTTATTCAATAATATCGTCATCAACATTTTTGTTTTCTTTTTATTATATGATTTTTTAATGAAAATGTTACTAATTTATTTTGTATTTAGAAATATTATTTTAATTTAGAATTATAATTTCATATTTATAAGAGATAATTATTTTTTACATTATCACTCAATTGACATTCTATATTTATGCAGAACGATTTTATATTTTATTATTCATTATATATTTACATAGAATACTACACATATTCTAATTATAGATTCTGATTTTGCATTGTAATTATTAATTCTGATTATGCATTATATAATTTGTACATAACACACAATTATCTTAATAAATATATTTTTATATACATTATTTTTAAGTTCCTAGTGTTAGGAGCAAAGAAGTCATATCGGTGGTATATCACCTGATATATCGATCATATCGTTAAATATCGAGCGTGATAGGTACACTGACGTTTCGATATATCACTGGTATACCAACGATATATCGGAAAAATCGTTCCTACTAGTCGCTACCGGCACGAATGATATTGACCGGTATGACTTCCTTTGCTACGAGTTCTGACACGCAGTTTCTTTGTCATAGAATTGATATCAAGGTTTTTTACTTATTTCGCATCAAAATGGTTTATTCATATTTTATTTTGATTGCTCGTTATTTTACTAAGAGCATCAATATGATATGGGTTAAAATATAATTTGAGTTTTCAAGTGTTTTGATTTAGAATGCAAAAATTTGATAACATTATTTTAAAACTTGTTGAGCTGCTTCGTTTTATGTTTTTATTATTGTTATGAATCATACTCATTATTGAGTGTTATTGAGGATTTTTGTAATTTATTTAGTATAATTATTATTTGTTGTGGTCTAAAACCATTGATATCAACAGTCGGTCGGTTCGTAATAAAACGAATCCTGTTTTAATTTATTTGAATTGGGCGAAACGATTAAAAAACGAAAGTAGTAAATGACACAGCGAATGTCGAGTGGAAAACCCCCTCGGAAAATGGGTAAAACCCCATGACTAAGAGTTGAAAACGCTCTTAGCTGATATATTGATAGAACAATTCATTATACAAACGATGAACGCTTATGAAAATGACTAAGACAAGATAAAAAAAGGAACTACTGCCCGTTCGGATACCCACCCGCCCACTCAGTCGGGTGCCATGAAGCCTATGGCCCTCTTGAAAGCGCAAAGGGTAAAACTAGGAGAGTATCAGCTGATTTGCGCGTCCAAAAGATCCTTTGGAACTTGTAATTTTGCTCAATATTTATAGAAGAGAAGACACATGTGGTTCACGTTCTGTAACCGCCTCTGATACGGTCGTTTCCCCATGTTGGGAAACGTGGTAATTCCCGAATTGCGTACAACGTGAATGAGTTCGAAGCATGGAACACATGCATGTGCACGGAACCCAGAACATGTGAGCTGTAACCGTAAGGACCGATCCAAGGGGTCGGTCCCCAGGTGTCCTAGTTACGCCAAACTCTATCTTCGTTCATGAAATATAATTGAGCATTCGGGCCAGGTTAAAGATCTTTGGCCGTGCATGTTCGTTTTTTGTCATCTAGGTCGGCCCAAGAGTATTGGGTCTCGGAGCCATCATCAACGACGTATATAACAAAATTACTTAAAATGTCCATTAATGCACCAATGATATATTTGCCTTGTAGTGATGAATTTTCGTACATTACCTTATGAATGTAATGTCTATTCATTTGTAAATCATCTTCCTAGTTTTATTTGAAATTTTATTTCATAATTGACATAATGAGTATAATTGTCTTTTTACTATAAATGAATTGTCATTTTATATTTTATAGAATACTTTTTACATTAAATTGTTTAATATATTCATTCTACAATACTACATGAATTATGATTATACATTATCATTATGCATTTTAATTATAATTTAAATTATACATTTCATAATTGGTGCAACATAACCAATTCAAACTAAAAAAAAAGAAACATTTCACTCCAAAACATGACAAGTTAATAGTCCAATTAACTCACCTAAAATCCAACACATGCAGTCTATACAAAATGTCATGAATTCAACACAATGTGTGCATTTATAGGACAGTGTTGCTTAGGCCAAAACGAAATATTTATACTCACATATTATAGAATTAAATCTTTTAGCTACTTTTCTTTCTTGGCCAGTGAATCTCCCTCATAATCAGCTGAGACAACAAGTTAAAATTATTTTTATTAAATTATACAAGCACCTCCGATGTATCATAATTAAAATTTTACGCACCTCACACCCTCGTATCAGTGCAACCTAGCAATTCCCTAAACCCCAAGTAGGTTTGCTACTACTTCTTAACTGATATCCGTTCAAATTATAATTATTGTTTGTTTGATTTCGTGGCTCCTTATTGGGGGAGTGTTACACTATCCTAATTTTTGTTGTGCTCCAAAATATACTAGTCCTACATAACTATTTAATCACACCCATTTATCTCTCCGATTGGTTATTGAAAGGATGTTCAATATCTTGAATAAACATTTCCATATTATATAAGATATACCATGTCACCTCAAATTCAAACATAATCTAGTTTTGATTCATACATCCATAGTCATAAATAATTTCCTTCATCATATGTCGAAGGATGAGTCTAATTTAAATAGATTTGATGAAAATAAGAAAGAGAAGATTGAATGAACAAGTAAAATATTTGAAAAAATAAAAAATTATCATTTTGATATTAGTATGGAAATAATAAGTGATAATACTTTTGAAACATTGATGACTCGTTGTTGCGGTGCTAGACAATTTGATTAGTGTCGATGTTAAATTTTTTAAGTATTATTGATTGCAATATTTCTATTGGATTGTTTTAGATTTTATTTTATTATTACAACTTACAAGGGTAAAATAAATATGCAAAATTATTTATATCTTTTATCGTTAATCTTAGTTTAACTAATTCAATTAGACAACCCAAATGATGCCAAGGAGAAAAAAGTAACACCATTTTCCCCAAATAACAAAAGGAGAAAATAGAGAATTTGAAAGAGAATGAAATATTATTTTAATAATGATTGGTCAAAGATTTGGGATATTAAGTATTTTGATAAATATTTGAAAAATCGAATAATACTTAATTTAATTTTTTTATAAATATTTGAGATATTTAAAATGAAATATTATTTTAATAAATATTTTTTTAATTCTTATAGTTTCATCAAGTGATCACTTATATTATTAAATATACCATATATATTTATAAAAATATATTATATTATCTTTGATATAAATCTAAATATCAAATTTAATGATATTTGTTAATATTGTTGAAGATTTAATGGGATTCCCTCCAATCCTTATGATTGATTTGGGATCCAAATATGATAAATCCCACCTGCTTTCTATAAATATGCTGAGGAAGACTCGAAGGTGCCGTACTTTCTCTTGATCTTTTCAGTCTTCATTCCTTCCAAATTTCGATTTCCATGGCTTCTGCACGCTCCATTCCTTTCCTTTTTCACTGCTCTCTTCTCATTTCGATATTATTTATGTCCTCCGTCGCCGGCTGGCCGGGATTTTCACAAGAGGTATTGTCGGAGGAGGATATTGTGATTCGTCGAGTCTCTGATCCTGAATTTAACCCACATTTCGGCGTGGAGTCATTGACGGACTTAAAACGCTCCTTCCAGATCTTCAAGATGAAGTACAACAAGAATTACAGTTCCAAGAAGGAGCATGATTATAGATTCGGTGTTTTTAATTCTAATATGCGTATTACACTCGAGAATCAGAAGCTTGATAGGTCTGCTGTCCATGGTATCACCAAATTCTCAGATCTCACCAAGGTTGAATTTAGGAAACATATTATTGGTTCGAATATTCTACATCCAAGCCAATTTCACGATTCTCATAAGGCAGCAACTATTTTACCTATCGATGGGCTTCCAAAAGAGTTTGATTGGCGTAACCATGGAGCTGTGACGCCTGTTAAAAATCAGGTCAATTTCGTGATTGAACTTTTCAATTCGAAATAATTCCGTGATTTTGCCCCATGCTCTGCAATTTTTAGATCATTTTTTGTTGTTGTTTACAGGGTAATTGTGGTTCAAGCTGGGCTTTCAGTGCGGCTGGTGCATTAGAAGGTGCCATTTTTCTAGCAACCGGGAAACTTGTTAACCTCAGCTCTCAACAGCTTATGGATTGTGATCATCAGGTTTTTATTGCTCAACTTGCCTACTGTTTCAATTCATCGTGCTGAAGTGTCTTTATTCCAATGTGCAGTGCGATCCAAAAGTAACTGGCTCATGTAACAATGGGTGCAACTTCGGATTAATGAAGAATCCATTCGACTACACTATCAAAGCAGGTGGATTAATGGCAGAGCAAAGCTATCCATACACTGCCATTAAAGGTGCTTGCAAGTTCAACAAGAGTAAAATTGCAGCAAAGATAACTGACTTGAGCATCGTGTCATATAATGAAAGTCAAATAAGTGCTAATCTAATATAGAATGGTCCTCTTGCAGGTATGTGATTCTCCATAACACATTTAGCATTATTATAAAGAGTGAGATCTCATAAGACTTGTGTGTTTGTAGTGACAATGAACCCATCTTTGATGCAAACGTACGTTGAAGGGGTTTCATGCCCATTTGCATGCATGAAGTTATTGGATCATGGAATGTTACTGGTTGGATATTCTGTGAATGAGAAGAAGCCTTATTGGATATTGAAGAATTCATTTGGACAAGATTGGGGAGAGATGGGTTACTTCAAGCTTTGTCGTGGCTTTCGCCGCAGTATTTGTGGTGTGGGATCTATGGTTTCGACAATCACAGCGGCTAATGAGTTTTAGGATTATTGCTCAATTACATGGGTCAATTTAACATTTACACTAACACTTTCACTTGTAAATACTAGTCTTCTTTTTTTGAAGACTATTTTAGTGTACTTTTATAACTCAAATAGAATCCACAATTTACACAACACTATTAATTGTAAACGTAAATAATAGTTTTTTTTGAGAAAGTGTACTTTCATAACTCAAATTGAATAAAAGACACATGACAATAGTGACATATCATATCATACATACTACAAAGTGTCAAACTAAGTGGAAATATGTGTGAACAATCTCAATAAATTATTTAGAATTTGAGAATAAAACAAAAGAAAAAAAATGACACAATAAATTTAATGTGAAAACCTAAAATCGATACCCTAAAGAACAAAACTCATTTGAAATATAATACGACATACACATACGAATAGAAAATTCTGAATATAAAGCTATCTAACAAAAACGTATAAGATATACTTATATAATTGAGATGGTTAGATATACTTAGATTGCATGTAACGTCAGAGAAGATCGTATGGAAATATGACCTTCTCCGTCGCCTTGGGCGCTTGTGTGGCAACGGAGATATACGTACCGTGGACAGGGGCTTGGGCACTCCTTGTCCGCATAGCTCATCTTTATTTTTTTTAAATTTAAAAACTCTAATTTTAAAGACTTGATTTTCGAGAAGAGTTTTTACTACATTCTTCCCTTCTTCTAATCATAATATATTGATTTATGTATTTAATAATATTAATAATGTATATGGTATAATATATTATACTAAAAATACTTTTTAAAATATAATAAATTATTACCCTATGAGAAATATTCTCTCTTATTATGTCATGACCAAGATCATAAACCAAAATCTAAGATATTGGTCATGCCAACGTGCAGCCATACAATTGTTTGCCCACATATTGACGGCCAACTGGGGTTCGAAACCATATTTCCATATGGTCCCCTCCGATATTTAGAAGCACTGAAGCGGATTCGTCAAAGCGGGTAAGTAGAAGCGGCGAATCGACAAATTTTGAAGAATCCGTTTTGCAAGCGGATGTGAAACATTTACATTTAAAATAAAAAATAATATTTAAACCTTGTAATATCATATTATTATTATTAATCAAATAAAGTTATAATGTAAATAAAATATTATCTAAATAATAATACTTAATCAAAATTTTCAATCTATTTACAAAAAAATTAACCAAAAGAATTATTAGTATACTTCATCTACTATTTTATATCTTTCAACATAAATATAAATATTTTTTTATCAATATACAAATTTCAAAATTCAAATGTAATTTTCTTTGTGTTTATCAAAATGAAAATATTATACTTATGACTATTGCAATTAAAAATAATTTAAAAATATTTTTTTTAAAACTTGGACGCTTTGGACCCACTTCGTCCCACCGCTCCCTCTTCGGAAGCGGATCTGCTGGTTCCAGGCGTTTCCCCGCATCATAGATTGTCACATACACCAATGGAGATGGTGTTAGTGATATATGATATTTTCACATGTTTTATATGTATCACCAAATACAATTTATCCGCATAAAATCATATTTGATGGAGTATCATTGATTATTTCCTTTCCATAAGACCTTCCATAGCTTTAGTTAATCAAATTGGTTAAAACCGATAATCCATTAACCAACCGTTTACTCACACTTTAGTACATAAAAATTATAATACTACATTTCTAACAATCAAAATGAATTTTGAGATTGCATGCAACAATGCAAGAGAATATAACCTAAAATTATTGCATTTATATTCTTATCAAAATGCATTGTAATGTTTCTACTCTCAAATTTATACCGAAAAATGTACAAGGTGGAGGTGTTGTGGTTCCGTGATAGAGGTACTAATAGTCACTGGACTCTTATAGCATTATCGACTGGAAATTCGATTTTAAGTTTATTGTTGTTGAGGCAACTTATGCCAAAAATCATATAAATGACACATGCAATTTACATGGAAAATCCCCAACACTTCGAAAAAACCACGATGCTGAGGAAAAAACTCATCGACCAATACACCCACAATGTGAATGATAATCGAGAATAAGAGGACAAAAAACTGTGAAGTATAAGAATCTGAAAAGAGCGAGTTCGGAAAAGTGAAATGAAATCAAAAAAATTCAACCCCTTGTCACTAGAATAAGGGCCAATTTTATAGAAAATCACAAGGTCTAGATCATTTTTTACTCTTTCCTTATTTGTTGACATTATCTCTTACAGATCCACTAAAATGATAAACATTTTCCATTGACGTGCACTTGCCATAATGACCAACAGTTTCCCTAAAACTTGTTTTCCTCGTTGAATGCGTTGGAACCGCTAAAAGGTCCCATGGACCGATAATATTCAAAGCAACATATATGAGTCATCAGTTACGTGGGGCCCCTTCATCATATTCTTATTCTATACGAAATTTTGTATGGACCCATCATTCTTCATTTTGGGATGTATCGAGTATTGAACCTAACGCATTTCGTGGTACCCTATCTAATGATCTCTTTCAGGAGAGGGATCAATCTCTATTCCAAAATGCATTTGATATGATTTTAATACAAAAATAACCTCTAAAATAAATATATAATATAATGCATTTCTCCTTCACACCTTGTAAAACCCTAATCGCGATTCTCTCAGCTTTGTGATAAATGTTCTTGAGCTTTTCTCATGATTAATATTCCAATTGTCCAAACTTTCTTTTATTAAATTTCGTTTCTTGACTGGTGAGTTCTTTTATTTGTATTTGATACAATATTTTATATCAAACTTCATTGTTTGAGATATAAGATTTGTATTTGTAACTATTACTCAATCCCAGTACTTTGTTAATCTAGAAGTTCTAATGATATAGGTCGTTTAGCTTAGATCGAATCATACGTTACTGAATAAAATCTATGAACTCATCTCGTTATTCGGATGATACATAACTAAAAAATCAAAGTGTCGGTATTTGATTATGTTTTAAAGATGGTTTATTGGTGCTTTTGAAAACAATTGTGAATGTTATATATGACATATTTATTTTATGTTATTAGTTGATGAATTTCATGTTGTTAAAAACAATTGTGTTGTTTTGTACTTTTAATGAACTTTTTAAATTTTGTATATCATAATAAATATTTTGTTGTGTTGTTGTGAGTGATTTATTTTCATGTCATATGTTCATTTAATATATTTTTCATACATCATTTTGTATTATATTCGGATATGTGAAATAAATTGCCAAAGTATCAAACTAAAAGACCAATTATGCCAAATACACTAAAATGTAGAAACTCGTTTTTCCAAACTTCCTAAATTTTGAGAAGTAGTATTGTCAAAATGAATCTAGAACAAATATATTTGCCAAATATAAGAAACTATGTAGACCGAATTTATTAAATCATATAAACTGGGCGGACGTATATGTCATATACCCATTATTCTTCCAACTTTATACATAACATTATTTTCATTATCTAATTTAATTTATCAAGTAAACACACTCAATGAATTCTATATCTATAGTCTCATTATAAAAATACATTATACAATTACATTCTAATTCTCAAAATTCATAGAGAACATGGTCTTAACCGAAAATATTGCAAACATTTTGGACATGTAATATCCCATAAAATTATTATTGCAGTTTGTGATCTACAATCCACTATTTTCTTTTCATTATGTGTGCATATTTTATTTAATTAATAATTTTGATTAAGAAATATCACTCTTTCATCATTAATATTAGTTTAACTAATTCAATTAAACAACCGAAATGATGCCAAGGAGAAAAAAATGACACCATTTTCGCCAAATAACAAAGGAGAAGAATTGAGAATTTCAAGAGAATGAATTATTATTTTAAAGATTGGTCAAAGATTTGGGATATTAACTATTTTGATAAATAAATGGTTAAAATATATGAATAATCGAGTAATACTTAATTTGAGATATTTAAAATGAAATATTTCTAATAGTTTCATCAAGTGATCACTTCAAATTATTAAATATACCATATATCTTTATAAAAAATATTATATATCATTTGATATAAATCTAAATATCAAATTTAATGATATTTGTTAAGATTGTTCACGATTTACTTGGGATTCAAATACGATATTTCCCAACTCCTGCTATCTATAAATATACGGGCGGAAGGCAGTTTTGGTCCCCAAAGTTTGAAATTTTTGGCAATTTTGGTCCCCAAACTTTCCAATTTTGGCAAAACCAACCCCCAAAGTTTCATGTACGCAAAACCGGTCCCCAAAGTTTGCTAATTTTGGCAAACCAGTCCCCAAAGTTATGTGCGTGTGGCATAATTGGTCCCCAAAGTTGTAATTTGTGGCAAATTAGGTCCCCGGACAAAAATTAATTTGGGGGCCGGTTTTGCCAAAATTCGCAAACTTTGGGGACGTATTTTGCGAAAATACGCAACTTTGGGGACCAGAATTGCCAAATCATAAAAACTTTGGGGACTGTTTTTGCCACTCGAAACTTTGGGGACCAAAATTGCCAAATTATCCAAACTTTGGGGACCCAAGTCGCCATTTTCTCATAAATATACTGAGAAAGACTCGAAGGAGCCATACTTTCTCTTGATCTTTTCAGTCTTCATTCCTTCCAAATTTCGATTGCCATGGCTTTTGCACGCTCCATTCTGTTGGAGTTGCTAGGCAAGGAGAGGACAGTTCGTTGAAGATGGAGAAGCTAATCACCCTTCAACTTCAAGTTTGAGTGATTGTTGTAGATGTAAACAATCAATATGTATTGTATTGTATTGTGTTATGACTTGTTTGAAGTTTGCATTCAATGAACAAGGCTCAAGAATTGAAACAATAAACAGTAAGTGTTAGTCTGAAGGATAACAGAGTTCTAAAGAACTCATACATACTAAAAGCAGTAAATTGACTTCTAGAGCCAACGACACAGTTCTCAATTAATTAACTAAAACATGAAAGGGGGCTAAACTTCAGGGATTTTGGCAGATGATCTTCCAGAGCTGTGATCATATTAGTTTTCATCACTCCCCCGTGATGGTAAGCCCATCACACACACCTATCTTGATCCTGAGCTCTTCGAAGCGTGGGCGAGGAAGGATTTTGGTGAAAATATCAGCCAATTGATCCAGGCCTGGACAATGAACAAAAGATACAACACCCTCCTTTTCCGCTTCTCTAACGGCATGATATTTTACTTTGATATGTTTTGATCGCCCATGGAATACCGGATTTTTTATCATTACTACGGTGGATTTATTACCACACATGATAACAGTGCCTTTGACTTGAGGAAATCCAATAGTAGATAGAAGTTCCCTTATCCATATAGCTTGATTAGTGGTTGCTGCCGCATCTATATATTCGGCTTCGGTCGAAGATTGAGCTACGCAGTCTTGTTTCTTGGCTTTCCAGCAGAACATGCTTGATCCTAAAGAAAAGTAATATCCATAAGTACTCTTGGAGTCATCTCCACAACCTGCGAAATCAGAGTCAGTGAAACCAAATAATTCAATCCCTGCTCCTCTGCTGAATATGAGACCCAGATTTACAGTGGTTTTGATGTAGCTCAACACTTTTCTTGCTGCCTTGTAGTGGATAATAGATGGATCCTGCATGTATCTAGATAATATGCTTACAGATAACGCAATGTCGGGTCTGGTAGTAAATAGAAACATAAGAGATCCAATAATGCATCGATAGAGCTTGGCGTCTGCAGGAGGACTTCCATCCTTGGCTTCAAAGTGAATTCCAGCAGTCATGGGTACATATGCATCCTCTCTCACATTGAATTTAATTAATTAATCAGAGGCATATTTACGTTGACTCATGAAAATACCCATAGAAGGCTGATACAACTCAAAGCCAAGAAAATAGGAAGCAATACCCAAATCGTACATTTCAAAAGTAGATTGCATACCTTGTTTGATCCGTTCCACTTCGGTATAGTCATTACCGAGGATTAATAAGTCATCTGCATAGACTGTAATTATGGTAGTGGAGCCATTGTGCATTTTGAAATACATTGTTGCCTCATCAAGGCTTTTGCGAAAATTCAGATCCATCAAGTGTTTGTCCAATTTAGAAAACCATGCTTGAGGAGCCTGTTTCAAGCCATAAAGAGCCTTCTTGAGCTGCAGGACCTGATGTTCATGATTTTTAACAAGAACGCCTTCAGGTTGTTCAACATAAATAGTTTCCTCAAGATCCCCATTCAAGAAAACCGATTTGACATCCATTTGGTACATTTCCCATCCATTTTGAGCAGCAAGTGTGATTAGAAGTTTAATCGAGTCCAATCTTGCAACTGGAGAGAAAGTTTCAGAGAAGTCGATGCCTTGGATTTATGAATACTCCTTCACTACAAGCCTAGCTTTTAGTTTATTAATACTGCCATCAGTGTTTAACTTTGTTTTAAAGATCCATCTCGTGCCGATGACCTCTTGATTTTGAGGTCTGTCTGAGAGTTCCCACGTATTATTCTTCAGTATCATTTCGAGTTCATCCTTCATGGCTGAGATCCAACCTGCATGTTGCATCCTTCATAGCTTCAACAGCGGAGGAGGGTGTCACAGTTTGTGATCTACACTCCATTATTTTCTTTTCATTGAGTGTGCGTATTTTATTTAATTAATGAAGTTTTATTTCGAAATATCATTATTTTATTGTTAATCTTAGTTTAACTAATTCAATTATACAACTCAAATGATGCCAAGGAAAAAAATGACCATTTCCCACAAATAACAAAGGAGAAAAATTGAGAATTTCAATGAAATTGAAATATTATTTGAATGATGACTGGTCAAAGATTTGGGATATTAAGTATTTTGATAAATAAATGGTTAAAATATATGAAAAATTGAGTAATATTTAATTTGATTTTTTTTATAAATATTTGAGATATTTAAAATGAAATATTTCGAATAGTTTCATCAAGTGATCACTTAAATTATTAAATATAACATATATCTTTATACAAAAATATTATATATCATTTTATATAAATCTAAATATCAAATTTAATGATATTTGTTAAGATTGTTCACAATTTAATGGGATTCCTCGAATCATCACCATTTACTTGGGATCCAAATACGATATTTCCCACCTCCTGCTATCTATAAATAGACTGAGAAATAGTCCAAGGAGCCATACTTTCTCTTGATCTTTTCAGTCTTCATTCCTTCCCAATTTCGATTTCCATGGCTTCTGCACGCTCCATTCCTTTCTTTTTTCTTTGTTCTCTTCTCATTTCGATATTATTTATGTCCTCCGTCGACGCCTGGTCGGGATTTACACAGGAGGTATTGTCGGAGGAGGATATTGTGATTCGTCGAGTCTATGATCCTGAATTTAACCCACATTTCGGCGTGGATTCATTGACGGACGAAAAACGCTCCTTCCAGATCTGCAAGATCAAGTACAACAAGAATTACATTTCCAAAAAGGAGCATGATTATAGATTCGGTGTTTTTAAGGCTAATATGCGTAATGCACTCGAGAATCAGAAGCTCGATCGGTCTGCTGTCCATGGTATCACCAAATTCTCAGATCTCACAAAGGTTGAGTTTAGGAAACATATTATTGGTTCGAATATTTTACCTCCAAGCCAATTTCACGATTCTCATAAGGCGGCCCCTATTTTACCTATCGATGGGCTTGCGAAAGAGTTTGATTGGCGTAACCATGGAGCTGTGACGCCTGTTAAAAATCAGGTCAATTTCGCGATTGAACTTTTAAATTCGAAATAATTCCTTGATTTTGCCCCATGCTCTGCAATTTTTAGATCATTTTTTGTTGTTGTTTACAGGGTAATTGTGGTTCAAGCTGGGCTTTCAGTGCGGCTGGTGCATTAGAAGGTGCCAATTTTCTAGCAACCGGGAAACTTGTTAACCTCAGCTCTCAACAGCTTATGGATTGTGATCATCAGGTTTTTATTGCTCAACTTGCCTACTGTTTCAATTCATCGTGCTGAAGTGTCTTTATTCCAATGTGTAGTGTGATCCAAAAGTAACTGGCTCATGTAACAATGGGTGCAACTTCGGATTAATGAAGAATCCATTCGACTACACTATCAAAGCAGGTGGATTAATGGCAGAGCAAAGCTATCCATACACTGCCATTAAAGGCGCTTGCAAGTTCAACAAGAGTAAAATTGCAGCAAAGATCACCGACATGAGCATCGTGTCATATAATGAAAGTCAAATAAGTGCTAATCTAATAAAGAATGGTCCTCTTGCAGGTATGTGATTCTGTATAACATATTTAGCATTATCATAAAGAGAGAGATCTTATAAGATTTGTGTGTTTGCAGTGAGAATGAACCCATCTTTTATGCAATCGTACGTAGAAGGGGTCTCATGCCCATTTGCATGCTTGAAGTTATTGGATCATGGAATGTTACTGGTTGGTTATTCTGTGAACGAGAAGAAGCCTTATTGGATATTGAAGAATTCATTCGGACAAGATTGGAGAGAGATGGGTTACTTGAAGCTTTGTCGTGGTTTTCGCCGAAGTTTGTGTGGGGTGGGATCTATGGTGTCGACAATCACAGCGACTACTACTGAGGTTTAGGATGAATGCTCATGCCAATTTACCATTTACGCTAAGCACTTTTACTTGTAAATGTAAATATCACTCTTCTTTTTTGAGAAAGTGTAGTTTTATAACTCAAATTGAATCCACAAACAAATTACATTCAATTGCATATCATACATATTATTATATAAACACAAGAGAAGTGTTTTGATGTCACACTTATAAGTTCATTTTAACATATATGCTTGTAAATTTAATCTCTCTTTACACATCAACTTTTATATGTACATATCATCATTAGTTATTTTTAATAGTAATATTAATATTTTTATAATTAGTTTTAATCATATACCTATAAAAAATTTCAAACACTTATCATTTACAAGCGTAAAACATTTTAAAATTTTGGTTGATTTGTTGTTGCATTTTATAAACTGAAAATGTAATCCATCTTTAAAAAATCGAATAATCGATCCATTACCCCTAACTCGGTAACCAAAATTGAATAAAATTGAACTTTAGTTAACCTAGTTTTGGTTAAATAAAATCACAATTAAAAATGAATTAATTGAATTATTTATAATAGGTAAATCGGTAAACAAACCATTTTTCGAACAACTAGTACATATATTATCGATAAACTTTATACCCATCAATTGTAAATTTGTATATTTTATAATTCTTTAAGATTTATAATATTTTTTGTTGTTTAGATTTTTTTTAAAAAAAGCCTTAAGAAAATATAGTGGAGGCTCTATTTACTCAAATGGTGCATTCAAAAATTATGAAGTGTTAAAGTGAGTGCCTAATCAAATGAGAGTCCAATATTGGAGAAAGACTAATGAGATAAGTTCTTTTAATTTTTCAAAATCAAGATGATGTATGATTATTGTACCTTACATTGTGTTGACCGTGAGTTCTTCTGCAACGGTGTCCGAAGCCGTATGAAAATAAGATTTCGGGCCCCACTAATCTACCACACTGGCAACTTTGGTTGCCAAATCGGCATTGCCAATGACGTATAAATATAATATAATATATTAATATGAATAAAAATTTTATTATAAAAATGATAAATAAATTTTATTTTCATAAAATATCAAAAAACGATTAAAGAATGAAATTTTGATTAATACGAAATAAGATATTGCATAACATTTTAATATATCGAATATATATATTTATGATATAAGTTAAATATTTAATTGTTGTATTTAATTAGAGAAATACGATTGAAATACATATAATTGATTTTATTTGATATGAGGTAAATGAAATGATATACGGGTGAAATATAAAATGATATGTAGGATTGAGAATTGTGATGTGCCACGAGAGAAATTTGATGTTGATCGCAATGTGGCACCGACTCGTCCGACCAATTCGGTGCGACTCGACAATAGTAATAGAGTCTGATTATCGACTCGACTTGAATTATTAAATAAAATAATATGAAACATTTAAAAATTTCTAAACACTTATAATTTACATATGAAACATTTTAAAATTTTGGTTAATTTGTTACTGTATTTTATAAACTGAAAGTGTAATCAAATGTTAAAAACCGAATAATCGATTGACTACCCCTAACTTGGTAACTAAAATTGAATAAAAAAATTGACAGTTGACCTAATTTTGGTTAAATAAAATCACAATATAAAAATCAAATAATTGAATTGGTTATAATCGATAAATATGTAAACCGATGGTTTTCACACACCTAATAGAAATATTATGGATAAACTGTATAATACCCATCAATTCTAATTTATATATTTTATAATTCTCTTAGATCTAGAATATTTTTTAAAAAAAAACTTAAGAAAATGGAGTGGAGACCCTCTCTACTCAAATGGTGCCATACTTTCTCTTGATCTTTCAGTCTTCATTCCTTCCAAATTTCGATTTCCATGTCTTCTGCACGCTCCATTCCTTTCTTTTTCTTTGTTCTCTTCTCATTTCGATATTATTTATGTCCTCCGTCGCCACCTGGTCGAGATTTACACAGGAGGTATTTTTTTTAAAACTTGGACGCTTTGGACCCACTTCGTCCCACCGCTCCCGCTTCGGAATCGGATATGCTGGTTCCAGGCGCTTCCCTGCATCATAAATTGTCACATGCACCAATGGAGATGGTGTTAGTGGACCCACTAAATCCCATCGCTCACGCTTCGGAATTGGATCTGTTGGTTCCAAGCGCTTCCCCACATCATAGATTGTCACATGCACTAATGGAGATGGTGTTAGTGATATAAGATATTTTCACATATTTTATTTGTATCACCAAATACAATTTATCCTCGTCAAATCATATTTGATGGAGTATAATTGATTATTTCCTTTCCATAAGGCCTTCCACAGCTCTGGATGCCTAGTCAGCATTAGCAAAAATCTTCGACTTAATAAGGAGATTGTTGAACGAATCGTTTCTTACCATACCAATTTATGGCAAAAAACCAATAGTCCAATACATATTGTCCAACATGTGAGTGATGACTTTCACGCATTAGCAAAAATCTTCGACTTAATAAGGAGATTGTTGCATGAATTGTTTCTTACCATACCAATTTATGGCAAAGCAACCAATACATGATTGTCCAAGACGTGAGTAGGCATTGTTTCTGTTAATATTGAACGGACATGATATGATGACATACATATATCTAAGGATTAATGCATGCACTTTTATACACTCATATGTAAAGAGAAGAAAATTCATATATGTTGAAGAGATTTTGTTAATTTTTTATTATAATGGAAAAATACAAAGAAACAGAGATATATAAGAATTTTCCAACGATGAGTAAATAAGGTACACACAATTTTTACAATGTTGTTAGGATATGTCTTATGATGATTACAATATGAGTTAAACTAAACGAAAGTTTGTTTGAGGTAAATCAATATTAACATTCAAATTACAAGTATTATCTTTATTTGAAAGATATCATATGAGCTATCATGGAACTCAGGTTGTGGTTTCGATACAAGAACATGACCAAGTTCGTTTCATTTAAAGAAAAAGAAAACCACATCAAAATGTTCCCGTTGTTTGTTACTTTAATATGTGGTTTGTATTTGTAATGAATATATCTGAATGATTATGCATGTCAATATAATACTTTCTCGATATCATAAAAATGATAAATATCAATTCCCTAAACAGCAATAAGATTTGCGACTAACACTTAACTAATATTAATTTATTTATGCTTACTTTTTTTTTGATTACTTAGCTCCATAATAGGGCAGTGTTACAATTTGGGAGTGTTTAAATTTCTTAAACGTTATTGATTGCAAATATTTCTATTACATTCGTAATTCAAATTATATTAAATCATTTCTAATCTTTTTTTTAAACTATATGGGTAATATCTTCATATTTAAAATAAATTGTTTAGTTCCCATAGTTTAGTTATTTTGACGAATTTAATCTTGTAGTTTCTTATTTTTGATAAATGTAGTCATCATTGGTTAATTTTGGCAAAATTGATCAACATAGATTTCAAAATCGGGTAAATTTGATTCATAAATACAATTAGTCCCCAAAGTTTTAATTGACAAAATCTGACCCAAAACATTGCACATAGTGGCAACTGTGGTCCCGTAGTTTTTAAAATTAGGCAACCCCCGGTCAATTTACTTTCTAACGGTGTTAAGACATTTGATATTTAGGATTTGGCAATTTTTTAAGTCGAGATTGTGGCTCCTATATGTTTTATTGACCGTGGCTTCCAAAATGATGTTGCTGCTCTATTTTAACTAGAATGTTGCTCCTTAAGCAATGTTTTCATATCGAAATTTTGTACCATTAAGATCATTAAGGGAGGTATACAGGACGGTATACCGTCCGATACCAAATTTTATTTTTTATATAATAAAATTTTTAAAAAGTGTATTTAATTATATGTGAGGATCGTTCTTTACATTTATAGAGGTGTTCGCCTTTCATAATATAATATGTAGCTAAAATATGTGTTTTTATAAGGCATATGGGCCAACATTGGAGCATATTTAATGATTGGGGTCCAAATCGTCATAAATTATGTATGGGGACTATAATTGCGCCATTTTAACTGAGGACTACTAACACCGCTAAATCCAAATTGCAATCCAAAATTGCTTTATAACCCTATCGCGTGGAATTTAATTGCCAAAGTATCAAACTAAAAGACCAATTATGCCAAATACACTAAAATGTAGAAACTCGTTTTTCCATACTTCCTAAATTTTGAGAAGTAGTATTGTCAAAATGAATCTAGAACAAATATATTTGCCAAAAATAAGAAACTATGTAGACCGAATTTATTAAATCATATAAACTGGGCGGACGTATATGTCATATACCCATTATGGTAATTAAATATATGAATAATCGAGTAAAACTTAATTTAATTTATTTTATAAATAATTGAGATATTTAAAATGAAATATTTCTAATAGTTTCATCAAGTGATCACATACAATTATTAAATATACCATATATCTTTATAAAAAATATTATATATCATTTGATATAAATCTAAATATCAAATTTAATGATATTTGTTAAGATTGTTCACGATTTACTTGGGATTCAAATACTATATTTCCCACCTGATCTCGTCTAAAAATATTTTAGAGTGTTTGTTTATGATCAGTCAATTTTTAGTTACTCGAAATTTAATTGTTGTGAGGACATGAGCGATATACGAGGTTGGGCCCACAATGTGTGAGCTTACGTCCTCGGAAGAGCAAAACTCTACCTTGGTTTCCACTATAATGATCAAAGGATACAAGTACAATGATGTGATAACAATAATCCAGATGAAAACGGTTCGAAAAACGATCGAAAAAACTTCGTTGCGCCCAAGAGGTGTGCAGTCGCGAGTTGTTGACCACAACTCGCGAATCAACACTGTAGCAGCCCGCAACTGAAGTCTCAACGCAATAACTCGCGGGTTGGTGGAAGATGGCAACAAGTCGCGAGTCCGGGAGAAGAACTGTGCAACAAGTCGCGACTACAGGCGATAAGTCGCGGCTACAGGCAATAAGTCGCGACTACGAGCGAAAAGTCGCGGCTACGGGCAATAAGTTGCGACTACGAGCGAATAGTCGCGGCTACGGGCAATAAGTCGCGACTACGAGCGAAAAGTCGCGGCTACGGGCAATAAGTCGCGACTACAATGTGCAGAAGATAATTCTTTGCCTTGGGAAGCGTGATAACAGTCTGAACCCTTTTCTGGGGCCTAGGGTCTTGTATTTATAGAAAAACTCGGCCCAATAAGTGAACTTAAGTTCCACAAGCCCAATCTTAGTCAAATTAGCCCAACTTATTTAGAAAATATCCATTTAATCCGGAATAAGTGTCACAGCGCCACGGAACTTTTGGACTCCATCTCGGTCGAGAGTTTAGTCGGAAATGCGATGAGAAAATACCGGAAAACCTCGTATATCAGTTCTTTGCCTCCAAACAGTGAATACACAGCCACATAACATCATTGCACCCGGCCGATGTGCTCCCTGGTGGCAAAATACGGAAATACCCCTAGCCCCGTCCGGGGCCAAAATAGCCCAAAACATCTCAAAACACTTACAAGAGCCTTATATGGGGTCCAACATGCCTGAATCACGAGAATACCCTCGAGAACGCCTCGCGATAGACATATAAAATACCGAAAATACCACATAGCCACGTCGGACGAGCCCCGAGGTTAACATAATTACATAAATAACCTCGGACAATATCAATAGTCCCCTGGTTTTCAGATTCAGATTCAGAGTCGTAAACCACATTATATCAGCTCGTCTAGAAATCCAGAACTCACTCATAAACTTTTTAACAATACCATGAATAAGGTCAAAGTCATCTTGTTATTACTAACGGAATCAGATTTCTAGATGAATTGAGAATTTCACGCTTCTTCAACTCGGAGTGTATTGTCTTATACGTATAACTTTTTGCTTTGCATACTAGTGCACTTCGTTATTGACTGAAATTATGATGCATCGTTTCGATTTGTTAGTATTACTCGATCGAACTTAGAAAATATTTCTCAACTGTCATCAAGAGGTTTTAGTTTCGCCTTGGGACTCTCGCTTTCTTCTTAGTCAAAGTCCCGCTTTTCATAACTTTGAGGGTTCGCTCGACTCCTTAACTCCATAATTCAATC